>JZKD02S0081888.1:19437-42329 GCA_000966675.3 Picea glauca
CTTTCACACCTATTCCAAAGCCCTACAACTAATCTAATGTAGGTGTGCTACCAGAAAATATAAAAATGTCTAATCAATTTTATAAGCGCTTTATTTTATGGCTGTTGTTACTCAAGAGGAAAATGGCGTGGACAATATGGTGTTTTGACTAACTCGAAAATTATGCAAAGATATGAAGATGCAATCTTTTCATTTCGATGAAATCTATGCTACGAGAAGGAGAAAACATTTGTCATTCCCATATGCACAATGTCCCAAAATATATTAAACTCATCAATATCAATCATGCAATTTCACTACTTCAAATGCAAGGATGCCCCCAATCTAATATAAAGCAAGAAATTAAATCTTCTTGTTTCAAAAATTTCACTAAAATCAATAATGAACTTTCTTAAAACAAAGAAACCCAAACTGAAAATTCTCTTTTAAAGCGAACTATTCAGAAGAAATCTGATCTTTCCCTAAACAATTCTAAAGAAAACACGCGCTTTGTAATTGAAATATACTCAAAGCAAGAGACTAATCCTTCAAAACCAATCAAAGCAAAAGTGGCTAAAAGCAACTCAAAGAATGTCAAGAAGATTGTAAACAGATCAATATAGGCTCCAAAAGTTCAATCCAGCTGATCAAAGCAAAACTGGGCATAAAAAATGACCAAACCCAATCCAAAAATTTTCACAGACAAGTTCGCAGGCTGACAGTATATTACAGTGTGAGAATTTGGTATTCTCGTAGGCTAGACATAGGTTGACTGCGAGGTGTTCTCCCTATGCTAGTCCTCCTGAGCTTGTAGACAACAATTTCTCATGGTATTGTCATTCCCGATGCTATCATTTCTTCTTTCCTGTTTGTCGTCATTGCACACTCTACCTGTAATCATGCCATCGTCGTTGTTGTTCTTGCCATCAATGACAAGCACACTTTGCCTGTAAACATGCCAGGAATCTCCCCCTTTGGCATTGATGAAAACCTTGAAAGACTGCATTGTTCTACTTAGATGCATTGTTATACTTAGATCTCCAACTGTAGCATCCAGAACACACCTTTTCTCCCCCTTTGACATCGATGTCAAAGAAAACATGCTCTCCCTGAGCGGTTGCAGTGATTTTCAGAGGTATCAAATATTCAACCAACACAAACTCCCCCTGACAGGATGGACTCTCTTAGGTGAGAGTAGGGATGACACCAAGCTTTTGACGGAGATATTCAAATGGTGTCTTGGCTAGGGGTTTAGTAAAGATGTCTGAAATTTGTTCTATGGTTGGAATGTAATGAAGCTAAAAAATCTTACTGGTGACCTTCTCTCTCATAAAATGGTATTTTATGGGGATGTGATTGGTCTTGGAATGAAATACTGGATTCTTGGACCTATTCATCTTCAGCTTCAGCTATGTCCTTTGTAGTATACTCAATATTTCTCACCTCTCTTACTGGGACTCCTTCATCAACCTTTTCTTGTCATAACTGAATGACTCCCCCTGTCACTCTTCTCTCTCTGCTTCTGATTGTTCTCCCCCTTTGTTTCTAAAAGGCTAGCTTTTTCTGACAAGGTCTCTCCTCGTGTTATCTTTACAGGATGTCATGTATATCATTTTGTACATCAGAATGATGCTGCTACGGATGTCGTTGTTCTACTGGAACACTGCGCAATTGTAGCTCGTATTTTTCAAACAACCCTTGGATCCGCCCATTGATTCTCATCGATCTCTAACCAGATGTATTCATCTTTATCCAAGATGCTTATTTACTGTACATTTCTCTAAAGTCGTCTGAGAAAGTTTATACTATGCTTGTCACATGACTACAATTCATTTTGCAACCATTAACTTCACTCATGTTCACTTGTTCAGTCTTTCCTATCCACATCTACGAGTGTCTTGGTTTCTTGAACTTTGTTCTCTGATCTTCTATTACTACAACTTCATTTTTTTTTCCATGACGCCTACAATCCAAGGCTTTTATGACCATATGTATCACAAGAAAAAACAATAACCGTTACAAACACTCTCATACCTCCTTTGATTCATCATGAAGGGGTCTCTCTTCTAAACTTACTTTGAGGTGTATGAGTAGCTTCTGGATGTCTTCCTTGATCTGATCTTCTAAATATTGTAGTATTGCTTTCATTCTTGTTGTATCCAAGACTGGATTTGTCATTCGGTGATCTCTAACTATCGAAGATCTCATCCAGGATCATGGATCTGTTCAAGAACTTGATTTGGGTGTTTGAATTATCAACCTTCTTTCTAAGATTCACAACTTCTGCTTCCAGCTTATGACATGATTCTTCTTCTACTTCTTCCATGGGATAAATGCTAACAGAACATTCTTTTATTGTATCTGAGAATTCTTCTTTACTTGTAGGGGAGGATTCAATGTCAACATTATTATCTATCCTTATGCTTTTACTTATAGACAGAGAATTATCCTTGTCTTCAGTAATGTGTTTAGAACATCCACTGTCTATATACCAGGGGTCTTTTTGTTTTTGAGTTGAAAGAACTAGACCACACTTTTCACTATCTTTCTTTTTCCATGTGTTGGCATTTTTAGCTAAGGGTTTTATCCTTGGATCTGCTTTGTAATTCTTCAGATGGAAATTTGTAGCTTTGTGGCTGAAGTTATGAAAGTTATAGAATTCTATCTCATTGTTCAATAGGTCAAAGTGATTGGTGCAATGTTGTCTACTCACTGGCTGTTCATTATTTCTTGACCTCCTCAGTTGCATGTCTCTAAACTTAATTTGACAATTTACAATCTGTGGTTGTTTGTTACTTGGTTGTCTCATTCTTTGTTGTGGAAAATATTTATATTTATTCTTTGGGTGTCTTAATTTCTCATGTCTAAATCTTAAGGAACAATTTACAACTTTGTGGCCAAAGTTAGAACAGTAGAAACAATATCCATAGAAAAAATCTTTGTACCTGGAAAATGGTTTTCTTCTTTGAGCAGGTTGATTTCTTCCATGCTGATGATTTCCTTGAGCAGAGGGTGTGCTATTTATTTGTTCTACAGATTCAGTTCTGGCACCTTTTTCTTTACTCCTCCTTGGCAGCTGATTATCTTCCTTTGTTTCTGCAGGTTTGTTGTTGTCATTGGTTGTAGATTTGACAAACTTGATGGATTATTTGTTTCTTGGCTGACCACTACTTGATCCCTCTTCATAACCCAAACCATCTTTCAACTTTGGATTCCTTTGCTGATTCAAAATGGTGGCTAATCCTTTTGAGGCTTTGATACTTGACAGATTCTAGTGATATAAGGCTTGAAACTTCTCCAACTCTTTTCTAGTTTTCACTACTTCTTCTTCCAGAGCTTCACATCTTGCCTTCTTCTCTGATAAATGCTGTTTCAGAATGTCCTCTATTTTCTTTGCCTCTTCTAATTCCACTTTTAGCAGGGAAAAGTCTTCATCAAGTTTTTTATTGTCTTTCTCAAACTATATCAAAAATTGCTTTTGTTTTCTCTTCTTAAGTCTGAGTCTGTCAATCTCTTCTAAAGCACTGATTAGTTCACCTTCCATATCAAACAAAAATTATTCATCATTAACATCCCTTCCTGTGATTTTTTTATCCTAATCCTCTTTGGCCATAAGAATAAAGTCATTAACCTTATCTTCACAGGAAGAGTCACTATCTATGTCTTATGAAGAGTCATCATTGTTTACACATAAACTTTTCTTTCTATCAAATCTTTTGGATTTGTACTTCTCTTCACCTTCAAAGTTATGGTGCTTCTTTTTGTGTGGACACTTAGATGCAAAGTGACCTATCTTTCCATAGTTAAAACATTTGAAGGGCAACTTGCCTTGGTACCCGCTTGATCCTTTATTTACTCTTCTCACAAATTTTGCTTCAATTTCATCAGGCTCAAAATCCTCATTCTTATCTGCTTTAAATGATGCTTCTCTAGAGGTGGGTTTATCTTTAACTATCCTCATTTCATATGCAGTCAACGTTCCTAGAAGTTGATCAAAAGGCAGATCTTTTAGATCATTAAGTTATTATATAGCAGAGACCTTTGGGTTGAACCTATCTGGTAGAGACTTTAAAATCTTCTGAACTAAAGACACGTCTTCAATCTTCTCACCAAGACCCTTCATGGAATTCACAAGCTCCTCAACTCTTAAGAAAAATTTATTAACTGTTTCATCCTCATTCATATTTAGTTGTTCAAAATATAATCTGTAGGTTTGAAGCTTGGCATCCTTTACCTTCTCATTACCTTCATAACTGCTAATGAGTTTGTCCCACATTGCTTTGGCAGATTCTAAGTGCATAACTTTTACAAATTCTGCTTCTGCAAGCCCACTCAGAATAACATTCATAGCCTTTGCGTTGAAGCTGAATTCTAGCTTGTCATCCTTATTATCTAGTACAACTGGCTTTACATAACCAGTCTCTACCACATCCTAGACATCTCCACCTAAATCCATTATGTAGGTTCTCATCCTAACTTTCTAGAAGCCAAAGTTTGTTCCATTGAACAGGGGGGGCTTATTGGTTGAATTTCCTTCATGAATTGTCATGTTTAAGCTTACTAATCTACCTTTAAATAAAAGGAACCCGCTCTGATACCAATTGTTGGACAATTGAGAAGGGGGGGTGAATTAGTTGTTACCATTCTTAAACAATTATGCCCATTTCAAACTCTTTACAAAACACTCAATGACGATCACAATAATGCAGGGAAGTAAGCAATAGAATATTCAACATCAATCACACACATGAAACATACAAAAACAGATATTTCCTGAGGAAACCCATAAAGGGAAAAATCCCTTCTTCTTGATATGATAAGTAATATTTATTTTTTGTACATTATCATTCTTATGAGCACCAAATCCTTTTGAGGCTACCACCTTTGTCTTACAAGCAACAACTTGCTAAGAGCACCAACTCTCTAGTTTCTATAGCACCCACTAGAAGGAAGCACCAACTCCCTGGTTTCTCTAGCACCCACTAGAAGGAAGCACCAACTCCCTGAGTGTTCCAGCACCAACTGGATGGAAGCACCAACTTCCATTTATATAGGCACCAACCTGTATAACAGAGAACAATAGTTATCCCTTGCACCACCCTAGTTTTTCTGGCTGCAACCAGATGGAAGCTACAACTCCCTATGTTCAAGCACCCACTTGAAAATATGAGGACAAAAGTCCTCCCTAGCACCCCCTACCAACCTGAAATATAAATCTTTGATTTTTTTAAATTTATCACAATGATATAGTATTTATCATTGGCTTACCAATCTCATCATTGTTCTGCTACATTGCTCTGCTCTGCCTACATCAGTGTCTTCCTTCTCGCATCTTATTGAGATTTCTGATCTTCTTCTCTATATTTGCATGCGCACCTTGGCTTTCTCTTCCTCTCTTAGATATGCATCTTTGTTCTATGTCTTTCTTCTGTGCTTTATTCTCTGTGTATCATTTCCATTCTATGTGCTATGCCTCTTCTGTGCATTTCAGCTGTTGCACACAAAATGCTTCTACCCGCATGAATAACTCTCAACAGAAGCAACAATCTCTTCTTTGTTCTGTGTATATTTATCATGACAGGTCCTCTACCAGATCATACACCTAACTCTTCATTCTATTTGGCGATCATGCTGAGTCTGTTCTTCATCAGTGGACATTATCCTGAGATTCTTTGGCTTCTCTGGCAGTTACAGTCTTCGATGGTTTTCCATCTGTCAATTGTATCTATGATGAGTCTTCATTTCATTGGAAGTTACCTCGAGACTCTTCATCTCCTCTAGTGATCACCCTCAAGCTCTTCAAATTATCTGGCAGATACAATCACTCCGTTCCATCAATTACAGAGAGTCATTTTGGCTTCTTTGGCTTCTAAGCCCCTTCCTTCACATGACCATTGGCGGTGACCAAACGCCTATTCAAAAAGGCGCTTCATGATCTCGGTTTAGTAAGCACTAGATCATTTTCACAATATGACCTTTAGCTATGAAATTCATGTGACCACACGATTGCAGGCACATCCATAGGCAGTTTGAGGGCAACCCACTTTTTGCCCCGTAATTCACTACGAGCCTCCATGCATCCTTTCTCCAAAACCGTGGTTTCGATTGCGGCCCACTCATGAAAAATTAAGGCCCGAGCATGTTATGGCCCCGCAATGCGATGGGACAGTCGATCTCACAATCTTGACGGTGCTCTTGAGTGGACAGATGAGATTGGATGGTTTATTTCATGGAAACAAATCAATGGTCAATTTTGATCCTTACACTCATCATTTCATTGTTCAATTTGACGGCTAAGACTTAATCAAACATTAATATGGACGGTTTTTGGAACTTCACCCTTCAGAACTTCGGGATTTCAACTTTTCAAACTTACACTATCCTTCCAATGTACTATGATCAATGATTGATAATACACCCGAAGTGATCTTTCAGATCAAACGACTCGTGTCCTTGCTGAGGTGGTTTGCTGATGTGGGTGAGACGTGTAGGCAGTGAAGTGGAGTGTGGAGGTAGAGAGTTGTAGTGGAGTGTGACATGTAGCGGGTAGTGGAGTGTGACGTGTAGCAGGTAGGTGGTATGTATGAGTGGTTTGGTGGTTTGCTTGGAGGGAGTGCTAGGTGGTAAGTGGTAATGAGCGAGGGGGGTCTGAGTTAATAGGAAGGTGACATGTATGAGGGTCCCACATGGAAAATAACACCATCTTGGACCCCCCCCATGGTTAAAGGCAGAAATCTCGGGGGGCGGGGGGGTCCGATATTCCCTATCGACTGTAGATCCGAGTGCCCGATTCTTGGCCACTGAGATTATCATGCCCTTCTTCTATCTTATCCTGTCCTTCCACTTTAGAGTGATCTGATGGCTGAAGTTTACTTCAGATGATCCGACAGTCGAGGATTCATTTTGGCTCTCTGGGTATCTGGACTTCAGAGATTTCAAATCTCAAACTGACTCTTTGGATCAGATGACCCAGATCTTCTTTGGATGATCCGACGCTTGAGATTTACTCTGAATGATATGATGACTGAGATCTATTTCGGATGATTGGACAATCTAGATTTACTTCGACTCTCTGGCTCTCCAGGCTTCAGGGATTTCAAATCTCAAACTTAAAATTTCTCAAAGGAATTTCTCCGAAGCTCATGATCTGTCACCACGTATCCCTTTGGATCTGACGGTTGTAATTCACTCTAGCTCTCCAAATCTCTGGGCTTTGGGTATTTCAGTTCTCAACTTGAAATTCTTAAAGTGAGATTTCTCCGAAGTGTAACCTCCTCAGAAATTTAGATCTGAAACGAATGACATTCATTGATCATGATCTTGGATCGACGACTCAATTTGTATACTATGCATCTTTGCCTTGGTTTAGATCCAACGACCCTCCAACTTTGATTTGATCCGATGATTGACGGGAATTCAGGTGATCAATATCTCAGATCTTAGCACTTACTTATCATGTCCTTCCACTAATTCAATCTGACGGTTATCAGGTATTCCTCCTGAGCTTATCCTTCTTTCAAATCCACTAGATCTAATGGTTACTGGTCCTTTGCACTCAGATCCAATAGATGGGATCTGTTCCTCTCTTGTGCACTCATTCCTCCTATCTGGACTTTGATCTAATGGTCTATATTCTTCACAGTGTTCGATCCAATGACCATTCTCACTCCTCCTCATGAGCTTGCACTTCCTCCCAACTTGGAAGAATTTCTAAGTGTCAAAGGCCTCGACCTTTGATCCTTCCGCAGACTTGGCCCTGACGCACACTTGCGCTCTGCGTACAACTCTATGCTATTCCTCTTGAGCTTTGATTCCTTCTACAATATCATAGATTCTAAGGAATCCTTCACATGGTCCTTGTGGCCTTCATGATAACCTCTGACTATCTAGAAACTCCAACTCTGTGCCCTGTGTTAGTCCTCCTGAGCTTTTAGACAACAGTTTCTCATGGTCTCATCAATGCCGATGCTATCATTGCTTCTTTCCTATTTGTTGACATTGCACACTCTGCTTATAATCATGCCATCATCGCTATTGTTATTGCCATCAATGACAAGCACACTCTGCCTGTAAACATGCCAACAGATGTGGTAGTGACAATGATGCGATAGTGACAATGACAATGATAGTGATAGTCACAATGGAAGTGAAAGTGATAGGGTTTTTGGCAGTGATAGTGGCAGGGTCCATGACAGTTGGTCTACAATTATATTTTAGGGTGGCAGGATGAGATGAGGAAAGGGGGTTGTAGCCTCCTTCTGGTTGGAGCCAAAGATTCATGGAGTTGGAGCCTGAGAGGTAGGTGGTTGTAGCCAGAGAATCCAGGGGGTTGTAGTCTCCTTCTGGTTGGAGCCAGAGAATTCAGGGAGTTGTATCTTCCTTAAAGTTGGAGCCTATAAATAGGGGATTGGATCCTCCTTCCAGGTGCAGCTGGAGAATTGGGAAGTTGGTGCTTTCTATGAATGAATTCTTGATATATATAATAAAGCATTTTGTGGTTTTCTCCCATTTGGGTTTCCACATAAATACTGGTGTACTATTTTCTTGATTTGATGAGGATTATATATTGTGGATAAAAGTGATATAAATTTCTCATAGCGATTCACCCCCCTCTCCTCAGTATTCCAACATACACTTCTTCGAAAATAGGTAAAAGTAAAAATGAGATTTTATTTTCGAGAACCATATTTTTCATCGCACTTTTGGGACATGTTGTGATCCTTTTGATGGGTTGTGACAGACTCAATTTTAATCCCTATTGACAGCTACTTATTGACTCTTATTGTTTTATTACATAATGTATGGTCAAGTTTTCTTTGAGATGAAAAATGAAAAATAAAGTGAGTGCATTGAGTTATTCAAGGCCAAATTTGTTTTCTTTAATATAACATTCAAGTTCCATGAGGGTCAATTAGTTGACATGGTCCATTTGTTGTAGAATTTAATGATCTTTATGACAACTTTGCATGTTACCATTGAACGAAAAGCTTTAGGAGGTGTTATAGCAAGATTGGCTTCACCATTGCTATCTTGCACAGAGGATCTTTTTCCATTTCCCTATGCAGTCTTATCATCCCTTTTTGATGAATCCAGAGCTTAAAATATATATTTTTCCACATATATGCTCCCTAACTGCCTAGCAAGATACGTATATGCTTTTTTCTCCACTACAGCTCACGTGTATCGGGATTTGTGCCAGAAAATACAAAATGAAGTCGGGTTTCCATGTCACGACAGAACATCTCTGATCTTTGGCCTTCCATATATTGGAAATGTTCCGAATCGACCATTCAGTTGCATTCTGGAGGCCATAAGAGCACAATTTTGATGTATGGAAAAGAGGAGAAAGCATTCAATTTTGAGAGAAAAGTTACTCTGGAGAAATTACTTCATATTGAGTCTGCATCCCTTTGTCCCTTAAGTCTGAACATAGTGTTCAAGCCCCAAGCTCTTCCCTTATTGTTGAGAGGACTTCATTGCCTTTTTTCTATGAGATTGCCATTGGTGGAGGATTGAAGTGGTGGAGATCCAGCTAGAAGGAACTTGGTTTCTTGGTTTTGAACCATGCCGACACGGAAGTCTGTAATGTTGATACTTCTGTCGATCAATTATTAATGGAAATACTCCTTTCCTATCCTATCAATATCTTGCAAATATATGATTATTATCCATGGGCATGTTTGTAATGTTTATTAACGGATTGTGCTATCTGATGTGCTAACTCATTTTATATATCGTCACTATATACTTTCATCGCTTGTTTGTTGAGAACTTATTGCAGCTGTAAAGTTTTGGGTCAAAGTGCTCAACGGTGGAACGACATCAAACGATCGAACCGAGGTAGGCTTCTTCCTCGTATTACACATTAGTTTATATAGCAAATGTTGGAATTGAGTTGAATTCTGCAGTCATACCTATCTGTTGTGGTTTACCCTTGGCCATAGAGAGTTTTTCCCTTGTAACAGAAATGGCGACTCCACTGGGGAGAGATATTCCTTCTAAGGGTTGAAGTACTTTTTCTTTTTACATTGCTCTTTTTCCTTTGTGTTTCTTGTCGTATCACTGTTGGACAGATTTTGTTCACTCCGGGTCTATGTTTTCAACCTTTCACCCTTGTTTGGCCTTGTTTTAAAGCATATACGACCTTTTTTCCTTGACAGTCGCGTATACACGTGTGTTGTCTCACTGCAAGAAGCGTATATACGCTATGTTCTCCTGAACAGTCACGTATACCACTTCCCCTTGCTTGTTTTCTTGGTTTAGTGATTCCTGGGTAGGATTTGAGGATTATTGAGCCTTCTTGGGTCTCTGTAGTGCCTGTTGAGATTATCTGGGATGACAGGAAGCCTGTTGGGAGTTCAATTTTTGGGCAGTGTCTTTCTCTTTGTTTTCGATTTTTAATTTTCCCTTGGTTTCTGGGTTGTTTGCTTGGCTGCTTGGTATTCTTCTTGAGTTACTGTTTTTATACACGATGGAATTTATGTATCAGGTGGCTTATCAGTCCATGCATTTTCTTTTTTAAATATTGAAAATACAAAAAATAGTCATTTTGCATTGGTTGCCATTTTTGTCTTTGAACCTTTATCGTTAGCTTAGCACATTTAGCGAAAGATTGCATTTTACTTCTGAGTTGTAGAGTTGAAATTGAAGATTGCATTGTTTTTATTTAGCATATCATTCACTGAAAAGTTAAAGTTAGGCTTTGCATTATATCTATTTTTTATGTGTATGAAGAGTCATAACACCATGAGTTTCATTTCCATACCTTTTTGAGTAACCATGACCAATAAAATTTACGCTTTAAACTAAAATTCATTAGTAACGATTTTATTTTTTAGGGTGCACAAACCAGCCTAGGATTTAGTGCCTTGGAATAGGATTTTGTGAGTAAACTTCTCAAAGGCAATTAAATCAACATATGTGTCTGAGACAGGGAGTTGAGAAGTCCATTGTATAATTGATAATATCAGGAGGTTTTGCTCACATTGGAGTTAATCACGAGGTCGCGCGAAGTTAGTTGAAGGGATAACCCCCAAATACTCACCTAGCGTCAGAGATATTTTTGTGGATTTATTCGTATTTGGGGATCTTGCTAGTGCCCATACCTCTGTGAGAGGCAGTACTTTCAAGGTTTTGGGCTTTGCTACCCTGCCCAAACAGTGATCCAGACTTACAACTGCTCGCCTATGCATCGTTTATACAGTGGTTTATTAGTTGCTTGACTTAGGTATCTCATAGGTTACTTGCAGGGGTTATTCTTCTTGTACCTGAGTCGGATAGGGGTCAAACAATACACAACCTTTATGGAGGAGTAACTCTCCGGGGGAATCTGACCAACTGGTTGTTAAGCCTATGAGGGCCCTTATAACTGATTCTGTTACCTCCAAACTTTAGCAGGGAGTCTCAATTCCCTCCTAAATGAGACATACCTTTTCTAGCGAGGGAGGCCACTCAGCCACTTTAGCCCGTTTGCATGCGTATTGGTCGTTCAACTTTTTGGTATGCTCTTTGACTACTAGTTGACCCCATGAGTCTGTTGTTGGTTTTATTATCATGGATAGTGGAGTCCCTTTTTCTCCTCCATTCACCGCTACCCACTCCATGATGCTTGTTCATCTCATGGGGGCAAACCCTTCTGTTTTTTACAATGGTATGCACGATTATAATGCTCAGTCCGCACCTTGGGTGTCTAGTCATTTTTCCGTTGATATGCCTTCTCACGTGAAATCCCCTCCCTGGTCTACTTATATGAATCCTAGCATTGGACCCATGGGCACCATCGCTCCCATGCCCACTTCATCGTTTGATATGAGTCATGTTCCCATGGGAGGTTGGAACCTTCCCCCTTATGGATCCAATCCTAGCTATGATTTTTCAGGAGCCAGTGCTCAGATCGGTGCTTATTCCACTTATTACACCCCACCCATGTAAATTTCATCTACCATGTCGGTCCCTTTAAACACGTTTTCTATGATAGGTCCTCAAGTACCCCTAGGTCTTTCGTATGGGGAGAACCAATTTAACGTTTTGGGCTACCCTCCTTATGGGACCCCTTCACAAGGGGGAAACATATATCCTCACTTGAATAATCCTTATTCTACCTTGGTATCTTTGCAGACCTTAGTGATGATTCCCATCCAGACCTCTTCAGACCACTTTGGGATAACCCACCACGTCTCTGAGAAAAGATTGGGAGTACACCAGGATCCTTTTTGGCCTGCAACATTTCAGAACCCATCTTTCCTGGGACCTTGGAGTCAAATGATGCAATCTATCACTATCCCAGCCACTGTCAGCCACACCAGTGCACCATCACCAACCTCTGCTAGTCATGTCAGAGATGGGTCAGCATTTTCTGCAAATTAATTCGACAACTCACTTCCAACCTCTGCCAACTATGTTGGGGGCACCATCCTCTTCACCTCGGACCATAGCAGTATCACGTCTCCAACCCCTATTCATCATAAAGGAAATGAATCTCTTTCCTCGGCCAGTCCCATCTAGAAGCCTAAATGTCTCAGATGTAAGCCTAAATTCCTTTGCAGGACTTATGAAGGATGTCACCTTACCCGCTTGTGTCTGGTTACTGCCGAGACACCAGCAGCGTGGGGCTCCCCTAAAATCTCCCCAAAGTCTGAGACACCTACAATCCCCCCTTACATCACTTCTCCTTTGGTTATCTTGGCGGTTTTGCCGAGGCAATTTTCCTCCGACCTCACCGCCTTCGTGGAGGGTGAAGTGCCTCTTTCCCCCACTACTATGCATCCTCTTCAACCTATAATTAAAGAAGTGACTACACCAGTGTAATATCTGGTCAAACCGACTCTCCCTCAAGAGAGTGATGCACCTTCCAATCATGTCATCAACATTCCAAGTCTTCCCCCTTCTGAACAAGAGAGATTCATTCTTCCTCCAAATACTCTCCTTCCAAGTCCTGACGAGGCTCCCTTCGATTGGGACGACCTGATGGGTCATCCCATACCCCCACCTATGTATTTTCTATTAAAAGACATTATTTGAACCATAACAGAGACTATGTACTCTGTTAACACTTTCTCTTCATCGAATTGGAAAGATTTGGGCTTTCCCAAGCTTCTGTCAGCTATCCGCAAGATACTAACTTTCGACAGAGGGTTGGGACAGGAGCCTTGGCCTCCCCCTCTACATGTTGATTAGAACAAAAACACGAGTCTTAGTTAAGCTCTTTTCTGACTCGTTATTTAAAATTGAAAAGATCGTCGAGTGATTTGTCCCTTTCACACTCGCTAAAACTAGATTTGAAAGATCACGAGTCTTAGTTAAGCTCTTTTCTGACTCGCTATCAAAAATAAAAAAGATTGCCAAGTGAACTTGTCTTTTTCACACTCGTAAATTGGATTTGAAAAGACATCTATTTGGCACAAGTTTACCCCTTTTTCACACCAAGTAGACTAAAATATATAAAAAAGGACATTTTTTGGCGTTAAGTTGTGATTGCATCTCATGCCCTCGCTTGCAGTATTGAGCCTGTTATCGCGCAGTTTGTATTTTAGGTCACAGGCTATAGGATAGAGGACAAACTGGCGTAACAGGAACCTTCCCCACCCAATGTCATCTCGATGGGGAGGTTCTTTCTATTTAGGGAGGTTAGCCCATGGGAGACGTCCACGGTAACCTGGGGTTTGAAGAGCCAAAGGATACAAGGTCAAGTGTTAAGATTTCCCTCTTCGCAGGTCACCACCGGTATCGGATAGTCCAGCTAATCAGCCAATAAAAGAAGTGTAGGCCCTGTTGAAAATACCTGCCCAGAACAAGATAATAAAAACCAATATATATATTTGCAGGCTATAACTCAAAGGGTTAGTACTTCTTTAACTATCTGATTTAATTCAATAAGCAATGTGATAGATACAAGATGAAAGTCAACGTTCTGTTATTTAGCCTTTGAAAGATCATCAATTCACAAATATCTATCCAAATGACCAAGCCTACAGTATATCCAACCAACAATTGGTTCAATAAATGCTTGATGTCATCATTCAATTGCTTATATTAGTCAAAGCTTGCTGCGTCAACTATGACGTCAGCCTAGGTTAGCAATGTTAGGGTTTCAGAAATGAAAGTTAAAATTTTTTTTTTGTACACTAGAGACTCAACGTTGGAGATTTAACCAGTGCCTTAGGGTTTATGGAGTCTAAAGTAAGGGCATATAGTTTCAGGAGGATTAAAACTTAGAGACTGGAAGGTAGGGTTCTATGTTTCTGCAATGGCAGGGCCCTAAAATCTAAACCCTAGGGGAAGGAGGCTCACTCTGGTGTTGCTTAAGCAAGGCCTCGTGCTCCTTCCTCCTTCTCTAAATGATCTTGGAAAAAAAGCTAGCTCAAAGTAAAAATTTAAGGGAGAAGGTGTTGCAAAGGAAACGCCTTCAAACCCTAGAAGGTGAAACCCTAGGTGTAGTCAAACTAGGCCTAGGATGTCTCCTCTTTTCAACCTATAACTTCAATGCTAGCTTAGAAAAGGAAGGCAAGTGTAGCAATGGCTAGGCTATATCTTCTCTTTTCAATGGATGAAAACTATTTCTCAACAAGGGGACATGTAGCAATGACCTACTTGTGTGCTTGCTACCTAGGGTTTTAAAATCATCAAATTTATAAATAAATGCAAGAATACTAACCTACAACCATTCAATCAAGAAGTTTTGCAGGAAAAACACTTACATATCATGAAGAAAATCATATGCAAACCCTAGTTGTAAACCTTCCATGAGAGAAATGCCATAAATGCCAAGAGAAATCCTCCTTCAAGAGTAGTGCCTCACTTTAAAACACCAAAACTACCCAAGTAGGGTGCAAGTATCAAGATCTCACAAGAGAGTGAGTTGTGTTATGTCAAAATGAGGGAAAAACAACCTCAATATATATCAATCCATGACCTTTAATTTACAGAATAGGTCATTAAAACAACTGACAAGGCTGACTACAAAAATTATACTGTTTTTACATTAACTTCTAAGTAAAAGACACAGAATGAGCAAAAGGTGGGACGTCAAGCCCTTCTGAGGGAGACGTTGACCCTTTTTGGGCATGTCCAGCATCCAGAAGTCAGGTGTTAGCCCTTCTAGGTCTCCTCCAAGCTACCACACATGCCAACAACTCATCAAACTGCCACACACTTCAAGGTGATGTCCATATCTCCTGGGTGACGTCTTGTCCATCAAGAGGAAAACGTTCCATCTGAAGTGGGTCATGCCCCCTAGGCCGAGCTCAGCCGAAGCGTCCTGGGTGGAATGTCCTTCTTTTCTTCTTGTGCAAAGGCTCATCACGTCATTGTCCTATCTCTGTCATAACAACAACCATCTGATGGGCTCTTCAGCCCCATGGAGGTCCGAGCTAATCATCTCCCCATGTGTACCGGTCCACTGGTACCTGTCCGTCGGGCATGGTCCTACACATCAAAAACTTCTCCCTCCATGGGCTCATTAGTCCTCGGGATCATAGCAATTTCAATCATATTTCATCATTAATTTTATCAAATACATGCATGAGACCCCTAGCATATCCTCTAATAGCTCAAAGATATTACACTGATCTACTATACAAAGCTGAAGAAAAAGACAAGGTAACCTATTGGGCCAACATCCATAAGAAGAGGAAAGTTTCCAAAAGACATCATTCAAGCCATGTAATATGAGGTGGTATGATCTAAGGATGTCCAGACACAATGAAGACCAAGGGTAGGTATTATCTGTGGGTGCCTTTGTAGGAGGTGAGATGTACCTGTCATGGATGCAGTTCTTTCCAAGCCCTTTACTTGCCTTTATTCTTTCTTTATTTATTACCTTTTCTTTCTTTTTTGCTTCAAGGTTTGACCAGAGGACACTACCTTGGCGTGGTGACCAGAGATGACAGTGTTACCCACGAGTATTTTCGCAGACATGATAAGGCTGGCTTGTGATGAGACCCCCTTTCCCTTGGCCATGCAACCAAGGGTCATTGCCCTGGCGTGGTGACCAGATAATGGCAATGTCATACTGCTAGATACCTATGAACATAATGGGCCGGCTTGTGATGAGACCTCCCATCCTCTTGGCTAGGCCTTGTTTTTTATTATTATTTTTCTTTGGGTCCCTTTTGTTTCTTATCGAGAGGCCTTTTATTGCCTTCTCGGGGATCCCTGGGTGAGGCATCTCTAGGTTTTATTTCCTATGGCTTTTATCTTTTACTAGCTGCTTTTACCTCCTGGTCCTTTAGCCCCTTCTTCCCATAGGACAAAGTGTAACCCTTCAAATAGGTCATCCTAATGCCAGGACTAAGGGAATGGGATAGATGTATGGGAAATAATATGTGAAATGATAATATGGTGGGAGAAGACGATGTCTCTTCAAATCCCCTCTGGTAGCTAACCAAAACCTACAGGTACAAGCTTGCTAGGGCACCCCGTTAATTCCCCAAACAATGGTCAAGTGGGTTAGTGTAAGATCCAAGCAGTTGTCAGAAATGTAAGGAACCTGATACATACATCTGAAAGTTATAATGATCAAACATGACACATACCATGATACCTGGACCAATTAACTCATGGAGCAAGAGTCTTCTCTGATGCAAGTCCAAGCCAATGGTGATGGATGTTGCTACCACTGATAGGACAGGTCTTGATGAAGAGGAAGAAGGATGGGCCCTCCAGGGCTATGCTCAGGTCAATCCTACTCTTGGTACTCCATGTCTAGGACCTGTGGGCCTCGAGACATGATCTCCTAGTTATCCCTAGAAATCAGGGATAACAGAGCCTTTAGCCAGTTCTCTCTTTGCGTTATAAATCATTGCCTAAGAAATTTTGCATCCTCAACCAAGTAGAGCCTTGTTTTTATCCTTCACAATTTGACACCCTATACCCTGGAGGGAACATCACCCCGAGTGTCCATCTCCCGCCTGCATTTGTTTGCATTAAGCATAGGTACGTTCCACTGCTGGAACTAGTTGTGATTACTTGCGACACTCGTTCCCTCCACTGTATCATAGCATTCATTTGTTATGAAAAAACAAAAAATACGGGTGGGAAGGGAGTACTATATTGTATTTGGTAGTAGTCGTGTCACCTTTGAACAGAGCGCAAAGTTATTGAGTCCTTGAGTCATCATAATTTTGGGTTTAGCATGGACTTAGGAAGCTGATCTCGTTACAGAGTTTTCTCTACCGACTGGTTACTCTTCCATTCCCTATAGAGAACATTATGGATACCTCCTGCATCTAATTGTCACATCATTGAGTCTATGCTGCCAGAGTCCACCATATGTCTCATGCTCTTTTTCAAAGGAAGTCTATCAACCTTGCCTTTGTCAACAGTTTTCATCATTAGCTGCTATTCAGAGGGTATTTTTCATGTATCGCTTGCATTTGGCACACCCGAAAGATGCACAGGGTCGTTGGTTCATGAACATGTTCTTCGTACAATCTCCACCAAATCTTGAAGCTCCTGCTTTGTTCCTCGTGCTGACTGATGAGAGATTCCTTAATGCTCTCCTTCCGGCAGGTCTCCTTCCATCGACCTCAACTCATTTATTCTGAATATGAGACCTAGAGTTTTATGAGTACCTTGAAGCTTGCATTCATTAGTGGCAGGCTCTCTCTCCATTAACAGATGGGAATACATCAATGTCTCGTGATCAATGGATATATCAAGTGTTCGACACCAACTCCTTTATTCACATTTGTAGAGATGTACTCGGTGCCTTGATACCTACTTTCATCATCGGTAGGCTATCTCGCATTTGTTAACGGTATACCTCAATGATCAGTAATCAAACAATGTCTCATTGTGTTCGACCTCAACTCAATTATTGACATGATGTAGACTTGCACCATTGGCGGATAGTGTAGAAGACTTGAAGACATCACTATGTGGCCGCAACTTTCCTAAGTTGTTCGCTCCCATTTCATCGGACCAGTACCTATTTGACTTTAGTAATCATGGGAGATCAGATTGTACTCCATGGTATACAGATATCTTCACGTTGATTTTTGAGACTGGTTTCACTGGGCCTTGTTCATGACTATGACAACTCTTGTCATATAAACGCATTTATATTTTCCTATTCATGGCCATGAACACTTGTTTGGTATATTTTCCACATGGATCTGAATTGTATTCTTGGCAGCCATGTATGCAAAGTCAGTACATAATGTAATGAGAAATTGAGTTCGTCTAGATGGTTCTCTACCACTCCACTTCTGGGCTATTTATAATGTATTTCGGTCATCGCAGATACTCCTCTGATATCACACATTAGGGGGCATCTATTATAGCAATATTTTCCTCACCATTGCTATCTTTCATAGAGGGCCTTTTTCCATTTCCCTATGCAGACTTATCATCCCTTTTTGATGAATCCAGAGCTAAAAATATATATTTTTCCACATATACGCTCCCTAACTACCTAGCAAGATGTGTATACACTTGCTGCTCCACTACAACTCACGTATAACGAGATTTGTGCCAAAAAATACAAAATGAAGTCGGGTTTCCATGTCATTACAGAAGATCTCTGATCTTTGGCCTTCCATATACTAGGAACGTTCCGACTCGGCCCTTCAGTTGCATTCTAGAGGCTATAAGAGCACAATTTCGATCTATGGAAAAGAGGAGAAAGGATTCAACTTTGAGAGCAAAGTTACTCTGGAGAAATTACTTCATATTGAGTCTACATCCCTTTGTCCCTCAAGTATGAACACAGTGTTTAGCCCCCAAGCTCTTCCCTTATCATTGAGAGGACCTCATTGCCTCTTTTCTATGAGCTTGCCTTTGGTGGAGGATTGAAGTGGTGGAGACCCAGCTGGAAGGAACTTGGTTTCTTGGTTTCGAATCGTGCCAACACGGAAGTCTATAATGTTGATACTTCTGTCGATCAATTATTAATATAAATACTCCTTTCCCATCCTATCAATATCTTGCAAATATATGATTATTATCCATGGACATGTTTGTAATGTTTATTAATGGATTGTGTTATCTGATGTGCTAACTCATTTTATATATCGTCACTATATACTTGCATCACTTGTTTGTTGAGAACTTATTGCAGGTGTAAAGTTTTGGGTCAAAGTGCTCAACGGTGGAACGACATCAAACGATCGGACTGAGGTAGGCTTCTTCCTTGTATTACACATTAGTTTATATAGCACATGTTGGAATTGAGTTGATTTCTGCAGTCATACCTGTCTGTTGTGGTTTACCCTTGGCCATAAAGAGTTTTTCCCTTGTAACAGGAGGAGGATTGAGAAAGGGTGCCTTATGAATGTCACATGAATGCCTTATCACTTGATGATTGGTTTAATTAGTGAGATTCCCTCTATGAAATATAACAATCTATAGATGAACATTGTGTTTCCTTTGCAATGTTGCATATGTATTAAAATATTTTCTTTAGTGGGAGAATTAATGTGACTGCAGAAAGAGTCTTGGTGTTGCACAAGCCCTCCTCGAGGATGAGCTGAAAGTCTCAATCAACAACAGATTCTATCATATTAATTAGTGGAAAGCGCAACAACAATTGTGGAAATATCTATGATAGAAGTTTAACATATGGTATATGCCTACATCCAAGAGTTTAACCACTATGTCATTCATCTTAGAGTGAGGGATGAAGAAGCAAAATTATTCATTACATTCAGTGGTGGATTGATTACACCTAATTAGAAAGAGCTTGAAATGTTTGACATCTACACTCTTGAACATGTATGTTGAAAGGCTAAGTTAACATAAGCTAAGAATAATTGGAGGAAGCCTAATAATGCTACTAATGTAAAATCTATTTAAGGGAAGAAAATCACCGCTAAATATGGTTCATAGAAGAATCCACTCATTGAGACTATGTAGAAAAACATTGATCTAGGTGGATGTCTGATTTTGTGACTATTTGATAAATGGTCCTAAATATTGCCAATTTTATAGTTCTTGAGCATCTGACATGTTTTTTTCCCATACCATGCATTTTTTATGATTTTGAAGGCCATGAAACCCAAGTCATCATGGGTGAACAAACTTGTAGAGATTAAAATAGGCTTTCTAACTATCCAAAGAATGCCCAAAAGAGAGTTCATATGCAAAATTTATGCCCCCCAAAAGTTGATGTACCAACTAGGCTCCTTGAGGTCCGTGTTCCTTTCACCACCTCAACTTCTAGGGTTTTGGTGTTTTCCTCTTAGGTATTTTGAAATTATGTTAAAACATAGTTTCATCCATGTAATCTTATCTTTTTTTGAATAACTATTGGCTGGCACCTGAAATAGTTATTTGTCAAATACTGAAATGAAAATAACCAATCATGTCTTACTAAATATTGCATTATGAAAGTTAGGCCTTCTAGCTGTGATATTAGTAAAATATGCATGTTCAAAACCATCATATTAATAATACATATATGTTTCCTTATTTGACAAGCGTACTTGATGTTTCCTTGCTCCAAAACATCCAATGTGAAGATGATAGCTTGTGGGTTTCCACTTTCTCATCAGGTTTATATGACTATTGCTATTTTTGGTGTCAGTCTTTATTTTGTTGTTTTTGGTGCCCATCCAAATGCTTTCTTATTTGGACATTTATTTTTGAAATTTGGTAAGTGGCTAGTGTGGATCTCCCAATTTACATTGAGAATGTGGTTATCTAATAAGCTTAAAAATTATTAGGAGGCACTATTCACTTAAAAAAACATTAAAAATGATTAGGAGGAATGATTCACTTATTTTCATATGCCCACCCTTGCACCATGTAGTAAGATCACATGATTACTTGATTATGCCACATGAAGGGTCAACCATTAACAATATTTGGCCTTATAACTTGGTGATTTTTTCTACTAACATTCTCTTAATAATTTACCTGATGGCCTTACAACTATTAGAACCCACATAACAAAGTCACAACATGTATCTTTGTTGGTTAATTTCCCTTTCATTTCCTAGGATTGAATCTCTATGTTCATTCTCTTGCACAGTGACGTTCATTTACAAAATTTTGTAGATCCAATTGATCACTAAACTCCTTTCTCTTCCACACAACTAGCCAATGGAACTACAGGTAACGTCTTCACAAAATTTCATTGGCTTAAACCACAGTCAGTTTTTCTAGCCCGAATGCCATAGTTGTCGTCAATCTACTTTTTGGTCAGATGATCAGATTAAAACCTTGAGTTATTCATTCAGGGTGTAATTTCGGGTGGTCAGAGTAATACTCTGAACAATCTCTTTCAGGATCTAAATAGTCTCTTTTGGGAACTGAACAAATTCTAACCATGGTCGTTGATCGTTATTGAAAGGAAGTTCCAGATCTTCCACATGTAGACTAATGATATGAGGGGATATTCCTCGATACCTTTTTTTTCAAGCGTTTGAACCCAACTCCGAATGAACTATTCCGACAGACGGTGTGGATCGCTTCTCAGTGATCTTCGATGGACGACTATGGTTGATCTCAGATCACTTTGATTATACATGTCAAAACCATTTCTGGACTTCTCCTTTGCACAGAAATCGAAAGGGGAATATTCTTCAATTCCTTTCTTCAATGCTCTAGTCTTGGAATATTGGAGTGGACTCCTAGGGAACTACCCCGACGAATGGCATAAATATTCTTGGATTTGTTGGACGGTCATATGTCATTGTCTCAGTGGATGTTTCGATATAGAAATAGAACAAGATTCTAGAAGAATCTGATGATAGAACTCTGACCGACACGCACTGCTTCCTTTCAGAGTTTCGACCGACGAATGATAGGCACCATCGATTTGATCTGAGTAATTCTCAGATTTAATCATGACCGTCTATTTTTAAAACTTTGTATATCACGGATTTTTTTGGTTGCACTGGACTCTGATTCCATGTATGATCTCTACGATCACACTTACTTACACTCTGAATCACAATTTACACAGAGAATTTGACAAGCACACATACATAAGGTATAATCTCACAATTAGATTCTTTATTCGATGATTGAAGGAATAAAATATGACATTGTTTCTATGTTTCTTTGTGGTCTCACAGACCTCTGCAACACACACCAAATCCTCACTCTGCACACTCGCTAAACTTCCTAATTACATCAATCATTGATTTAACAACAATGAATCCTTGGGTAGCTCGTAGCTAATAGGATCCTGAGTGATCCTAACAAACCCTAAAATATAGGAAATTTGTTCCTACTTGAAAAGAATAAGATCTCAAAATCCAAACTACTAACAAAAGACATTTGCTAAGATGTCTTCTAGAAACACCTAACTATTACAATCAATTTAAATTAGGGAACCGAATCCCTTGGTAAAAGTTTTGTGATCTTTAGGGTGAATCTCGAATTTCACTGGTAGATGCTTCTGCATTAGACTCCTGGGGAAGAAAATAAATGTTCAAGAGATCTTTTGCATCTATGCCATAGTTGGATATTTATGTTTCTGTCATCCAAGTAGCATCTTCCTCTGGCTAATTCTTCCACTTGATCAAATATTGTCTCAACCTCTCTTTGAACTTTCTTAGGAAACTATTATTTCCACTCAATGGTATGATCTTCATCACTTATAAGATCTTCCTCTTGCTGATTATAACACTTGATCAAATATTATCTCAACCTCTCTTTGAACTACCTTAGGCAACTATTATTTCCACTCAATGGTATGATCTTCATCACTTACAAGATCATCTGTTGGAACATCCTTTGTTCCTTTGAAAAAATACAGATCTACCACATTGAAGATTGGAGAAATTCCTATATCAGCAAGAAGTTCAATCTCATATACATTAGTAGAAAATTTCCTCAATATTCTACAAGGTCCAATCTTCTTCAACTTCAACTTGTTGTAAGTCCCTACTAGAAACCTCTCTTTTCTAAGATATTTCATGACCAAATCACCAACCTAAAAGTCCACTTGTATTCTTTTCATATCTTCC
>JZKD02S0081888.1:71875-84498 GCA_000966675.3 Picea glauca
AAAGACCAAAAGAGCATTCATTCTTTCCAAGAGAGATTGAGAGATTGAGAGAGAGCAAGAGAAGAGAAAGTTTCCATTTTTTTTCTGAGAAGAAATAGCAGCAGAAAAGTGGCACAAATTCCAAGGCAAAAGCTGGGCATGGATTTCGAGGCAACCAGCAGGAAGGAAAATCCATACAGTATGAATTTGGTACGGCAACATTTATTGTACCTGTTCAGAACGCACAGCAGCATGCAAAACGAGGAGAACAACTGCATTAAAGTGACCGTACAGGTTGTACGGTCGCCGTACGACCGCATTTAATTTCTGGGCATGTTTTTCTAAAAAATCGTACAGCATTTAATGTTGTGACAGTCCATACGGTATGGCTATATGAGCATAGATTTCGAGGTGGCTGTTGGGTTTCTTCCAGTCAATTTCAAGCACGGAAATCGAGGAAGAGATAAGTTAAAATTCTGTTGGTTTATTTTTGCTGAAATGTAATTTCCAGAAATTGAAGAAATAAGAAGAACTCCCTCTCTCTCACTGGTTTTCCCCACATTGGGGTTTTTCCAGGGTTAATTGACCAAAACTCATTGTGTCATTAAATGTATGCTTGCTGGTTTATTTCTGAGTTTTGTACAACCATTGAAAAGATCATTTATTTCATGTGTTTCAGTCAAATTTCATTTTAAATATTTAATGCATATTAATGTCTGCAAATTTCATTAATATTGGGAATGGGCATTAAACTTTTGGAGTGATAAGGAGTGATTGAAACCAGGATTGGGATAAATTGCAGAAGTGAGAAAAATCAACAGATGGTTAAAAATCTTATTCATGAAATAAACCTTTTTTATTGGCTAAACGTTACAAAATTTTTTGAACTTTGCGTTGTTCGCAGGTGGCCTATGGCACACAGTGCGAAATTCTCACATGCTTCCTTAGGCCCACCTGCAAGAATGAAGCATTCTCGCAGGTCCCGTATGGGTAGCCTGCGAGAATCCTTCTACACGCATAGGGTTTGAAAAATGGACTTAAAACTTAACTTTTAACCAATGAAATCATGAAATTGAACCATGAAAAGATAAAGAATGGAGAGATTACCAAAATACCGCAGACGGCTCGTGGAATGATGGCCCGAAGCTCCCAAAAATCGATGATGAAGGTAGAAGGTAAAATGGAAATTTTTGCACTCAAATAGTAAAAGGGTAAAATGATATGGTAAAATGTGTTATGAATTCATTTTTATTACTTTTTTACTATGTCAAAAATAGGGTTTTTTATATTTATTCATTATTTAACCCTAATTACTAATACAGAAATGAGTAAAGTGATTTGCAGGTTTGAAACATGGAGGGTTATGGACGATTTTTTCTATGGTGTGGTATCTTTTTGATTGTTTTCTATGGTTTTGATATAAAACCTCGAGCGCCTTTTATCCGTTCTTGCGCTTGTCAAAAACATAAGAACGTGATCAAGCGTTGTTTTATCTCTTTTTCGGGCTCGTTGTGGTTACACGAAAAAGGAACCCCCCTGGAGTTTTCTTTAAGCTCTTTTCAGACTCTCTAAACAGGAAAAGATTGCCGAGTGACCTTGCTATTTTCACGCTCGATAAAGTATTTGAAGTATGCATCCTTCGAGTGATAGTTTAACCCTTTTTCGGTCTCGTTGGACTATTGTACGAAAAAGGCACTGAGAGAGTTCTATTTTAAGTGTTTTTCCAAACTCTATAATCTTGAAAAACCTTTGAGTTTTCTTTCTTTGGACTCATAAAACAAACATTGAAAGGCCCATATGGGACATGAGTTTTCTTTAAGTGTTTTTCAGACTCTCAAAACATGAAAAACCCCCGAGTTTACTATCTCTGGACTCGTTAAACAAACATTGACAGACCTGTAATGGGACCGAACCACTCCTTCCTAGGGTTCGTTAAAAGTACTTCGAGGGACTCGTCCGAAGGATGAGATTATATCAACAAGCATATGTGATCCTCTTCAAGCTTGCGTAAAAATAAAGAGGTACTTGCTAGAAATGGTGGGGGGAAATTTGGGAAAGGGATATGTTTCATCGTTGTATTAATTGGCAGTAAGTGTCGCTCTTGAACATGACACCTCCTATTCATCATTTGAAGCCGGTTTGGGTAATCCATTTGTCTCTCATTCGATTTGATAACAAAATTATTTCATGTGTCGTCTTTGAGTCAATGCTGCCGAATCATTGGTCGTGTCATTCATATGTTCAAGAGAAGTTCGTCTGAAACCTACATTGAGTCAGCCATCTGCAGTTTTCCATTCCTTCCGTGTCGGCCTTCCCTGTGTCCAAAGTCCAATTTCCACATACTCTGTTTCACTTTCAAACTCAGTTACTCATTTCGTGTCACTGATGGGGGATACATCAAGGCCCTCCTGTGACGATTTTTGTTCCGTCGACTTCAGCACATTATCCGGAATCAAGACTTAGAAATTATTCAGTACCTTGGAGCTTGCATGCCTCAATGGCAAGTTTCCTCACTTTCGACAGTGGGTTTACATCATTGACCCCTGATCGAAATATTCTGTCGATTGTTCGACATCAACTCATTTATTCATAGTCGATGGATTGTACTTTAGTACCTTGGGAGTCATTGACATTAATGGTGATTTCCCTCTCACTTGTTAACGATTACATCAATGACTGGTAATCAAGTGGTTTCTACCATGTTCGACTTCAACACATGTAATCACATGGTTAGATTCATACTTTGGGCGATGAGATTGAAGACCCTGGATATTGTCTTTATGATCCAGGTTGCGATGGAATATGTATATTTTGCGACACATAGATCCACAGTATATGTTTCATGGCTATGTTGTCTTGATTTAAAAATTTGTCTCATAGATCCACAGTGTATTCAGGTGGCTATGCTATATTGTGACAGCATGGATCCACAGTGTATGATTGGTGGCCATGACCTTTGATTATGATGTCATCAGTCTATGATCTGAGTGTGGGAATGCCTACCTTAGAAGGGATATATATGATATTCTGCTGATGCTTGGATGTTTGTAGGTTTCCGATTAGATGCACTCTTGGTTCTTGACACACACATGCAGCTTACAAAGTCTATCGACTGTCACTAGTTCCACTCTCATACTTTGGGGGGCATTCTATTATCCACAATTTTGGTCATCATGATGATGTTATGATGATGTTATGATGATGGAAAATCAAGCTCTTCACTAAGAACACTTTCCTGAGAAAAGTTACATTTGTCTGCTTCCATAAATTAAAGGATGTTCACAGGCTACCTATATAGCTGCCTGCGAGAATGCCTGATTCTCGCAGGCTGCATTAAGCTGAAGTGCAAGAAGTTCGCACTGTACCTAATAGACAGGGTGCGAACATCTTCCTAATGAACGAAAAAGATAAAATTCTCGAGCCTTCTAGAAGGGAATCTTCTAGAAACATGAGTTGGCTTTGAATGGTTGTTCAGGTGCTGGCATTCTAGATATCTTGGGATCATTTCCTATCCAAGTAACTAAATTATCTTCTCTTATATATTGAGGAGGTTTCTCATGGAAAAGGTTAGAAGCAAACTAGCAAGAGATTGATTGGAGAATTAGTGTAAGATTGTATGAAGGATTGATGCTACAGCAGCAAGAGACAACTGCAAGGTCATCAAAAGTGGTTGATTTTTTTCATGCATGAGCAAGTGTGTGTGTCAGAGCTAGGAGCCATCGAAAGGAGATCTACAACATCAAGGCTTAGGTTGTAAGTTTCACTTTCAATTAATTCAATACAGTAATATGTCCCTTTTCCATAAAGATGATGTCTCTTTATTACATAACTCCTTGATCATATGTATAGATTAGCTATTGAATATATTGATTTGCTTTCACTTCGATTGGTTTGTACTGTTGTGATCTGAACGGCACAAGAGCATTGGAGTGAAGCTTGGAACAACAGAGACCTAGGAAAGCGTTTATAAGGTATGTCCATGATCCTTGTCTCTTAGTTCATTCAATAGGCTAAATCTAGTGAAAGTGTATTATTCTGTCCTGTTTTGTTCTAGATCCAGGTGGATCTAGGGAGATCGGTTTGTGTCCGCACTTACGGATTAATCCTAAAACACTCAACAACTCAGTATATTCGACCCTCTGCTCCTCGGTCAAAATCCTTGACAACTTGACAAACTTGGGCTCCTCTAGTGTGCCAATGTTGCACTCAGCTGTGTCAGAATCATCACCTAAAATTCTACCCTCCAATGCCACATCATTCCCATCGAACAATATTTCTAACGGGACTAGTCCTCTCGGGATGTAATTGCTCGGCAATTGAATGATCTGATGATTAGCAATTTTATTTAAAAACACCCCAAGGTGAGGGTCCCCCTCCATGTCAGGATCCTCATCTATGTGCAACGCAGAAAAGTCATCAACGGATTGAAGAAACTTTTCGATCTCCTGATCATCTTCAAATACCTTCCAATGTTTGACATTGTCCAGTACAGAGGGTCTGTATTTTATTTCAACATCATATCTAACCATAGTTGGCGAAGGAACTTCGAGCAAACTAGCTGTGACAGCTAAAAAGTCGGCTGAAGAATTTTATTCCCTCGGAATGAAGGAAATATTAAAGGCCAAGAAGAAATTATCCACTAGGTCCCATACCTCGTTCTTGTAATTCTTGACCTGAGGATACTTGGCCTGATAAACATTTTTGACCTGCTAGATGATCAATTCTGCATCTCCAAACACAACCATCTCCTGAATTCCCATTTCTTTCGCAGCTCGTATACCCAGGATAAGAGCTTCATTCTCTGCCACATTATTGGTGACTTCAAATTCCAGCTTGTATCACAGAGATATGGTCTCTCGATAGGGTGATATGAATACCACTCCGGCACCTGCACCTATGCTGGAGGAAGCCCCATCAAAGAACATCTTCCAAACAAGGGTGGTTGGAGGAGGCATCTCCTGATTAAGAATGGGCTACTTTCTGATCTGTAAAGGGGCCTCAGAAGTTTCAGTAATCTGTAACAAACTAGACCCTAAGTCAGTGTCAAGTGCAAAGATGGGGTGATTTGTGGGGTTCACTTCATCACTAACAATATAGGCTAGTTGGGCTTCTCTGTACAACCTCCTATGTTCCCCTCCAAAAAATGGAATGGTGGCATATGTGAGATCCATCTGTAACGTCCCTCTGAGTCTTTTAATCCAAGACCTTGACAACAACATGTCAAACTTGGGGGGAACATCATCTACCACAATATCCATGACCATACTCTTCATGGGCAACTGAAACAAAGAAACTACCAGGTCCTTGATGACTCCCAAACATTGCACCCTCCTGGAGTCAAAGGAATAGAGGTCATGATAGGCTCTGGTGACTTATAACCCTAGTTCTTCCATGAAAGTTTTGGGCATGAGATTGTGAGAGGCCCCTGAATCCATTAAGCAGTTGTGCAACACTTTATCATGTATGTTCAGGGACATGTAGAAAGGGGGGGATGAGTCATCTCTATCTTCTACCATGGGCCCTAGGACAACTGCTAGATTTTCATCTTGGAGGTTTATGGAGTCTGTGGGAGGGGATGAGGCTTCAGATTGCAAAAGCTCGATGAAGCTTTTTTTAAATTCTTCGTTTTTAATTAGCTCAGTGAGGGGAACGTGGATTCTGATCTTTTGTATTTCATGCTCGAAGCTAAAAGAAGATGCAAGCTTTGGAATTTCTATTATTTCAAGAACATGATGGTGGACAATGGGAGGGAGGGGTTGAGCCTTCTTACCTCTGTGACTATCTGCTACCTTGTTAGCAAGTTTCTCCATTCTAGTGGACTACTTAGGAATATCAGGTGTTTCTATCCTTTTGTCAGACCTCAGGTTGTACCTACCTTGACCACCGCCAGCCTTATCTTCCTTGCTTAATTCATTTAGTTGACTGTCCATGAGAGACTCCTCATATGTTGATTAGGTGAGATGAGGAAAAGGAGGAGTATCTCCAAAGCAATGGATTTCAGGTTCAAATTTGTCTATTTCCCCTTCTCCATTTTCGGCCACAAAATTGTTCTGAAAAGGGGGCTGAATTCTTTGGTCTTCTCTGTCTCTTCCTCTTTCCTTTTGCACATTCGGGGGAGAAAAATTATTTGGTCTTTTGAAACCTCCTCCCTTTTCGGCGTTTTGGGGGCCTTTGTATGTTTGCCTCCCTTCCACCCTCATTCTCTCCATCTCTACAGACAGAGACTTCACCATCCTGGTCAATGCATCCACCTGAGGGTGCGACACCAATGTGACAGAAGTTGAGGCTTCGGACTTTCCCTTTCTTCTATCTGCATCAGTCTTGCTCCTTAGTCTGTTCACTGCTAATATGTTGGATTCCACTTCTATGGCCGCATCTTGCATTTGAGCCAAGGAGGTGGCTCTTCTTTCTCTCAATAAAAGACAGAAATCAGGGTCAAAAGCACCAGTGTAGGAAATTTGGGCAGAGGATTCTGAGGGCTTTACTTCTGCAGGAATCTTGTTATACATCTTATTGAATCTTTTGGAGAAGTCAGAGACAAATTCACCTTCCGCTTTCTTCAGAGACCCAAACTCTGTCATGTAATACATGAAGTCTTTTCTATCCCCCCACTGCCTAAGGAAAACACTATCCAGGGCTTCAATTCCGGCAATAGATCCGAGGGCCAATCCTCTAAACCATTTCCTCACATCACCATCCAGGCTCTGGACGAAGACCCTCATATAGACATCTTCATGTTCAATGTTTAGATTGTCTGCATAACTATAGAAAGAAACTAGGTGCTCTTCTGCAGTTACATCTTCTTCGCCGGTGAACTTAGGCATGTATTTCAAGTAGTCTCCAGCAGGGAGAGGATGCATAGGTTGAGGTAAGATCAAGGGAGCGTATTGAGCAGCAACTATGGCATCCATTCTATTCAGAGGGGGATTAGCACTAGCCATAGGAATATTAGGTGGTAGAGACCCTGGAGGAGAAGGAGTGTGAACAGGAGATATCGGAAGTGAGCTTCTTGAAGGAGAGGGAGACAACGGGGAAAACAGAGAGAGAGCTAAGGGAATTGAATGTGCAGATGCTTCTTTCTCAGTAGTAATAGTAGCAACAAGGGGGGTGGTAAAACCTTCTGAGGTCTTAGGTCTGTACCGAGGCACAACTTCTAGGGAGGGAGGAGTGACAAGGATCTCTCCAGGAGGAGAAAACTTAGCAGGAACACTCCAGAAATTAAGAGAATGGGAAACCTCAGAAAAAGGATAGCTAGAAAGCTGAGAACAAGAAAGTGGAGTCTTTACAGAAGGAGGTGGGGAAATACCTGTTTGAGTGGCAAAGCTTTCTCTTTGAGAGGACTTCCCCTTTCTTCTAATCACCTCTGGATTTTCTTCAGGCGCAACCAGAGGTAGCTGTGGATGGGACCGCGTGTGTCTACCGCTGGAAGCCACAACTAAACCGATGGGTTCACCGCAGTGGAGTCGCCAGGTGCACAGTAGCAATCTCAATAGTTCTGATATCTGATGCACCTTCAGAATCAGCTAATCATTGTCGTTCAATCCCGAGGAAAATATTCAACTTCGTCCCCGGCAACGACGCCATAAATGTTAACGTTAGAAGTCACTCCTGGATTGCATCAGGAGAAGAGCCCAACACCCATCAGTTTAATGTCACGATTCATTTATAAAAGGATGATCAAATGGAAGAAAACTCAGAACAATATCATCTCAACTTCGAAACTAGGTCAGGCATGCATGGGCGAGTGAGGTCTTAGATAAACTTCAAACAGTGAGTTGTAATAAGGGTGAGTAGGAGGAAGACTTGTATAAGAAGAGTGCAGGGGTCTGTTATAAGCCTTAGGTTCCTAACAGACTGTGAGAGAATGCATCTAAAGGAAAGGGCCTCTTACATCCAAATGCAAAAAACCAGAAAATACAATAATGCAACAACAAATCTTTTATCATGGCACCATTGCAACAACCCATGCGAATCAATCGATCATGAACTCTCTGGTATAAGACGAAAACAGAGATGGAGCAAGAGAACTGTTTGTCATAAAACAAGAAATCTCAAACACAGACACATGACCCCAGAACCAGAATCGTCATTGAAACATTACAGTCGCGAGCTTCGCTCTACCATCGATAGATACAAAAATGGCGAAAACGCCTACATATACTCAAAACAACAACAGCAACAAAACTGAGACGTTGCATTAAAACTTTGCATCTGCATGGCCTCTGACAATCTACAACTGCAATCTTTGAATAATCGTGCACCAACGATGGACGCAATTAGACTTCTGACAGCTTCGTGGGCGAATCGACGTGCCTTTAATTCGTCGCCGGACTTTCCCATTATGGTGGAGACGATGTCTAACCACCACCAATTGCTTCAATAACTACTTCATTGGGATTGAGGATGGTTCGGCCAACTCGACACCTCGGGGACGTGGATGGCCCCTCATGCTCCCACCTGGATTCACTGAACAGCCTGATGAATAGGCATGGAGGCCAGCGCGAAGAATGGGGCACACGACGGGAGTGGTGGCACCAGAGCTATGAGGGAGAGGCATGAAGTGATGAGGAGTGAGAGAGGCTACAGGGGAGACACATGGTAGAAGGTGAGTGGATGATGAAATGGGGAAGGGACCACCTGGACTAAAGAGTGGAGAAGGATAGATGACACATGGCAATAGGGGAAGGGTGGCTCTGGAAGATGACATAATAGGGGAAGGGCCCACGTTGATTAAACATAGAGCAGCTGAGGAGGATGGGATCGCGTGAGCACCACTGATCCGGGGGCTTAGATCTCGGTCGTTGGGAAGCTGCGCGCCCGATTCCGGAATCCCCCCCCTCGGCTTAAAGGTAGAAAGGAAGGGGGGGTCCAAAATTTCCTTGAGCGTCGTTGATCCAGGCACTATGATCGTAGCCGTTGGAGAGGTGCACCCCGGATTTCGGACCCCCCCCCCTCGGGTTAAAGGTAGGAAGGTGGAGGGGGTCCGGAATCGCCTGTATGCCATTGATCCAGGTGCGTGGATGTCTGCTGTCTAGATCCGATTGCTGCTTATCACGAGCGCATTTTCATTAAAACTTAGGACAAGTGGGTTTTTTACCCATTCCTTCGCATTTTACCCCCATTACCAGAATTATCGCTAACAGGACTATCTAGAGCCTATCACTAGAGAATTCTCTTGGTAAAATCATATATTCAAACATTCCAAAAACAAAAATTTACTACAACTGATTTCCAAATAAGTTATGACATAGCTAGGTTGACATAAAAACAATGTCAAACATAAACTAGTGGATGCCAACATGAATAAAAAAAAACCTAAACATCATTTCCCGCCTTCTTAATGAATCTCCTTTAGATTCTTCTTTCCTTTTCTTTCTTGGACACTAACAACACAAGTCCATTAAGAAAATACAAGGAATACATTGGTATTCATACTATTGATCTCATCGATTATGTAGTTCACTTTACTCTCAGTCCTCTCTTGATGTTCACCATGGTTCTCTCAATTGAGGGACTTACATTCCAAGTTGGTTACAATGCATTCCTTATTGTACCTGTTATCGCAGAACTTGTACTCGTTCTAAATGAAAAGGATAAAGGAGGGAAAATTGGCATAACAGGAGGTTGTCCTATCACTGTCACCTTAATAAGAAACATATTTCTATTTAGGGATGGTATCCCAAAGGAGACGTCCCCGGTGACCTGGGGGTTTGAGAAGGAAAAGGTTGAAGTGTCAATAAAAGATGTCCTCTCTCACAAGTGACATTGATAATAAAGTCCCAAAGTTTTAGTGAATGAAGCAATGATATGCTTGAGTGTACCTACCCAGAACAAAGAAATAAGAAAACAATATCTTTTGCAAGTAGAATTTGATGTTAATGCTTCATAAAACCTTGGAATTGTCGATAAAATCAATAAGTTGATGCAAGATGAAGCAAAATTTTTTTTTATAACAATAATGTATGCACGATGATAGCTTCACAATCAATGCCTTAAATAAGCTTCACAATGACCAAAAATGATAATCCAACAATAGCAATGTCCTTGTACTTGTTAGAAGCTAATGAGGCAGTGTAAAAATCAACTTTTACAATTTCTTTTAAGATCTTTTACTGCTGTAATAATTGGTTGTAGCTTAATTTTGTAACAACAACAAGAAGCTTAGTGAATTAGTCTAATCTAGGGTTAATAAAGGTTAGTAAATAGCTTGAGGTAAAAATTTTAAGTGTTGTTCTCATCAATCAATCAAATAGAAGATCTAGATCAGAGTATTTACGGCTAATGGAGTCACTTTTTTGCAGCAACAATCTTGAAGGAATCAAATGATAATGTATGAGATAAGGATAAAGAAAGATGATGGTTGAGGTGTTGGTAACCAAAGGCCTCAATCAACAAGCCTTAGAAGGAAAATGACTACTAGGAAGTAGGTAACCCTAGGCCTAGCAGTTTTCCTTCTTCTTTAGCTCAAGCTTGAAGTAAACAATGGCTTGATGAAGAAAATGATACTAGAGTGCTACAATGGTAGGGCTCTAGCACAATGCTTCAAAAGGTAGGGTTTCTAGCACAATCTAGTAGGTGAAAAGCTATAAAGATAAGGACAATAACATGTGCTTGATCTCCTAGCGTTTTAAGCTAGCAATTTCATAATCTTGGAAAAAATGCAAATTATATGTACTATAAACATTCAAAGTAAAGAAGAATTACAGAAATTCACTTACATTCACCAAGAATAATCTAGCAATTAGCCTAGTTGAAGACTTTCCACCAAGAAAAATGCCAAAAATACTAATATAAGCCTCCTCCAAGAGTTGTGCACCACTTAGTTCAGCCAAAGAGCCTTAAGGAGATGAAATTTTAGACCTCACTTAGTGAGTGAATGAACGATGAAAAAATACAAGGGGAAAATCCCCTATTTATATAATGAAAATGACCTTCAATTATGAAATTAGGTAAAAAAGGCTGACATGGCCAATTTACATGAGAAAATCCAATTTTACATAAATTTGACAAATAAAACCCTAATTTGAAATTTTTAGGGTGATGTCATGCCCCTCATAGGGTCACGTTAGATTCCTTGCTGGAATATTGGCCCTACAAGTGGAACATTAGGTCTTAAAACCCCTCTGGAACTGCCACATGTGCCAACCGATGTCGTCCTCAAGCTGGGGGACTCAACTGGGTGACGTCAAGGCTCTGAATGATGACGTCAAGGGCCTTCATGGGCCAACATCATGTGGGAGGGAAAGACCCCCCTGGGTCCAGGCCTACCAGATTGTCTCTACTGGAACGTCCTTCTCTCTCTCCGGTGCAAGCCTCTAGTATATGTCTTCCCCTTGTTTGGGTCTCAACATCCATGTGGTGGGATTTTATCCCTATGGAGGTTCAAGCTAATCATCTTCCCATGTGTACCTGTCCATTGGGAATGGTCTTGCAACAACAACAAGTACGCCCTCCATGGGATCATAAGTCACAGGGATCATAGCAATGCCAATCACATCTAATAATCAAGTTATCTAAACATGTGCATAAAACCCCCCTTTCCTAGACAAGTGCTCAAAGATGTTATGCTATTCTACAAGCTAGGTTTCGAGAGGGTTTCATGAAGTCCTATTGGGATAATTCTCCTTAGATGTGGGATGTTTCCAGGTGAATACCAATCTAGGTCATGTAAGTGCATGAGATGGTATGGGGATGTTTGGGCAAATGGGTGCAATGATGATAGGGAAATGTATGGATTACTATTGTTGGGAAAAACACCCTACGGACTAGCAAACTAGGGTCAGACTTGCATGCATATTTTGACCGAAAAGAAACTACTTTTTTACCTACAACCCAAGATTTAAACCCCTTTTTCGCAGTAAATGCATGGAAAAGGACCACCAACCTTATTACCGACATTCGATGTAGATCCTCTACTGCTCTTTGATTACTTGCTTGCGCTGCTCCTTCCACAGATGACCTGCACTCAAGACAAACAACAACTATGCATGCATGTTACTCCTATACTCAAGGGTTAGAAATCAAGCATAAATTAATCAAAGAATAGACAATTCATGCATTGGGATGGGAAAAGTATTCTTTTTATTATTGAAAGTGAATCAACTTACAAAAAAGCTGAGACCGGCCACCGTTCCTTGAACTTGATCCTGGGCTCCTCTTCTTCTCTCCTTCAACTGCTTTGTGTTAAATCTCCTTTGGCATTAGGAAAGGCTAAAGGGTTGGGGCAATGGATTACGTAAATGGGCAGAGTTTCTTCGCTATATTTTTTCCTCCTCCAAATGGTACCCCTACCCCTTCTTTTATAGGCTAGAAGGAGCTAGGGTTTTGGACGAACCCTTGGCCATGCATGGCCGGGAGTTTGAGTTAACTGGCCCATATCTTTTTGTTTCGTCGGCAACTTTCCTTTTTTAGTGCTTTGTTAGGTACATGCGGGTTGTTGTGAGTCAGCCAGTGTGCACACACGTGCAATAATGGGTTAGGGCATGTGGGCCTTGAGACAAGAGGATTTTTAAAGAGTTGTTCAGTAGAGTTTTGGCAAAGAAGGGATATGAGTTGGCCTAATGCCAGGTAAGCATGTGTGGTGCAATTTAGGGTTATAATAGATGCCCCCTAATGTGTGAGGTCAGAAGAGCATCTGATGGCCG
>JZKD02S0081888.1:111445-126019 GCA_000966675.3 Picea glauca
ACTATTGTATATGTGTAAATGCTCATATATTTAATATAATTACATCGCTGCGTGTAGACCGACCATGAAGAAAGAGTTATGGGGGACTAAGCTCCACTAGGTAGGGTGAGGGAGGCGACTAAGTGTCTAGGCCTAGAGGCTAAGCTAGAGGGATTACCTCTAAGGGAATAATATTTTATTATTATTATTTCCTAAAGGCTAAGGTGGACATGAACAGTTTTGTCCTAAGTTCCTGGGAAAGGGAATGAGTGTGAAGTGGAATGCATGTGGCCGCAGGAAGACAGGTGTCGACCTAGGCGCATGCAGTTATAACTAGGAAAGCCAACTTGTTAGGGGGTTCACTTCCCATTCCGACGTTGTTTCCCATCCTTGTGTCGGAGACCAGTCTGGAGTCTCCTCACGACCCTTACGAATCTATAGAAGTCTGTCACCCTTCCCAAAAATTCACTAGGGATTCACGTATTGAACCATTTCTCCTTCATCATGACCTCTATATCTATCATGCACCTAGGGAACCTGCAGGGATACTGGAGTTATCCCATGTGTATCCTATGAAGTCAAGAACCCTATAATTTTCTAAGTCATGTTGTGTCATAATAGCTAGTTGTTGCAGCCCACACAGTTCCTTGACTGAGTGTTGCTTGTTGCCATCGTTTGTTCCTTGCTGAGCTTTGTTGTTGTCCTCACCTTGATGGAATTGAGTTGTAGCTGGTTGAAGAAGCGGGTTGTTAGGCCGAGTTGTCAGGCCCGTGATTGAAGAGGCAAGTTGTCAGGCCTGTGAGCAACTCTCTCCAGGTGAGAGAGTTTGCTGGGAAGTGATTTTCCCTTGGAGAGATTCCAACACCAACTACAGAGCTTTGAGACTTCCTAATCCAATATATTGTCGAGACCCTGAAAGGGGAAGTGGAGTAGCTAATGGACTGTGGAACAGTGAAGGTGCATATTTTCGGGGTGGAACAAGCATGTGGGGAATGAGAGTCCGTGAGTAGTGGGCGTAATAAGGCTCTTGGAGAGAATCCTTCCAGTTACGTTGTGCAGTCTCTTGTAACCTCAGCCTAGTCTAGGATTCCCTTTCCCTGGGTGGAGCTTAGTCCCAGCTCGAGGGTGACCCACTGCTAAGTGTGATGAGTGGCATGGTCTATGGCTGGGAGATTTGTGGAAGGTCTGCATGCAATTGGTGTACTTCAATTAAAATTGAAGTGCCCATTCATATGTTCATTTACAAGCTGTGTATTTGTACATGCTATATTGATGAGTAATGCCTATATATGTTATTATTTAATGGGTTCTGCCTGTGATTACTGCATGTATGTTTTTACTGTTATTTCCACATTAATCTATGTATTAGTTGAATATGTTGTATGTTTATGTTTATATATGCACATGATAATTGTTATTTCTAAGGGATAGCATGGCCCGGCCTAGGTGGTCGAGGGTGTTAAAACAAATTGGTATCAGAGCTAGGTGAAGTGTCTGAGTAGTGGCATTGCCCGACCTGTTGGTGGTTGGGGACATTACAAAATGGTATAAGATCTAAGTGAAGTGTCCATGTCGTGGCATTGCCCAACATGTTGGTGGCTAGGGATGTCACAAATTGGTATTAGAGGCATGGTTTCAACACTGAGCCTCGATAGGCTGGATAAGTGGTCATTGGAACCAAGGTTTCAGGGGGAAATTGTGTCAAGAGGAAACAATTTCGAACCTAAGAGCATTCTAAGTGCCAATAGATTACCTTGGTCGTGTTACAAAGCTTAAGAGGTGTAGCAGTATTATAAAACCACAAAAGATGTGGTATTGGGCCGCAGAGTAATGTGGTTCGTTGGAATCTGTTCGGGAGAAGGAGGACAATTCCCAACCGTCGAATCTGGAGAAAAATGCAGGAGGGTTAATCTGCAAGTCCTTCAAAATTTGAGACTTCGGCGAAGTTATGTGTTATAGAGCAGAAGAGGCCGAAGACCCCAAGCCCCGAAGTCCCCGAAGTGGAAATACACTGTAAATCTAGGGAGAAGAGATCAACTGTTTGATTGGGCCGAATTGGATCAGAACCGTTGGATCATGCCAAGGGTGGAAGTTGTGGAGATGTATGAAGGGTGAAAACTTCCGAAGCTTCGAAGTCCGGAGTTAATCCAAACCATATGTCAAAAGGGGCACGTGTAAGCAGATTGTCTTGTTCAGGATTTCAGCGTTTGGGAGAATTAATGTATGTTGGGGAGAAAACTCTCGAAGCCTGAAGCTCCGAAGCCTGAAGAGTCGAAGTAGTGATTCATGATGATGTCATCAGGAATGACATGAACACATGGGATGTGTGCCATGTGTCAGTGGGTTTCAAACCCATGGAAGATTGAAATGTCATTTGGAATGTGACACGTGTCACCCTTCTGATTGGGCCACATGTCATCCATTAGTATTCTACCACGGGGCACTCCGTTTGAGCATGGTTAGTTGGCCCACACTGGCATTGATCACGATACAGCAAGATCGACGACCAGGAGGCATTGCGGGGACCCAAGTTGCATGGTAGTTAATTCCCCAAGGCAGTCCCGCACTCCAAACCATGGTTTCACCATGGGGTTACGTGTCAGCGTCAGAAGAATTATGGGGTGAAAGGCGGGTTACTCCAAATCGCTGATGCGTGCCCCTGCAATTTGAAAGGTGTAAAGATTGATGTGACATGTTAGTGCTCGAACATTGAAACCCTGGGGCCCAGAAGATGCGTGGCACCAGAGGCCGCAATCCAAAGACCAGACTCTCTGGAAGAATTGTGCTATGTTATGCAGTGGAGGGAACCCCCCACCGTTAAAGGAAGAAAGGCAAGGGGGGGGGGKGCGAAATTGATTACGAGCCATTGATTTGAGTGTTGATGATCATAGCCTATGAGACTTGCATGAATATTAACCACTATACAAAAATAGTCATATCTGCGTGTTGAGGGTTATATCGCATCTCAGTCGTTGATTGCTGATGAACAGTGGACCGTAGATTCACTCCCCACACTTCGTGAGTTCACCCATTCGGCACTCTGGAGAGTTACAATGACTTGGGTTAGGAACTTCCGAATCTTGGAGGCCCGAAGTTTCGAGTAAGCACCTATCGACCTAGCACCGGGCCACAACCATGGTCCCATGTGAATAAGGGCTCAAGGAAAACGGGGCTAGCGCCCAAAAACTATGTTAAAGAAAAGAAAAGGGGTTAGGAAGGAAGCCGTGGGTTTCATTTGGTTCGAACTTGCATCAAAAGAGGTACTGAAGACCTGGGAACTTTATGATAAGGTCCAAAAAATATCTAAGATCCATTAGCTCAGAGAAAAGAGATTGTTGCACAAGAAGTGCATCAGATAAGAGCACAAGTTTTAAAGGATCATAACTTTCTTCTCAAAGCTCAGAATTGATCAAGGAAGCAGTCATTGGAAAGATCTTGGAAAGAGGATTCCAATTGGAGAAATCCATCTGTGAAACATGATAATGCATAAACCATAAGTTCATATGGAGATGCAAAGCATTGGAATAAGGAAGGTTTTATGGAATATGAAAGAGTTTGGAGACAAGATGTGACATCTCCAAAGATCAGTCCTACATATTGGAGGTAGCACCTCCATTATTGATAACAAAGTACACAGTGGAAGCATGGAATGAAGGTCATCAAATATGGCATGATAGAAGTTGATTTTTCTAGTCAGGTTGAAAAATCAGATGGGTCAAGTCAGGAGAAAATAATAATTCATCAAGATAGTACCAATGCTGATATGATTATTCATGGAAGGGCTAAACCAAATTTCTTCAAGAAAGAATTTGGTGTTAACTATCCAAGGTTACTCAGAGAACATGACTAGAAATATAATTGGGTCATGAAGGAATTGGATTAGAGGGATCTAAGTAATAGGGAAATGCTGAAAATTAATATCAACATAATATGTGATGGCAAGTATGCAAAGTAGACAAGGAAAAACTCCTGGATGGAGTCAAGTCCATGAACATCCTAAAATAATGGAAGAAGAAATCATGAGATAGATATCAAGCTAATAGGAATGCATGTCAACACTCAAGGAAGGAAAGCTAGAATAGTAGAGGATTGTTGATGCACTCCAAAGGTGTGAAGGTATTTCCATAAGAGCATGGAGATATCAAGTCAAGAATAATTTAAAAGTGACATGACTTCTAAAGAGAAATCAATAAAGAACCAAGAAGAAGAAAATGGTTCTATGGATGGTTTTGAATGCAGAGGAGATGGTGCCTGGAAAGAAGCCATCTTAAGTGACATAGAGCCATGAGTGACAACCCAAAATGCTTGAAAAGAAGCCATCTTAAGTGACATAGAGCCATAGTGACAACCCAAAAGGTTGGAGGTACCACTTGAAGCTATGATGGTAAGGTGAAAGAAGTACTTTCAGTTAATTATAAGCAGCTAAAAAAGGAGGCATATGTGCATCCTTACAATATGCTAGAGATTGCCTAGGAAAGTCAAGTTTGAGGCTAGTTGGCAAACGGAAGAGAAGAGTACAAGAAAACCTCAAGTACTAAAGTATTCTGTCGGGAAAGGGCTGAAGAAGTTCAGTCCTGAAGAGTAACTGGATGTTGAATAATCCAGAGTCTACAAAACAACTTTGTTTGGAATTTAATTCATCCAATACGAGTTGGGATAGTTGGATCCAGGAAATTAATAAAATATGAAGGTTAATATCATCTTAGTTTGGGACTATAAATGCAAAAGTAGCCAAGAGTGATTTGGCTAGAAAGTGCTCAGGTCAGAACTAATCATGTACAATGCTTATAGTGGGAGCACAAGAAGATCCAGGAATCCGGGAAGAATTGAAGACTTATGGGATCAACAAGGAAAATTTTTACAGGGAGAATGAAGTTGCTGCAATTTCTATGGCAGCAAGTATGTTATGGCTTGTTGGGTCAGCGAGAGGAAAGAATGTTTTCATGTTTGCAAGAGTTGTTGGTGATGTTGTTGCATAAGGAGGGAAGCAACATAAATTTGAAGGTTAGTTAGGTTTGATAAAAGAAGCATGAAAGCTTCTACTGCCATCAAACATTCAGGTAGTATAAAATTTATTAATGGCAGTCATGCAGGTATGAGTTTATTACTCTTATTACATAATTACTGAAGGGAATTTAGGTAAGAATTTCCTCAGCCAGAGTTATTTTATAAAATCACATGATTATATTATTGAATGCATACCACTGGATGTGGTAAAGGTTGGAGGATTGTATTAATTCAAAGCTTCTTAGCTTTGAATGCACACATTGACATAGGAGAATGTCATGTTAATTTGGTTGTGGCGTAATAACCAAATAATTAAAAGATAAGAACTTGTTATAGGAATGGATGCTAGTAATCTAGTCATGTATGAGACCAGGACATGATTGGATATGAAAAGGTATGGATATGGAAAGGTTATGAGCCACACAGGTACTAGAATCTTCCTATCTTTAAATAAAACTTGGGTTGCAACCTTTTTTCTAACACTAATGAACACCATAGAATTATGTTCTTGGTGTAGTGTTCAGGTCGAAAAGGAAGGCATCCAATTAATTGGGAAGATAATAGAAAGTGTGTGGAGAATGTGTCAACACATTGGCTAGAATTCCAACTTATGGATGGTGAGATACATGACTGAGATAAAGAGCATTATGTGATTCAATGCAAGGTGCACTGAATAAGTATGCATTGAGAATTGCACTTGTGCATAGTAAGTGATATAATTGTATACTAAATGCAATGGTTGAATGTGTTTTGTAAGTATATGCATATATATTATTGCATGGAAATAATTGTTACTAACAACTGAAATGTTCTGAACTCATGAAGTTGAGGACATTTCAGGGAGGTGTTAGACATTGCAACAAGAAATTTGCAAGTCAAGTAGTCACATACATATTGACTACAAAAAATTTCTTGTTCAGAAAAATAAGTAATGAACTTACATATATTAATTAAGATCAGGCATATGCATAGAATGATGAGTCATTCTATTTTATTAAATTGTTTGGTAATTATGATTGAATTGCTAGGTGCAGACAATTCTAAGTTCATTGCATATGGTTTTGTACATATTGCAATTGAAGTATGATATACAGGAAATACTGACAATTTGTTGGTAGTATGCAAGATGAAGCCTTGCAGGAAAATGGTATGCAGTTTGGTGCTTGTGGAAAACCACAAGGAAAGTTGCAATCCTAATATGGCAACAACCAAGAAGAATTATGAAATAGAATTTCATGTTTTGAGGAAAATTTTAATTCCCTTTTGAACTAAGTTGGAGTTCCTAAATGAATTATTTTATGTTTTATCATGATAATTGCATGTGGGTGATGCAGGTAAGATGATGTTGATTAAAGTTATAATGTTTACTACAAAGAGTATCTCGGGGAAGATGCTGATTGGAAATATTTGAGGGTAGTTGGAACTCTGGGAGCCACGGTGCTTTGAGACTTCCTGAGCCGGCCTGTTGTTGAAGCCCAAGGAAAGGGAGGTGTAGCAGTCGATGGACTGTGTGATAGAGAAGGTGTACACTCCTGGGGTGGGACATACATGTGGGGAATGAGAGACCGTTGGTTGGAGTGCTGCTGAGGTTTGGTACCTTAGCCTAGACCATGTTGATATGGATTGTGGACCATGGCTATATTGGGAATCCATTGCCCCGATGAAGTCATATCCATGTTCAGGGGTGGAGGGTCTTCTTAATCAAAAGGTGTAGGAGCAGAGATTTTATGTCTATGGAGTCATAGTCCTGCTAAGATTTTATCAACAATGATATCTAAGGCTGGGTGGAACGTCGTGGATCTACAACCAGTCAGTTCTTTCAATGGGGTTTAATTGAAGCATGTAACAAGGAACAATGAGCTGAATTCTTTCCTGAAGCAACTCTATGGAATAGAGCAATTGAATTTCAACTGCAGTATGAACACCAAAATTGGTGCTTGAAAGTAGAGCACCAGGTGGATAATAAGCTTCCAATAGCTAAATCTTAGAGCTTTTTGAAGAATTTTTGAATTGTATATGTATAAACAAGTTGCACTGAGGATAGTGCAAAAATAAGGGGAGGGGATTGTAATATCCCCTGCCAGAGCCCCAATTGTAATTATGAATTGTATACATATTTGATAGGCTGGTGAGCCGAGTTATAATAAGCTAGGAGGCTTATGTGGTGATTAGGCCATAGAGCCTAGATGCAAAGGTCAGTGTGCCTACTATTGTATATGTGTAAATTCTCATATATTTAATATAATTTCATCACTACGTGTAGACTGACCATAAAGAAAGAGTTATGGGGGACTAAGCTCCACTGGGTAGGTTGAGGGAGGGAGCTAAGTGTCTAGGCCTAGAGGCTAAGCTAGAGGGCTTACCTCTAAGGGAATAATATTTTATTATTATTATTTCCTAAAGGCTAAGGTGGACATGAACGATGTTGTCCTAAGTTCCTGGGAAAGGGAACGAGTGTGAAGTGGAATGCATGCAGCTGCAGGAAGACAGGTGTCAGCCTAGGAACATGCAATTATAGCTAGGAAAGCCAACCTGTTAGGGGGTTCACTTCCCATTCTGGCATTGCTTTCCATCCTTGCGTTGGGGACCAGTCTGGAGTCTCCTCACAACCCTTACGAATCTCTGGAATTCTGTCACCCTTCCCAAAAATTCACCAGGGATTCACGTATTGAACCAGTTCTCTTTCATCATCGCCTCTGTATCTAGCATGCACCCAGGGAACCTGCGGGGATACTAGAGTTATCCTGTGTGTATCCTGTGAAGTCTGGACACCCTGTAATTGTCTGAGCCATGTTGTGTCATAACGGTTGGATGTTGCAGCCCACATAGTTCCTTGAATGAGTGTGGCTTGCTCCCATTGTTTGTTCCTTGCTGAACTTTGTTGTTTTCCTCACCTTGATGGAATTGAGTTGAATCTGGTTGAAGAAGCAGGTTGTCAAGACTATGGTTCAAGAGGAAGGTTGTCAGGCTTGTGAGAAACTCTCTCTAGGTGAGAGAGTTTTCTAGGAAGTGATTTTCTCCTAGAGAGAGTCCAGCACCAGCTACGGAGCTCTGAGAATTCTTGATCTGGCCTGTTACCAAGACCAAAAAAGGGGAAGTGGAGCAACTGATGGACTATGGAACAGTGAAGGTGCATATTCTCAGGGTGGAACAAGCATGTGGGGAATGAGAGTCCAGGAGTAGTGGGTGTAATAAGGCTCTTGGAGAGAATCCTTCCAGTTGCATTGTGCAGTCTCCTGTAACCTCAGCCTAGTCTAGGATTCCCTTGCTCTGGGTGGAGCTTAGTCCCATATCAGGGGTGACCCACTACAGAGCGTGATGAGCAGCTTGGTCTATGGTTGGGAGGTTTGTGGAAGGTCTGCACGCAGTTTGTGTACTTCAATTAAAAAATAACTACCCATTCCTATGTTCATTTACATGCTATATTGATGAGTAATGCCTGTATATGTTGTTATTTTATGGGTTCTGCCTGTGATTACTGCATGTATGGTTTTACTGTTATTTACACATTAATCTGTGTATTACCAGAATATGTTGTATGTTTATGTTTATATATATGCACATGATAATTTTTATTTCTATGGGATAGCATGGCCCGAATTGGGTGGCTGGGGGTGTTAAAAAAATTGGTATTAGAGCTAAGTGAAGTGTTCGAGTAGTGGCGTTTCCCGGCTTGTCGGTGGTTGGGGACATTATAAAATGGTATCAGAGCTAAGTGAATTGTCTGAGTAGTGGCGTTTCCCGACCTGTTGGTGGATGGGGATGACACACTTGTAGATCCATCCCTTTTTTTCATTCTTTATAGCACACAATTGATTTATTGAAATTCTACCATATTGGTTGGGAAGGTGGAAAAATACTTGTTTCAAATAATTTTAGTGGCCACATTCCTCTAGAGCTTGGGAATTGCTCCTAGATGATCATTTGAGTCCGTGCAACAATAAATTGGCAATATTTATCCCTCCAGATCTCTGCAATGCAATGTATATAAATTTATTGGCTCCATCAATGCACTAGTATAATTCCTTCCACAGTCTCAGAACCCTGTACAAGGTCCGCTCCTCTCCATGACCCAATTCAATCCTAGGAATATATTGCTATGATAAGTGTGAGTTATGGTATAGATTGACTCTACATCCATTACTCTACTTGAAATACAAATGTTGTACTCCAGGGAAGTCCTAATCTTGAATCTCGATACCCCAATATGGATCGTCTAAGACGTATTTGAACTGGAGGTAGACATGGATCAGATATTTCTTCATATTCTCATAGAAATATTTGTTAAACAATCCATACCATCCCTCGATAAATTTTCCACTGAGGATTTATGATTTCTAAGATTGGGATCTCAGCTCTGCCCAACATTTCTTTAGAGATTTCCAATTCCTTTTTAGTGTAATCACCACAAAAGGTGATGCATATGCACAATGTGAAATCTCTCATTCTAGATTGGGTATGCAGGTGATATGGATTGGATCATTATATTTTTTTTCATCTATCTCGATCCTTTCAGAGTGAAAAAAATTGGAGGAATCATCTTGTAGGGACATTTTAGTGGCAGGTCCCGGTTTGGAAAATTGGGGTTTAGAACCTTCTGGGGCCATTTTGAGGCATCAAACAATATTTATTGGGTTTAAAACTTTCTCACCATATCTGGGACCCAGTGATTCTATTCTGCACATTGACACCTTTCCAAAAATGCAAATTGTTCATCAATTGGAGCTCGTATGAAAAAATTATGCCTCCTGCAAGTTGACCTACCGTATTGACCACCATGGTATGAGAGGATGCCACGTCAACCCCCATTACTCATGCATATGGGGCTAGCTATATGTGTATTTTTAAGAATATTCTAGAAGGTTCAAAACCCTATCACAATTGAGGGTTGAGGAAGTAAAAAACCTATCCCTAGATGGCTATCAGGCTATGTTAAATACCGGGCCACTAGAAGGAGAAGGTTTTACATTCTTTTGCATTGTATCTTGTTCCATAGCTAAGAAAAACATTTGAGAGTTTTATTCTATGAGAAAAATAGAGGAGGAGAGATTTTATAGCAACCATATAGGCCACAGGTCAAATGAAACTCCATAGAGAATGCCTCTTTCTTCGTACTTGAATCATTTATTTACCAGAGAAAAGAGAGCAGAGCAACCTCACCTTCTAGATGGGTTTTCTCCCATATTGAGTTTCCTAGGTCATATCTTGTGTTTATTGGTGGATGGTGTGAATGTGTTTTACTGTTCTCTATTTTTTTGTGTTTTATCTATTTTATTAGTAACTAAATATTTTGGAGATCTAAAGGAAATTAACTTTTATAGTAAATATTTCAGTATTCTATTAGATCTATTGTGACGAACTATTCTAGTGTAATATCCATGATAGTTTCTAGATCAGTAGGTCAACTGGGCTTCAATTCTGGAATCAAAACCGAGTGTGAGAAAATGGTTGTGGGGGAGCATTAAAACCATGAGGTTTTTGCAAATATAGACAAAGTGACCTCCCGTCCCATCATCCATCTCCCTCACTCTGCAATAGTGAATTTCATTGAGTACCATGCCCACAAGGATGGGACCACTCTAACAAACATTTCCTTCATGGTGTGTGAGAGAGAGAACTGCCAAAATCTTCAATCACATAAATCATGCTTCTGGAAAGGGAGAAATCGTTGAATTTTTAGGTTTCTCCCTTGTTCATGTCTTTGTTTTTGTTGCACTTAATTTTTTGTTAATGGGAATTTTGAGTTGATCGGCTGCCAAAATCCTTCGGCTAGATTATGCTTATTGTGTATTTTTGGTTGATTAGCTTCATAATTGACATTTCCATGATATATAGCGACTCTATAAAGAAATAAAAGACATTTGCATGTGTGCATTTCACTAAGGCCTCAGATTTAGTTGGTCTTCAAAACTTAAGGGCAAGTTGCAAAGTAAACAAAGTTATCCCTTGAATTATTACTCACCAAAAATATACATATGACATGAATTTTGAAGTATAACCCTTTTTATGAAATTTTAATATGTGCTTTGCACTTTTTCAAGAACAAAAAAAATTAAAATGAGATTTTTTTTGGACAACCATATTTTTCATTGCACTTTTGGGACAGGTTGTGACAGACTCAATTTTAATTCATTTTCACAACTACTTATCGACTCTTATTGATTGCTCACATGATATATGGTCAAGTTTTCTTTGAGATGAAAAATGAAAATGAATTGATAGTTTTCCTTGATTTATTCAAGGCCAAAATTGCTTTCTTTAATACAACATTAAGTTTCTATGATGGTCAATTAGTTGACATGGTCCATTTGTTGCAGACTTCAAAAATATTTATGACAACTTTGCATGTTACCATTCAAAGACAACCTTTAGGAGGAGGTTTGAGCAAGGGTACCTTATGAAGATCAAATGAATGCCTTATCGCTTGATGATTGGTTAAAGTAGTGAGACTCTCTCTATAAAATATAACAATCTATAGATGAACATTGTGTTTCCTTTGAAATGTTGTATATGTGCTTAAAAGATTTACTTTAGTGGGATAATTAATGCCACTACAGAAAGAGTCTTGGTGTCACACAAGCCCTCCTTGGGGATGAGCTCAAAGTCTCAATCAAGGACAAATGCTATCATATCATTTAATGGAAGGAGAAACTACAATTTTGGAAATATCTATGATAGAAGTCTAACTAGATTGCATATTCCTACATCCAAGAGTTTAACCACTATGTCATTTGTCTTAGAGTGATGGATGAAGAAGACAAATTATTTATTACATTCATTGGTGGATTGATTAATCCAATTTATAAAGAGCTTGAAATGTTTGGCATCTGCACTCTCGAACATGTATGTTGAAAGGATAAGTTAGCATAGGATAAGAACAATTGGAGGAAGCCTAATAATGTTTCTAATGTAAAATCTAGTTAAGGAAAGAAAATCTTTGCTAAATATGGTTCAAAGAAGAAACCATTTAGTGAGACTATGTAGAAAAACATTGATCTAGGTGGATGTATAAGTTTATGACTATCTCCTAAATGGTCGTAAATCTTGCCAATTTTATATTTCTTATGCATTCAATGCATTTTTCACTCATCCCATCCATATTTATGACTTTGAAAACCATGACACCTAAGTCATCATGGACTAACAAATTTGTAGAGCTCAAAATAAGCTCTCAACTATCCAAAGTGTTAGCGTCAGAAGTCACCCCTGGATTGCTTGCGGGAGCAGAGCCCGACGCCCATCAGTTTTATGTCACGATTTGTTTAATGGGGTGATCGAATGGGTAAAGACTCGAGAAGGTATAGATTTAACTTAGGAAACCGGACCTAGTATGTAGAAAGAAAGGGAGGTCTTGATCCAACTTCAGTCAGTAAATGGATTAAAGGGTGGTAGATGGAAGACTTGTGAGAAGGGAAAGCAAGACTGCCTTGGGCGACAGGCCTTCAGAAGCTTGAGGGAGAAAAAATCAGAGGCCGAGATCCTCTTGGTCTAGAGATTCAAGGAGCTAAGGGGTGACTCGACTGAATCCTTCAATTCCAAGTCAATCACAGGAACCGATTAGAAACAATGCAACTATTATAGTGATCCAACCTACATCATCCTATAACAACTGCAACTTGACTGGATCTTCCAATTACGAGTTGTTCTAACACAGTAAACAAAGAGATGGAAAAGAAGCTGACATCCATAAAGTAAGAAGTCTCAAATTCCTTTCACATTAACCAGAGCGACCAGCGCTTCATCAAAACTTTACAATCGGGAGCCTTGCTCAACCATTGATAGATACAAAATACAAAGACTGAGTCTATATACTCAAGAAAATTCACCTAATAGAGGCATGTTCAGTCATCCAAAGTATGGTGTCCCTTCAACCAAATTCGAACAGATAACCCCTGTTAGACGCCACCTTTACTGCGCATGGCTCTTGCAAGGAGGGTAGCTGAGCCATTAAGCACTGAGCTAGCATGTGCAGACTTCCCTGTCTAGTCGAGGACTTCAGCATGGTTTCTTTGGAACAATCAGTACGCAGGACCTCTTCAAGCAGACCGCTTTCCAGACCTTCCATTCCTCACACTTAAAGAATGAAAGGAGGCTTCAACCACTCGCCCTCATCTTCATTTACTCTAAGCGAACACCAGGATCGAGGTCACATCAGATGGTGCATGGAGATCATGATGATGCATTTCGGTGACTAGGATCGATGCCTTTGCCCCCTTTGCATAGCTCTTTTATTTCTCGAGTGATCGCGGGCTGTGACCCTATGCTTATTCCCAAGGCGCTTTTGGTGTTCGTGAATAGGAAGGGGCTAATCCCTATTCTTGAAATCGTGATGAAAGAAACATCGAGACAACTTAATTTGGTGCCATGCGCCCCTCTAGATCTGTAGGTTTTGAACTCTCTCGACGATGCTGTGGGTCCCAGGTCCTAGACGCTCTCGTCGCTTCGCGCATCGGGGGTATGAGGGAGCTGCTCCTTGTGCTTCGAAATCGCGATGGGAGAAAAGGCGGGGAGCCTAATCGTGCAACATGTGTCCCTTTTAGATGGACAGTTGAGACTGCTCCTCGATATGGTGGGCCCACCTTTGAGCGCTATCGACACTTCGGGGTTCGGGGTTTCGAGATGTACAATGACATAAAACCTTCACCCTTTGAACTCGCAACTGTCGAAAAGCCGATGTGACCAGCTCTCATGCCACGTTTTTTTTGGGATGAACGACTACCATCCATTCCTGCATACAATATGGGCATGATCTATTTGCGCTATTCTTGGTGCAACTCTGCTATCCGCGATTTCCCGATGGCCGTTGATCTGCTCATATGGATGGATCTGGACCATTGACACTATAATTTTGCCCGCTCGTTTGATTTTAAGTCTGAAAAGGACTTCTTCTATGCGTTGTGATTGGGCACTCCTCGTGCAACCTGCAGACCTAGATATCCCGATGCTGAAGACAAGTAATGTTGCTAACACAAAGTATGCTCAAAAGAGAGTTCGTATGCAAAATTTATGCCCCCTAGAAGTTGATGTACCAAATAGGCTCCTCAAGGCCTGCATTCCTTTCACCAACTCAACTTATAGGGTTAGGTTTTTTTCCTCTTAGGAATTTTGAAATTATGTTAAAATGTAGTTTCATCCATGTAATCTTATGTTTTTGTGAATAACTATTGGCTAGCACTTGAAATAGTTATTTGGAGAATATTGAAATGAAAATAACCAATCCTACCTTGTTAAATATTGCATTATCAAAGGTATGCCTTCTAGCTATGATATTAGTAAAATATGCATGTTCAAAGCCATCATATTAATTATACATTAATGTTTCCTTATTTGACAATTGTACTTGATATTGTCTTGTTTGAAAACATCCAATGTGAAGATGATAGCTTGTGGGTTTCCACTTTCTCACTGGGTTTATGTGACTATTGCTATTTTTGGTGCTAATGTTTATGTTGTTGTTTTTGGTTTCCATCCATTTGCTTTCTTATCTAGACCTTGATTTTTGAAAGTTGGTAAGTGGCTAGTGTGGATCTCCCAAGTTACATTGAGAATGTGGTTGTCCAATAAGCTTAAAAATGATTAGGATGCATG
>JZKD02S0081888.1:164912-176469 GCA_000966675.3 Picea glauca
TATTATAAGAATATTTGTTGGGAAGTGTGTACAAGAAGGGGTTAATATAATTCTCATGGGGAGTGTGAGCCAATATAAGTCCCAATGTCATCGTCGAGATTTTACTGAGGCTTACCGCCTCTCTTACCCACCTTACCCTCGATGATGACCGAAACCTTGACGACCAAACATTTAATATGCAATATGACGACCAAATCTTGACGACCGATAATAATAATTTTAGAAGAATGTACACCTTTTCAAAGATTAGTATAATATTTGTTTTGAAAACCGTGCATTACCATATCATGAGTGTAATTGGTCATCAACGAAGTGGGGAGTGAGAGTAGTCATCGAGGAAGTGGGTGAGGTAGTTGTTGGCGAAGTGAATAGAGTGGAGTGTGAGCCTAATGAAATCTCGACGACGACGAGGGGAGGTAATGTATTATATTTTTATTTTTAATTTAATTTAATTTTTGTTTATTTCTTGTTTTATTTTTTATTTTTATTTGATTATTTTTGTTTTATTTATTTATTATTTATTATTATTATTATTTTTTTTATATTTAATTTCATTTTTAATTTTTCATGGATAACTAGTTTCTCATAGGATAGATGAATAAGTAACATGAATTGGCCTAATGGTTAAAACTGTGTGTTTCTTCCTTGGAGGTCACATGTTCAAATCTAGAGGGGGGTAGGGTAGTTATCAATATCTCCCTTAGTATTTTTTTTTTACATTAACGGGGGTAATTAGTTTAGTTTAATTTTGATTTTTACATAGGATTAGGAGTAATCAATTTTTTCATTTTGTTAATAATTGTAAATAATGTTTCTATTTTCTACTTTTTATTTTATTTTATTTTTAATTATTTTTGTAATTATAAAGAAGGGAAAATTAGTTAAAATTAAACTATGAGCCACAGGTTCCATGCCTGCTTATGTTCTCATTCAAACTATCTGTAGGGGATGAATCATTAAATCGCTATTTGAACAACTTTCTTATGTATGTGAGACTCCTTTTGCAGGTTGAAGATCAATGGTCCAGATTCACCCACAGGCTAAATCGATGGTTGTTGATCAATGTTCTTTGAACAAGCATACATTTTGCTACCTGTGTCAGAATTGAGTCCATGATACCTTGTTGGAGAGGTATCATATAGAGGGATGCAGTGGTAGAGGTCTCCAGGATAGAAAGGTGACAAAAGACATCAGAAAAATCAGAAAGAAGTAGACCATGAATTTGGGGACAAAAATGATTGTGCAGATTTCAGGAAGCCATTTCTAGAGTTACGGGAAACGAACTCAGGCCCAGGAGGCATCGATGGAAAGACAGAGAAGAGAAGAATAGGATGGGATGGAAAGTAATGGAATATTGAGAGAAGAAATAATCTGAAATTGCAAAACACAGATGGAACCCAAATTTAGTTGAAGAACCGACTATACAGACTTCAAACAACTATATCTCAAGTTGCAGACAACGAAATCAAGCCAGGAATATCTCAACAAAAATATGAGATAGAGGAGAAGAAGTTATAGTGATCTTGTTCAGCAGGGAAAAGCCAGAAACGCCCAAAATGACTCAAGAAATTCCGAAGACGAAGACAACATACAGAGTGAATAATATTTTTAAATAGATATCATTTGTAAACTGTCATAGGGAGAATGTAACCACAAAAGAGTCTATTCATATTCCATTTGTAACTCCCACATCTACATTTTTGAAAATGTACAAAGAAATTGGGGCCAAATGAAATGAACAACCATGAGAGCTGAAGAGTCTCTCCCTTATTTTATAAAAGAGAGATCATTGAATGTAATGCGGGACATTTTTCCTTTGTAATGAAAGATGGTACTATTAATTTCGAGTTAATAAAGAGAAGAATAAATTTTGAAGTCATAATTGTTTGCAAATGCTTGTGGGACTATTCTACACTTGTATTTGTAGCTTAAGTTTTTTGGGTATTGATCAAACGAACTATTTATATGATTAGTATCTAGAATCCTTATGCTGTTGTGATTTCTTATGAGTGCAGGAATGATTTTACAATTCTCTTCTTCAACTATTTGGAATGATATCTATAATATTATTGTTATAACATACTTTCGGCTGCCATGAACTATTTATGTTGTCAAAGTATCATTTTAAGTTGTGCTCATGTATTAGTTTTGCTCCTGCGAGATAGGTTAGAAGTAGTTAGATTAGATTAGTTTGTTTTCATTTTATCTTAGACTTAGCATTAATTAGAACTCTTTCGAGAGGGTAGTCCACTGTCTTTCCCCTTTTTCTTCTTTTCATTCTAAGCATCAATGAGGCCAATATACTCGTCATAAATGCTATACAGATGAGAGTATCTCTAATTGGGACCTACCATCGGTCATTCTCCCTTACCTGCTTGACAAGCCATTCAGACCCATCAAAATTACCTTAGCAGGTTTTCAATTTTGCATGTTGAAACACTTCAAGATTGTTTCAATGTACTTCCTCTGGTTCAACCAAATCCTTCTAACTACCCGATCTCTCTTAATCTCCATTCCTAGAATGAAGTTCATTGCACTAAGATACTTCATGTCAAACTTGGAGGATAGATTCTTCTTCACCTCCTTTATTGCATCGATGTTGTTAATTGCAACCAACAACATTTCATCAACATACAGATATACACATATGAAATAACCATATTCTTCCTTGGAATATATGCAGTGATCAACTTTGCTTCTCACAAATCCCAAACTAAGCATGTATGTGCCAAAATTTTAGACCATAAAGAGATCGTTTCAACTTTCACACTAGATCTTTCTTTCCATTTACTATAAATCCTTCATACTGTTTCATGTAGATTTATTCTTCCAATTCCCCATGTAGGAACATTGTCTTAGCATCCATTTTCTCTATTTCAATATCAAATGTTGTAGCCAGAGACATTAGTACTCTAATGGAAGTTAATTTTGCGACAGGGGAAAAAATCTCACCAAAGTCGGCTCCTTTGACTTGGGAATACCCTTTAGCTACCTTTCGAGCTTTGAATTTATTGACCAGACCTACTGCGTTTATATTTTTCTTGAACACCCACTTACTACCAATAGGTTTTCTTCCATTAGGTAATTCGATCAGATCCCATGTCTCATTTTTGTGTAAGGATTCTATTTCTTTGACCATGGATTCCTTCCAGAGCCTACCCTCTATTGAGTCAACTTCCTCCCTGTGTGACTTGGGCTCCTCGTCAATGGTATTTAACACAAAAGAAGAACGGAAATTGGGTAGACTATACCTCTCAACTAGTTTTCTTACTCATTCAAACCTCCTTATAACCGGGGTCAGTTATTCCACCTCTTCATCTAATTCAGTGACTCATATGAATCATCTTCTTCATCCCTCAATTCAAACCTCACCTTATTTGGATATTTCTCTATTTGAACCACTTCATAATTGGAAGTTCCATCGAATTCCTTGACGCCACATCTCGATTGTACACTATTTTCCTTGATGCAGGATCCCAGAGCTTATATCCTTTCATTCCTTCCTTGTACCCAATGAAAATACACTTGACTTCCTTCTTATCTATCTTGATCATCTTTTCCTTGGGAACATGCACAAATGCATCACAACCAAATACTTTGAGATGTGAAAGAGAAGGCTTATTTACAAACCATACCTCATGTGGAGTCATGTCTACTAGAGGATAAATATTTACTAGATACTTTTATGTGTTGACTGCCTCTACCCAAAATTCTTGTATTATCCCAACACCATTGGGTATGCTCCTTTCCTTGTCCATCAATGTTATGTTAATTCTCTCGACAAATCCATTTTTCTATGGGGTATATGTTGTGGTATTGTGGTGTGCTATGCCACACTACTTGCAGAACTGCTCAAAATCCTTTCCACGGAATTCACCACCATTGTCAATTCTCGACACCTTGATTTTATTATATGTTTGGTTTTCCACAAGAGATTTAAACTCTTTAAATTTCTCGAAAACCTTTGGTTTCTTCCTCAAGAAATATATCCATGCCTTCCTGGAAAAATAATGTATGAAGGAGACATAATATTGGTATCCACCAAGTGAAGGGACTGTTACATGCCCAAACACATCACTATGAACCAATTCTAGAATCCCCTTTTCCCTTGTTTATCCAGATGGGAACCTCACCCAATTTTATTTTCCATATATGCAATGTTCACAAAAATTGGCTTCCAAATTACAACCTGGAAAACATTCGACCATACCTTTGTTGTGCATAGCTCAAAGTCTTTTTTCTCTAATGTGTCCCATCCTCTGGTGCCATAACATGGTCGGGTCGACTTGACGAATACTAGTTGAGTCAGTTTGAATCAATGTAGCCCAATTTGATCTAAGTCGAATAAAATTTGATTCTACTTCAGGAACAACAATGTTGTTGCATCCAATTGAGTCAACATTTCTAACAACTTGTACAGGGTTCCAATCAGAACTCCTCTCATTAAGACCATCACACCCTTGACCATTTTGCAAGTATCCTTATGAAATAGATTGTACACTCCTGCATCAATCATCTTGCTAACTGATATCAGGTTTCTTGCCAAACCCAGAATATGTATCACACATGGAAGAGTTCTACTTCTTCCATCCTATAGTATCAGTCGAAATATTCCTTTTTAAACAATTTTGGTTGATGAGTCATCCCCCAAGAACACATCTCCCCCTTCACATATCTCATATTCATAGAACCATTCTATGTGAGGTGTCATATGAAAGGACGCTCCTGTTTCGATCAACCAAACATCCTGATCTAGCTATGTATTGGTCGACACCAGATACACATCACCTCCTTGATTTGGAGTAGTCTTTCTTTCAATCAACTGATTCTCATTAGATATCATATTGGCTTCTATTTCCTTTGAATTGAATTCTCTCTCTTATAATTCCATTCTTTACTACTTTTCCAACATCTTCTTGTCAACTAAACCGAGAATTTAGATCTACCCTTAGACTTATATTTTCTACCAAAAAATTCTCCTTTATCTCTATCGAACAATCGACCTCTCACCATTAAAGCATCTTTGGTTGATCCTTCCATGTTCTTCTATCTCATTTTTTTTGACAATAGAGATGCAACCACATCTTCAGGTTCTAGTGTGGTCAAATTACTCCCTACAACCACAACTAAGCTATCCAAGAGTCTGGAAAACAACATAATAGGGTTATACATTTCTCCTCCTCAGTGATTTTAATATTCATAGATGATAATTGGATTATTACAATATTGAATGCATTCAAATGCTCAGTTATTGAGCTCCCATGATTCATCCTCAAAATATACATTTATTTCTAAGGAACAACTTATTTATCAAGGATTTTGACTGGTACAAGTGTTGATGGGAAATAATACCCTACGGACTAGCAAACTAGGGTCAGACTTGCATGCAGATTTTGACCGTAAAGAAATGACCTTTTAACCTACAACCCAAAACTTAAACCCCTCTTTCAAGACACATGCATGGAAATGAAATAATAACCTTTTTACTGATGTTTGGTGTAAATCCTCCATTGTGCTTTGCCCGTTTACTTGCGCTGCTCCTTCCAAAGTTAACCTGCAATCAAGACAAAACACTACGCATGCATGCTATTTTTCTAGTTGAGGGTTAGAAATTAAGCATAAATTACACAAATCATAGATAACTCATGCATTGGGATGGGAAAAGTATTCTTTTGTTATTTTTCAAAATGAATCAACTTACAATCAAAGTCGAGACCAGCCACCGCTCCTTGATCCTGATCCTGGGCTCCTCCTCTTCGTTTGTCTTCCAACTGCTTTGCGTTAATTCTCCTTAGGCTTGAGGAAAGGCTAAAGGGTTGGGACAAATGGATTTGGAAAATGGGCAGAGTTTCTTCACTATAATTTTCCTCCTCCAAATAGTAACCCTACCCCTTCTTTTATAGGCTAGAAGGAGCTAGGGTTTTGGACGAACTCTCGACCATGCATGGCCGGGAGTTTTAGTTAACTGACCCATATCTTTTTGTCCCGTCGGAAACTTTCTTATTTTTGTGTTTTGTTAGGTAAACGCGGGCTATAGAAGGCCTGCCAGCGTTCACACGCGTGCAGTAGTGGGTTAGGGCGCGTGTACCTTTACCGAAGAGGGTTTTTAAAGAGGTTTCTCAGCAGATGTTCTGGCAATGAAGGGAAATGAGTTGGCCTGATGCCAGGTAAGCATGTGTGGTGCAATTTAGGGTTATAACAGATGCCCCCTAATGTGTGAGGTCAGAAGAGCATCTGATGGCCGAAATACATTACCAATTATTTACCAATCTGTACTGATATGCTGAATCAGTGAGCCCAAGAATCAGGAATCAGGAGGTGCCGTCTGCAAAATAAAAAATGTCTCATCGAGGCGGCCATACCCATGCTCGGGAAAAAATAGAACCATGGCTACCAATCAAATACACTGTAGATCCATGTCAAATAACTATAGAGAGTAGCCACGAATAATACACAGCAGAGCTACATCTCGAAATCAGAAAGATATACATATAGAGTATCCATCTTCTAGAAGCTGATTTGGCCTGATGGCTGTACTTCAGAGATTGAGAAACAACTTCAAAATATTCTAAAACTCGGGTAGGAGTGTAATATGAGTGTACGACTGCACTACCCAGAGGTCTTCGACGGCTCGTCGGTTACGGACTTGATAATCTTGATGATCGGACTGAAGGATTCAGTGACTTCGAACAAGGACTTGATTGGACGTTCAGGATGGCCGGGTATGCGGACAAGAGACATATTGCAGTGGGGCCAACTCAGGCTCAGTGACAAACTTCCCTTGGATAATAGCACGACAAGTGATAAGACTCAGGCAACATATCTGTTAATACTAAGTCTACGAAGTAGGAGGCAACACAAACTCTCCATATGTTTTGAAGAGTAACCAAACGGTGGAGGACACAACTCTATATAGTGAGAAAAATCTTCCTAAGGTCGTAATACATCCCATAGTCTGATGATCAAATGGACAGATGTGCTTCATCCAAGGGCAACTCATTATGCTGCCAATAAAGAAAATACTTTTCCCATCCTCTTTTTGGGGTATATTTGATTTTTTTGTTCTTTTGGATAATTTTTGAAAAAGAATAAAGGAATATTACGTTACAATGGAGGAACGAGTACTACAGACATACAAGCTCAAGGCACAAGGACAAGACCGATGTTCAGGGGAAATGATACTCGGGAAAAATCCTCCAGTGGCTAAAGGTGTTAAGACACAGAAGCAAATTGTTACAAGGTTGAGGGGTAAGGTATGCAAATGCGGTTGATAGAACACACAATGGTAACGTCCTTCGATGTAAGTTTAACGAGCCCAGAGAAGGTAAGCTCAGTGGTTTTTCATATTTAGAGAGTCTGAGAAAACATAAAAGGAAACTCCATTGGGGTACCTTTTTGACAATAGTCTAGTCGGTTCGAAAAAGGGGTAAACTAGAATCGATTAGACGTCAATTCAAAAACATTTTAACGAGTGTGACAATGACAAGATCACTCGGCTATTTTTTTAGTTTTAAGGAGTCTAAAAAAATCTTAACTATGGACTCCATCAAGAATATTCTTCTAAACCAATTTAACAAGTGTGAAAGAATAAGATCACTCGACGATCTTTTCAATTTTAGGGAGTCTGAAAAGAGCTTAACTATGGACTTCGGGGGGGTTTCTTTTTCGTAAATTTAGTCCCTCAGGCCCACAAAAGGAATAAAATTATACCTGAGGATACTCTTCTAAAGAATGGGAATTCGATAGAGTATACCTTTGTTTGTACAGTTGACTGTCCGGACCGAAAAAGGGGTAAACTACCGCCGGACATACGTGACTTCAAATTCCAGTTTAACGAGTGTGAAAGGTCACAAGATCGCTTAACAATCTTTTCATGTTTAAAGGGTCTGAAAAGGGCTTAAAAGAAGACCTGTTTAAGGAACGTTCTTCTGGACCAATTTAACGAGTGTGAAGAAACAAGGTCACTCGACAATCTTTTCATCTTTAAGGAGTTTGAAAAGGGCTTAAAGAAGACTCCATAATGGTTACTTTTCTCAGTTAATCCAGACGAGATCGAAAAGCAAAAATTCAGTCTCACCGGATGTTGCTTTCGGATCTCAAAGCGAGCTTGAAAAACAACAAAGTTAGCTCATAACAGACTCTTTGTGGGTCAATGCTTGGCATCTCCTCGGGGGAGCTGTATGCTCCGATGAAAACATTGTCTATGACGCCAGGGGTTCTGGAGATATTGATAGGTATAGTTTCAACGATAGTCGCCATATTGCCCTCAGCATAAATTTCCTGTGTAGCTAAGAGATTAATAGGACATGGTTGATCTTCTGTCATGGTGATAGTGAATTCTCCTACCTCGATTTGGCTTAAATCTGGGAGGAAATATGATCTGTGATGAAGATCCTCCCAAGGTTTGTCCAGACTAGTCATTGCTTCGATTACTGCTTCGTCAGAAGGAAAGACTAAGTCTAACAAATCGGTGTTGGCGAGAGAACCCTGAGCCCAGATAGGTTCTAGAGGTGGATCCAACTCTTGTGCGGTAGTCGGATCAGGGTTAGCTAAAGCTTGCTAGACTAAAGAGTACGCTACTTCAGCGGCCGACAAGGGCATGGACATGCCAGAGTGCCCTGTCTCATCCATCGTGGCTGATGGGGAAGGAAGAATCCACGGATCCTCAAAGTAAGTCGTGCGGAACGATAAAACGTGAAAAATATCAGCCTTGTGGTGACTCGATATAAACTTGACATCGTCATGAGGAGGTGGGTAATTGAAAGTACCCATCAAGGATGGGCACAAACCAACTCCTACGTTAACGACACCGGGCTGAGGATTATCAATCATGGGAACCATGGATGCCCCCAAAGTTGGGTCAGGTCTAGAGAAGGACAATAGATCGATGGTCACTATTCGGCCTTTGTGTGGAAACAACAAGACTCGAAAAACTGTAGCAACCACAACTTGCATAGCATAAGTCCAATTCCAATCTAACAAGAGATTATAGTCGAGGGGAGCATCAACTACCTCTACTTCAACGCACATAGTCTTCTCTCCTAGCTGCACAGGGAAAGAAGGAACGATGCCATGTGGTCGAAAAGAATGACCGTCGAACGCAGCGAGGAGAGTAGGTGATGGAGACAAAGCAGGCTGACCAATGGTTTTCCAACATGCTAATGACATAACGCAAGTTGAAGCACCCTCGTCGACCACCATGCAGAATATGTTCCGTGTAAAAGTTTTTGTGGGATGAGCCACTTCTATCTGAAACGCCACGTGGTAAGGCAGACGAGGTTATAATTCAGTCGCATCTAACATGATGGTACCTGGGTTAGAAGTCTCCGTAGAGCCTAAAGCAGTCAACAAGGCTTTCCTCTGAGTAGGGAAGCTTTGGAGGACCTCCAAAGCGGACATCGCACAAGGGGTTTGTGATAAATCTTCCACCACAAAGTAATTCTGGGCGGCCCTTGCGTTTGGGTTGTGAGAAGCTTTCTTAAATGCACCTTTTGGGATGCCTGTCATTGTTTCACCCAACGTCTTCTCGATCTGTAGAGGAAGAGATGGGATCTCAGCTTCTTTACCCTTCTCAAAGGTGCTTGGTTTACTATAGTCATGCGCTCTAGTCGTTATTAAGGCATCAGCCCTAACCATATATACGTTCGTGGCAGAGGAATTGTTCGGAGGAGGGTAGGTTTCCTGGCTGCCCCCTTCGGCACTTGTAGAGGCTTGAGTTAAATTTTTCCCATGCTGAAAGGGATTAGTCAACATGGCTTGTTTTTGTTGTGTGACAAACTTTTGGGCCTCTGCAAGTCGAGGAAAAATATGGGTCGGGTGGTCTTCCACGCACAAGTTGCACAGATACCTCGCCTTCCATTTTTCCGTGGTGCCCTCGCCAGCGGTGTCAATGGGTTTTTTCTCCCCCTTACCCTTCTTTCGTTTTTTTTTCTTCCCTTCAGGCTGCTGGGTGGCCTTTGGGTTAGTCATCTGCACGGAGTGTACTTCCGAAGTTTGGCTAGGAGGAGCAGCCAAAGCAGTATTCTGGCTGGCCACTGAGTGTTGTATAGATAACTGTTGCAATTATTTTTTCATTTGCTGAGTGAGCTTGGTTTGTGCCGAACCAACGATACCATCGGCATGTGGTCCGACTCTCTGTCTAGTTTTATCCAGTATCAATCGTGGTGCATCTGGAAGGATGTTGTACAATAAACCAGACTGAGAATAGATAAGCTCAAACTGTTGAGCCCTCATGATGGCTTCTTCTTCGGAGAAAACTCCTGAAGTCATGACGTCTTTGGATAATTGAGGGACTAAAGACTTAAGGAACCACTCAAGCAGGAATGTTGGTGGGACTGGTACTTTGATTAGACTCTTTCGGCGTCGCCACTCTAGGATATGATCAGAGATATGGTATGTTGTCGTTTGTTTGAAATTGGCAAGCAGCTCTGTGCCAACATCGTATCTCACAGGTAACTGGAAATGGTTAAGGAAGTCCATCGCCAGTTCGCCAAAATAAGATTATCGTGAGTGATCAAGCTCGATGTACCATTTCGTGACACTCCTGATAAGAGTGCATTGAAACAATCGCAACTGGACGAAGTCATCTTTTAATGAGTTAGGTGAACACCAAAGATGGAAAGTAGTCATGTGATCACCTGGATCTTCGTTAGGCTTGGCCTTGAACTTTGGTATGTCCGAAGGCAACTTTGTTGGCATAGGAGGCCAACGTGGATCGTGAAAAATAGGATCATTTAACAGCCGTGTCAAATCTGGCAAGTGTAATGTCGCCATGAATGGTAGTTTGGGTTGCTGCTGATAGCTTGGGAAAAAGGGTCCTGGAGTTTGACTGGCACCAAGTTGCCAGGAAAAGTTTGGTTGTTGGCCCGGATTCTGGTAGAAACCATGACCCTGACCAGCGTAAGGATTTAGCATCTGTGGGGACATCATTGGCTGATTCCCCATAAAGGACATAGGATGTCGGGCATTCATCGTGTTTGAAGGACTTTGGGAAGGATTACCCCATGCCGGTCCTGATGGGAGAGGCATAGAAGTATGTCCAGGGTTCCATTGACTGTGGAAAGAATTACCCCAGAACAACATTCCAGAGGAAGGAACAGATCCTTGTCCTGAGTTCCAAGGTCCTACTATATGTGCCCCCAACGCAGGAATAGTACCCTGCGCCGGAGTAGACTGTCCAAAGATGGGAGTGCCCCCAGATGGGAAAGCAGTGGATGCAAAAGTGTTGTTACCAAACACCCCGTTCCAAATGAACGATGATGAACCTACCGACAGAGTTTGCGCAGGTGTTCCTTGACTCCCGACTCCAAATGAACTCGTGTGTGCAGGCTGCCCGGCGGACTACTGATGCAGACCACCAAGCGAAGGGGACGAAGGAGAGATATGACCTCCAGTGTAAGGAAACGCATTAAAAGGGACAGGAATGCCCCCAAGTTGACCTTCCAGAGGAGCGTTAGAGCTCCCTGCCCCCAGACCCAAAGTCTGTAAAGTGGAGTAAGTGAGTGCAGGACTTGTACCTGAACTAGGCATACCGTATGAGAACGGAGGGCCTGTCGCA
>JZKD02S0081888.1:199019-209604 GCA_000966675.3 Picea glauca
CTAGAAATGTAAGTGCAAGACAGCAGGAAAGACTACATGGCAGTGATGAGTATATACCTGAAGGGGTTGTGCCGATGTATGAGTATCAAGTACCTGCACACATGGAAACCAAATACCCAAAGTGAACAATATCTGAAGAGAATCGAAGATATGAGCATGTATTTGATAAACGTGAATATGCGCATGCGTACCTGACCAGTGGTATGAAAAAAGGTGCCCCGAGGGCTCAGGATGAAAAGAGGCCCAGGGACTGCGGTGATGTAGATGATGGGATGCTGATCCTGTGGCTAAAGATGGATTAAAAAATGGACACCGTGGGCTCCCGGAATGGTGAGTGGAAGTTTGGAAAAAGGCCTATATATAGTTGTAGGGCCCACATGGCCACCTCATTTGTACCTACTGCAATAGTGACTGGATGAGCAGTTTTCAGAGGAGATTTGGAGATTCAGGGAGGATGAGGCATCTAATTGGTGATTAGCGAGCTTCAGGTTAGTGGTCTGATCATCCTGCATAGAAACAGGATTCCATTTTTTGGGCAGGGGCTATACGGGGGGCTGTACAGAGATATTTAGGGGATATGGGCCCCACATGCGTGGGCGATCTGGTAATAGGAATGCACATGTGCGCGCCTATCCATCGTATATACATGCATGGGGTCATGGTAGAGGGGATTTAAGGCGCGCCTGTGGGTTGAATAGGCATGCACAAGTGCGCATCTGTAGATTGAACAAGCGTGCATCTGAGCGCGCCTGTATGGTTAACAGGTGCGCTTGGGAGCGCGCCTGTGAAGCAAATAGGTGCACACTAATGCACACCTGTGTAGTGAACAGGTGCGCACACATGTACACCTATGTAGTGAACAGGTGCACATGTGTGCGCGCCTGTGGGCAACAAGACCGTTCCTAGGAGGCAAGGTTGATGTGTATAAAAACGAGTCGTTTTGATGTTGTTGATGGTTTCTTGAGCTGATATAGGACTCTGTGTTGTGTCTACAGGTGGATGGTTGTGACGATGCCAGTGGGTTGGTGAGAGCGAGACTGGTCTCAGCTGCGAGACGTTGTGGCCATTGAGGGGCCTAGTCTGCGTGCGACTTTGGCAGCCTGTGGGCTGCTAAAGTTCTTTCAGTGCCCATTGATACGGGCACAAGAGTATCTTCTACAGTTCCTGATCCATATGTGGAGTCCGGAGCTGCACTGTTTCCTCGTGCGAGGAGAGCAGATCCCCTTCATTGCGGTGGAGAATGTATATTTCTTGATTGGGATCCCCTTTCGAGGAACACCCCTACCGACGGAGCTGGTGCTGCCTAGGGATACACAGCTCACAACTATTGGCTAGAGATATTGTTCGGGTCAGAACTTTATGTATGGGATGGTTGTGAGCATTGCGTCTATAGATTCCCTGGTGCATCGCTATATAGCAACGATGATTGTGCGAGTATATGGGTCACTGGCGACCCAACGGATTAGTGGTGGCTAGCTTCTGGTGCTGGAGAGAGTGTTGGCTGACGAGCGTTTCGCTTAGGGGATTATGCTTCATGCGACGATGGTGGGGCATTTGGACCACTGTCGGTCCATGGATATGGGGGATTTTGCCTTCGGGTCCATCCTAGTGGCCTGGTTTCTAGAGAGGGTGCCAATGTTGAGCCCGAGGATTCTATTGGGTGTGCCTGCGGTGTGAGAGCCATGGTTGAGGTGGTGGTATACTGTGTTGCTTCGCCATGGTGGTGGCGAAGGTGGCCACTTATTTTCGGTAGAGGAAGCGCAGGTATGGCGGTAGATGCCACAGGTGATTTTACGTTACCCCTATGCCGGGGTGGAATTCCGGGATGATCCAGACATGGTGCTACCTCCAGGGGAGGTTTTTGATCATCGAGGTATGTTTATGTTGTTTAAGATAGCAGTCCATATGTATATGATATAAATGTTGATACTATCTATTGTTTGTGTGCCTGTGTAGATGTGGCACCTCACGGGCATGAGGTGGAGTGGCAGTGAGCACCAGCTCGTCGGGAGCCGGAGAGACTGCTGCGGGGAGAGAGACGTCAGTGTGAGGACGCCGCGGTGCGACCATCGGAGCCGGAGAGGGCAGCGAGGAGGTGCCCGTTTGATGACCCTGGTGCTGGGCCATCACATGCTTTGTAGACAATGGCCGGAGTGGACTTTGAGGACATATTCCATCGCCTGGAGACAATGTTACAGGACGTGCCTGAGGGTATGTGGTCTCGCATCTAGAACGAGAGTTTCCTGGAGCAGTGTGTGGGGGTTCCGCCGCCATGGAGAGCCATAGTACGACGAGTAGCATTGGTTGCTGCTATGACGAGTGGATGACTGTCACCAAGGCAGGAGGGGCCTATAGGGGGTGGACCACCGCTGCCTGAGGTAGGTGGTGGTGGGCCACCACCGCCTGAGGGAGGGGTAGGTGGTGGTGCTCTAGAGGCACCATGAGTTGTGTTCTGAGACATTTGATGTATATATATTTTTTGTATATAGGCTGGTGAGCCCATTTTGTACCGAGGTGAGGCATTGGCCTGCGGATACTTGTATTTTTTGTATGTAAACATTCAGATGGCACTGTGGACCTATATATATACATGAGTATACATTTTTGAGATCTATGTGGTGTTTACATGTTTTTGGTTAATGTTTTGATGATGTCTATTCTATGTATATGCTATGACAAGATTTGTGATATGTTTATGTATGTGTAGAGGTAGCTTGATGTGATATATGCCAGTATAACACAATATTATCTAGGTTATCCATTATTTGATTCAATTGTCTTGGAATATGTGTAAATGTAATGGAATCCAAATGTTGAGATAAAAGCCTAACCTACAGGTATTTGCGAAAGAGGCAAGGATTGCGTATGCGGTACACATTGTTGAGCTGGAGAACGACTAGTTGAGATTCAAGGAAGACGCTAAGGTGACGAATATGATGATGGTGGGCATCGGCCAGGAGGCTAATGACAGCAGTGTATTCGACTTGGTTTTTGGTTGCTGATCCTAAACATATGCCGCTCGAATGGAGCATTTCATGTGAGGGGTTGTAGAGATCCCAAGCTGTCGAAGCGAGATTTTGTGTCCAACGACTGGTGGAGGAAGCATCTGTCAATAGAAAAAAGGACAGTTTAGTCATGAGGGAAGGAGAAAAAGATTAAAAATGCTATAAAATAAAATAACCTAAAGTAAAATGGCTACGTTTAAGCGTAAAATTTCTTGAGATACAACCCGTTGACGGGTTCTTTGAGAGAGAGGCCTTCGGGAGAAGCAAAAATATATGCGCCTTTAGTGAGGTAATGTTGAATGATGTATGGGCCATGCCAAAGTGACTCGAATTTGCCATGGCCAAAGGTATCATGAGCGATATCATAAGCCAGGACGAGGTCGCCTTCATGAAATGATCGAAGGTTGATGTGGCGATCAAAGGTAGCCTTGGATTGCTTTTTAGCTTCTTCGTTGTTCTGTAAGGAAGATCGAAGATCTTCATCCAGAGACTCCAAGTTCAGCAAGCGCTGCTCCATTGGAGCAGTGTCGGGTAATAGCTCAATTGCGGTGCGTAAGGTGGGAATTTCACACTCGATGGGGAGAGTGGCCTCAACCCCATGGACTAAATGAAATGGTCTGAAACCAGTAGTGGTTTTCATAGTCGTTCGGTAAGCCCATAGCACAGAAAATAACATATGATGCAAATTGGTTTTATGTTTATTAACCGTGCGCTTTAACATGGTCTTGAGGACTTTGTTAACTGCCTCAACCTGTCTGTTAGCCTGAGGGTAATATGGTAAGGCAAACTCATGAGAGAATCCTAACCGAGATGAGAGTTCGATGAAGATCTCATTCTTGAAGTGTTTTCCATGATCGGAAACAAGTTGGAGGGGTACTCCAAAGTGGGATATGGTGTGGTTAAAGAAGAAACGCGCTGCAGTGTCAACGGTGTTGTTGAAAGTGGGCATAGATTCGTCCCATTTGGTGAAGTAATCAACGACGACAACAATGTATTTGTGACCATTGCTGGAGGGGGGATTACAAGCCATGAAGTCGATGCCCCATTTACAAAAGGGGCCGATAGTAATGACAGGGTGAGGAAGAGCGGGGGGAGTGCGAGCTTTGTTGGCATAGATTTGACATTGCTTGCATCGTTTCACGGCATGAATGCAATCATGAAACAAGGTAGGCCAAATGTAACCACCTCGAATAATCTTTTGAGCAGTGGATATGCCCGAAAGATGCCCCCCACAGGCGTCGTTGTGGCAGTCGTTTAAGACTCGATCGACCTTGTCAATAATCAGACATCGACGAAGAATGGTGTCGACGCCCCACCGATATAGGATGTCTCCAAAGAGGAGATAGCGGGAGGCTTGATGGCGAGCACGTCAACGATCATCTCGTAAAAGGTGGTTATAGAAATTTTGAGTTCGGAGGTAGACGAGGAGGTTGCCGTACTAAGGATCATCCGAGGTAATGTAAAAGAGATGTTCGTCGAGAAAGTCGGTGTTGACGGGGGAATTGGTGGTGTCAAAGGGGAGGGCCGTGACAAGTTTGGCGAGAACGAGGGCCTTCTTACTCTTAGGTGTTGAAAAATAGAGGTCGTACTCCTAAAGGATAACGATCCATCGAGAAAAAATTTCGTTAACTTGCTGACGGTTGAGAAAGTACTGCATAGGGTTGGAATCTACGACGACCTTTGTTGTGCGAAGCAGAATGTAGTGGCGCAGTTTCTGGACTGCGAGGATGACTGCAAGAGCAAGTTTCTCTTCGTGTTTATACTTCAAGGGTGGCCCTGAGAGGTTTTTACTAACGTAATAAATGACATGTTCACGATTGTCATCACCTAGATGGACGAGCACGCTGACTACTGATACAGATGATGTTGATACGTAGAGGATATAGTCACGATTATAGTTAGGTGCACTAATTAAAGGTGCGTTTGAAAGCGCTGTTTTAATATCGTCAAATGACTGTTGGGCATGGTCGTCCTAGTGAAATGGGATGTCGTGACATAGTAAGTGAAGGAAACCGTGTGCGCTTATGGCATAATCTGGGACAAAACGTCTAAGAAATTTAGCTTTGCCCTGTAGACTCTGAAGTTGTCGTAAATTCCGGGGAGGTGGAATTTTGGTGATAGCTTGGACTTTGAGGGGGTCCACGGTAATACCACTTTGGGAAATGATAAAACTAAGGAGGCGCCCTGTGGTGACACAGAACACACACTTGAAGGGATTTAAGCAGATGTTGTACTGACAACACCATTGAAAGATGATTCATAAATCATCGAGATGCTGGGTGCGTTTCTTGGATCTAGATGTGAGGTCGTCCAAGTAGGCGAGGATGATGTGGGACAGATCGTGAAAGATGTATCTCATAGCCCACTGGAAAGTTGCGTCGGGATTCTTTAAGCCGAAAGGCATGACACGATATGAAAAAGTACCCCACGGGGTAGTGAATGAAGTTTTATATTGATCGGTGGGGTGAATTTGAATTTGATTATAACCAGAGAATCCATCCATAAAGGAGATAGCCTCGTGGCTCGCACACTCGTCGATAATTTGATCGATAAAAGGCGTTGGAAATTTGTCTTTGGGACATGCATGATTGAGATCCCGAAAGTCTGTGCAAACGCAGACAGTGCCCTATTTTTTGTTAATGGGTACAGGGTTGGAAACCCATGAGGTATAAGAAATGGGGTGAATGAAACCGGGAGCGTGTAATTTGTCAATTTTAGCTTTGATAGCTGCGACTTTGGATGGGTGTAGTGGTCGTTGTTTTTGGAGGACTGGTGTAATGTTAGGCCAGGTGTCGATGCGATTTTCAACAATAGAGGGATCGAGGCCAGGCATTTCCGTGTATGACCAGGAAAAAATATCCCTATATTCCTAGAAGAGGGTTTTATATGCGTTGATTTCCTGAGGAGTGCAAGAAACTCCAATGGTGATTTCCTCGACGATGCCATTTTTAATGGAAATGTTAATTTTAATGGTGGGGGAAATGTTGGCCATGTTGCCTTCTTCAAAAGAATCAGGGGCTGGAATGGGATTGTTGAACTAGTCGATAGGCCCTGATGGGATAAAATCCTTGGTTTCGACCACATAAATGGGGTGTTGGTTAGGAGGCACAGAGGATTCCTATGGAAAGAAGAGTGCACGGTGGTGTAGCGCATCCCAGGGAGAGTCTGGGTGGTTTAACTCTTCGAGTATTTCCTCGTCGCATTGGAAGCACCGAGAATACAAGGGGTCATGAGGAGTGATCTCGGTGATAGTGGTCGTGTGGTTTCTCCCTAGTGAAGAAGCAGGGGGAACAACATTAGGAGATGGTGAGGGTTCACTCGACATAAACCATATATTGAAGTACTGAGGGGTAGCCATAGTGGTTGGGTGTACAATGCCCGTAGGGGAATGAGCGGGGGAGTTGGGAGGGTTTGGGGGTGAATCCTCAGATAAGTCATCTAAGAACCATGGAGGTATTGGTAGGGCCTCGGGTTCGGGAGAAATGACATGAAAATCTATTAGTGGCGAGTTAATGTTAATTATCGTCTCTACGGGCCGTTGAAGCAGGCTCAATTGGTGTTGCCTGTATTCAAGGATCATAGGACACTGGTATGTAAAATGAGCTAATGAATCATAGAGAGAGCATGGGTGTCTCATCTGTTCATTGACTGAAGTGGTGACATACCGGATATCCATGATATTTGTTGAGGAGGACGTAACAAGACTGGCGTTGTTTTGGAAGTTCTTGCATTTTGCGGCTAACGTCTGCCGAAAGCATGGCAGTGTTGGGCAATGGTGGGTATAATGGCCATATTTTGAACATATAGCACAAGCGTATTTGGTTTGCAATCCTTTACTACTGGAATGAGGGGTGGTAGTGACAGTACTGGTGATAGTGGCGAGTTTTGAGGGAGTTTGATTGAGTGGGATCAAATTCCGTAATTATGGTAGAGATGGGCACTTGTTGGTTTGGTGTCCCTCTTTCTCACATAGTGCACAAGGTGGTGGGATGCATGGAGGAAGTGGAGCTGTGGGCGCCTTCTTCTTTCTCCTGCCCCCAGCTGTAGCAGGGGGGTTAGTGAGTGGGGGTGTGGTGGGGGTAAGGATAGGAATCGTCATGGGGATTCCTTCCTTTTGGGGGGGAAGGGATGGTCGAGGGACCATCTCTGGTGGGTGTAAATACCAAACTGGTATTGCTAACACCATATTAGGTAGTGTGAGAATTGCAGCTACCTGAAAAGCTTTGATACTTGGTGGAGGGTAAAAGAAGGGAATTTGAGTGATGGGTTGAGGAACTGTCTCCCAAACTGGACTATGTCCTTGGGGAGAGGTGGAATCGTGGACTGGCAAGGTCGACGAGTGTCCAGGAGGTTCAGGAGGAGGGGTTTCTGTGATGAGTGGGATGTCAGATATGATAGAATCCTCTGTAGGAGGAAGGGGATCCTCTGTGTGAGTTCCATTAGATGATATGACGCACACTTGATTGGAAGGATGCAGGAGTGGTGGTGCTCCATGGTATGTTCCTAACAAGGATGGATCTTTAAAAATCCCAGGACCCATCTCGAAGAGTGGATATGCGTCGTGGCCTGTGTGGATGAGAGGAAGAATGTTATCGATGTTGGCAGATGGTTTAGGCTCATAATGTGAGACTTGGTCAATGGTAACGATCTTCCCATTGTGAGGGAACATCATTGTCCGAAAGACGGAAGATGCCACTGCCTTCATAGTGTACATGTATCTACGACCAAATAGGATATTATAATTGAGTGGGGCATCGATAACTTCGATATCGATGAGAATAGTCTTGCCCCCGAGTTCGACGGGGACATTTTGGAAGAGCCCTTCAGGAGAGGATGGTCATTTGTCATAAGCTCGTAATGTGATGGCAGAGGGTATGAGTTCCGGGGAACCAAGTTTCTACCATACTGTTTTGGACATAATGCATGTAGATGCACCTTCATCGATGATACACCGATGAACTGTGATGTTCCGTATTTACACTAGTATTTGAAAAGCGATCAAGGCGGGAAGATGAGGTTCTCCACTGTCAAGATCAAAGGTAATGAGTCGGGTATCTGCGGGGTCAACTGCCCCCAAGGCAGAAAGTAGTGATTTCCGTTGAGTAGGACAAGTCTGGAGGACTTCCAAGACTGACATGGCAGCCGGGAATTGTGCTAAGTCATCTACCAAACTATAGTTATGAGTTTCCCTAGCCTGTGGGTTGTGAACATTCCTGCCCAATGGGATGTGAGGGATACAAAGCGGTGGTTCGACAGAAGGGCGAGGGATCACCAACGGGGGTCTCGTCAGTGTAGGGTTTGTCTCGGGAGGGATGGGAGGTGACTCAGTGGATGCATGTTACTGACGAGTACGTGTTTGCAGAAGGATTTCTTCCTCACTTGTGAGGAGAATTGTGCAATCTGTTGGATTGTTGGGGTTGAGGTATTGTCCCACCTGAGGTGGGGGATGTTGTGTGTTCTGTTGGGTGTTTATCACACCTTGATGTGGAATAATATTTTGTAGCACGACAGAAGGGGGTTGTTGGATGTATTGTTGTGGTGCTTGCTGGGGGGCAGGCTGTGCAAGAGAATGGGGAAGACTACCAGAGTCTTTCAACCGTTTGAAATTAATGATCTAGGGGCAATGATGAGTGTAATGGCCGAACTCACCACAAAGGGCACAAGGGAAGATGGTTTTAACATTGTTTCTCCCTTGGAATTTATTATTATTACCCCCTTGGGGGTTTTGGTTCCCTTGGTTCTGGTTTCCCCCAGTGGGTTGGTGCTGGGGGGTTGATTCTTGCCTTGACTTGGGTTGTTGTTATTCCTGTTCCATCCTTTCTTCTTGGAATTGTTCGATGGATGAGTTGGATTGGCCATATTCAGCTGTTCAAAATTTTGGTATTGCTGAACGACAAAGGGTTGAAAAAAATTCGCCCCCGCATGAGGATGTGGGGGAGCCATGGGTTGTGAAGGACCAGGAAATGGGAAGTATGGATTCTGTGATGGTACTGATCCATAAGGTACATAGGAAGGCGTAGTTCTTTTTCTTGTACTATAAGCTAAGGTAGAGGGGGTACCAGAGTTTGTTGGAATAGGTGGATGTATGGGGGGTGTTGGCAGTGGTCCACTGATGGGTGGAGGTATAGCAATAGGATATGGCTGTTGATAAGGGGGTGGGGGGTAATAAGAAGTGCCCCCATATGCTGGTGGGTATTGAGGTGGTACATACATCGGTGGTGGTTGGGGTTGTGGACCGCGGTGAGTGGTGGCACCAATCAACCCGTCTGCTGAATGAGACATCCCAGGTTTGTCTTGGCCAAATGGTATAGGTTTTGGAAGATCAGGAAGTACAGTGTATAAGTATCCTGACTGTGCATAGATGAGATCATACTGTTGGGCCTTACTGATGGCCTCCTCTTCGGATTGAGGGAAAGTGGAAGCTACATCCTTACAGAGGAGAGAGACAAGTGATCTAAGAAACCAGTCGAGACACTGTTGTTTGGTGGTTTCTGCTTTGCACAAAATACGTCGCCTATGCCACTCATGAATGTGGTCAGCGATATGTGTGGACGAGGTTTGTTTGAAATTAGAAAGTAGTTATATACCATTGTCATGGCGGATGGGTAATTGGAAGAAGGTCAAGAATGCTTTGGTCAATGACTCAAAAGTTGTGTGGGACCCCAATTTTTCTTCGACATACCAATTGGCCGATGGGCCAGTGAGTGTGCGTTGAAATAATTGTAGTCTGATTGAATCATCCATAATGCTATTGGAGGAGCACCATAGGTGAAAGGTCATGACATGGTTTCCAGGGTCATCACCTACCTTCCCTTCAAACTTGGGTATGTCTGAAGGTAGTTTGGTTGGCATTGCAGGCCATGTGGGATCATGCAATATAGGATCATTGGTGAGTTTGGTGAGATTCATTATGTTGAGAGAGGCCAAATATGGCATCTGTAGTGGGGGGGGGACGATTAGCTCCGACCATGGTGTGTTGTGAACCTGACCCTTGAGGGGGGATAAGTGGGTTGGTACTTCCTCCTTGAGAGGAAGTGGGTCCCCCGCTTCCGTGTAAAGGAGAGCGAGTGAACATATGACCTTAGGAAGTTGACCCAAGTAATGTAGACCTAACCAAAGCTAATCCTAAAATAGTAGCACTCACAAGAGTGTGTGAAGGTAGTGCCGATGAGTGGGCATGACCAGACACTCCCCCTAGGATAGGAGGGAGGTTTAGCAAGTGTCGTGAATGACGGGGGTTCTGTGGTTCCCCTATGATGTCAGACTAACTATGTGAATGTGTGCAAAGAGTGGTGAAAGTAATATAGAAACAAGAGCCTTTGCATTGAATGTGTATACAATATATATATCCAAATCAAACTGTAATCATATGTGCACCATACATAAAATGTTTTGAAAAAGAAGCATATATGTGGGTAAGTGGGTTTTGTCCGCATGGGGAAATTAAAAAAGAAAGCAAATGCTTGTGTCCTAGAAGACATAACGTCCTTCCTCTCAAATAGCACTAGACCTTCCAATAGTACTCAACAGTGGGGTCTGAAGTCATTGGAAGAGAAACTAGTGAAGGATGAAATAATTGG
>JZKD02S0081888.1:209654-222716 GCA_000966675.3 Picea glauca
TGGTCACTAGGTACCTCGGTCAAAGTGCGACATTTAGATTTTCGGCCTAAGAAATGGGTCACGGGCTGGATCCCATCCAAGAGGTGGGTGCCTCAAGGGGGGACGCATAGAACAAGAAGACCTCAGCCTTCAACCCTTCACGGGTATCTCCCTGCCTTATGGTAATTGGAACACTTGACTTGGAGGATTTTCAGTTCCCTATTTGACAACTTCTATTGTTTTGTAAAATGAGAGAACCAGATAGCGGGGAGTTGTTTGGATGCCTATCCCCGAAATCCTACCTAGACTAAAAAAATTCTTTTGGCACCTCCTGTGGAGGAAAACTTAGTGATTTTTTAGAAATATTTTAGATGTAGTTGTTTTGGGAGGTTGGGGGTGCTAACCAGTCGTGTTAAATTTAAAAAGGGAGTGGATAGTCTCGTCAAGAAAAGGGTGGGGTATTTTCGAAATCCTTTTGAAGGAAACTTACTTTGACCTCCATGTTTTCAAGAAGAAGCTATGTGAGTGATAAGTGACTTTTGTGTGTGAGTGAAAGTGTGCCAATTTTTTAGTGAATTAGATGTCACCTTGCTGCATGTGGACTTCACTTGGTCCTTACAAGTGTTTGATTACCTAATTAACTAAGTGCCTTTGGTACAACCTTGCGTAATTCAAAAGTCGCTAGGAAGCTAGCATGTGGACATGTGTGTCCATTACTATCCCTTTAAATCCCTATTGTGATGTAATCTAAGAAAAGCTTTGAAACTATCCTAGATTGAACATGTGGGCATGTATGGTCCCGTTTATAAACCTTTAAACTTCTCTAGTGTTTTGATCTAAGAAAGAAAAAATTCAAACACTATCCTATCTTTGTAGCATGTGGGCATGTATGGGCCCGTTACAATATTTAAGATGTGTTTGAAAAAATAAAACTAAGAGGGGTCCCAAGAAGGGTTGGTGTCCTCTACCTAAAGGTTTTAAACTTTGTTAAGGGAGGTGAAATTGTTTCACAATCTTTTTCTGATTCTCAAGGTCGCTTGGAGGCGCGAGAGAAGAGCATACTAAGTGATTGTTACTCAACTTCTAGTCCCAATGCAAGTTAAATGTGATTAAAAATGATTTCCAACTTAGATTACGAGTCAAAACAAGCCATCCATGTGGAAAAACGCAAAGAAGGGAAATTGATTTTAACCTCCTAAGTGCCTATGTGTTTTTTGACTAACCTCTTTATATGATGAGGGGACTAAGTGTGGTGCAGCTTTAAAACATGCTTGACATCATTTTTAAGAAGGCAAATGGCCTTCCCCACATCTCAACAACTTTACAATGTGAATTTTTGAACAAATGCGCGGGTCTCATTAGAGACAGAGGCGCACGGAGAGCATGCGCGCGAGCAGAGACAAGTTAAAAAGTGCACGTGCGCAGAGCAGAACCGTGAGTCAAGCACATGGGTACACAATGCGCGTCTATGGCGTAAAACACCCGCGCACAAGTGATACACAACCAAGAAAGAAAAATCTGAGTTGATTTCTCTCAATTCTCCTTGTAATTGGATGATTGGCAGGTCGGCTTATGCCGGTTAGTGCACCTGCAAGTTAAACAAACTAGAAGAAGAGCAAAATAAACCCAAATGAGGTAGGAAATTGATCCCTTTCCCCAGTGGAGTCGCCAATCTGTTGCACCTCTTTCGTCACCTTGGTGAGAAAAATAGAGGTCCTTGAAAGCTCAGTTGGGTCTGTTGAGTAGGACAACTGTAGAGAAAAGAGTTAGAGAAAGAAAACAAAAAACTAGAATTAAGAATTAAACTAAGAGATGAAATAAAACTAAATTCATGAGCATAGGGACATAGAAACAAAAGGAACCATAAGACCCATGTCACCAATGTTTGAGGCTGATCTATTAGTGAAAACAAAGCACCAAGAAGAAAGGGGACTATGAGTCCCTTCTTCCTCCAAGGGAAGGCTCTTGGACCCTCACTAGCTAGCTCTTCTTACAACAAAGAAAAATGGAAAATGGTGTTGAAAGAACTCTTTACAAATCCACTCAATGGTGAGGTGGATTGTCCAATGTAATGGTGCCAATATGCTCTTTTCAAGGATGGAGTCCTCAAAACAATAGAGGCAGCATAACATTACTTTGAATTCCTTGAGAAAATGAGGTGCATCCATGTCTTTTTATAGCATTCATTTGGGTTATTGTTTAACTGCTTTGTAGTGTGAAAAGAGGCCAATTAGGGCATTATTAGGTCTTTGACCAGCCCACCAGTCGGATCCAGCCCATATTTGAGGGTCAAATCATCTTGGGAGTTGAACCATAAGTGGTTGGGAAGCCGACCACTTCCATAAATGCATCGTTTAGTAGGTGCACAACTTTTTGCGCTAACAGTCGCGCATCATGCGCCTGTGTGCGATTTATATGTTCCTGTTCTACGCATGTGCACGCACGTCCAATGTCTGCAAAGCGCTCTTCAATTTTTCACTACTTTGTATAGTTTTTGACCCTTTTTGAATGCTGTGGTATTAATTCAGGTCCATGGATGACTTCATCATTGTTTGACAATGCTGAGTTCTTGTAACCATGTGCGGACAAAATTTCAGTGATAATATGGGGATCCATGGCATGAGGTACAAGGTTATTCCAGGTGTCTGGGTTAATGGGGTGAACTAAGAACAAAGAGACACATTGGTTAAAAATAACTTTATTAATGGTCACGTGGTCAGTAATAGGCTTGGTGGATTTAAGAGCAGAAGAAGTAAGCACATAGGTGTGCCCCTCAAGTTACAAGTGGTATTGATGGGATTTCGCATGATAGATAGTGTTTCGGGCCTGTTGGTAGGGAATTCCAAGTAAAAAATTGACACAATCAAGAGGAGAGACATCACACACCACAATATCCTAGAAATGGTCAATCGCAAAGGTAACCAAAGAACATTGGGAGACAATGAGACAAGGGCCTTCCTTTTGTACCCAGCTGAGATGGTATGGGGTTGGGTGCAGAGTGGTGGTGAGGTTTAGGCATGTGACCAAGTTTTGGGCGACGAGGTTCTTTTGGCTTATGTTTTCCAAGATGAAAGTATCCAACTCATGCTTAATCTGACAATTATGCATGAACATGGGTATATTAGAGATGTTGAGTTCATTAGTGGTCATCAGGATCAAAGACGAGTCCACTTCTGTAGGATTTTTGAGAGAGGATACTTCAGAATGGTCAAGGGAATCTAGCTTAGTGACCTCTAAAAATAGCGTATGGTTGGTTCAAATGTTCTTAATTTCTCGACAGTCTGTAGATGAATGTGAGTTGGTCTTATGAAAGGTACACTAGGATGCATTTCTAGGTGTGTATGGGGAAGTAGGGGAAACAAGAGAATGCTCAATATGTGAAGTAGTATGTTGGAGAAGGAAGGTTTGGAGAACAACACAACAAGAGAGGCAGAACAACGCACCACATTTTGAGGAAAAGAAGCGTGCATGACAGGATTTGTGGAAATCCAGCGCAAATGTGGACAAACCTAGCCTAGTTGGGGTTAGGATTTTGGGGATGGATTGTAAGGGTTTCTAACCCATTTTTGTAATAGAAATAATGGTTATATTAGTATAGAAGGGGGGAATCACCTAAGATTTGATTGTTAGAGAGTTAGTGTGACAAGTCTATTTTGGAGAACCTATTTTAGAGATTTTGGGATTGGAAGTCTGTTTTTGATCAGAATCTGGACCAGGGGTCTAAAATTTGCTCAATTTTCAAAGTGCTCGGAATGCGACGAAAACGGTGCCATTGCGTCCGTCTCGTTCTCCTGATTCCGGTGGTATATTTATTTTCGCAAACGGAGTCCATATGGAGAAGTTATCGCGATCTGTTCAAATTGCCAAACAGGAAAAAAAAAGGGTGCTGACTGGGCAGGCCGTACAGTTGACGTGGTGGCCGTACAGAGGACGTGGCATGATGGTACACCCGTGGCAGCTGACGTGGTGACCCAGTTGACGTGGTGAGTTGTGATTGGTTGACAAATGGACGAGTTATATGTTGACACATGGCAGCCCATTGTCGAATAGTTGGGTGCCACGTGACCCAATCCAGGGCTGCCATGTGGCACCCTGGGTTTGACTAGTTGGTTCGTTTATTAAAACTTTATGGAGGCCGCGGGGTTCGACCCCCGGACCTCCCACTTTGCAACGCCTTTACAATTTTATGCTAACCAACATGCCGCCGCGTGGTCCTTGTATTGGATATGGTTTAAAAATTATATGAATTTACCTTTTGTATTATTTGGTGGGGGGTCGGGCCAGGGCTTAGCCCCGACCCTGGTCTTATGCGATAGTTCATATGACCCGGTATTTATTGAATGGTGCGCGATTTTGAAATGGTTTGTGTTATGGTTGTAGCCACGGTCGTATTGGCATGTTATGTGACCACCAGTGTATGCACGCGCGCGGGGTGTTTACATTATAGCCCTCGGTTTCACTGATTACACATATGACCATTTGTATATAGCGCGGGGTTCCAAACGGTGACCCATGGTTCCACCAAACACCATATCACTGTGTTATATTGGTATATTGCGTGCGCGGGGGTTAATATGTATAGCCCACGGTCGTTTTACGATATCCATGTGACCATTCCATGTAAATGTTGGTGCGCGGGGGTTACCATATTAACCACACGGTTATAGTGTATATGTGACCACGATATATATATATATATCTATATATGCTTTTGCGCGGTTTACAATTGGGTTCAAATTTGATATAAGCCCGCGGTTATTACATGGTATATTACCATGTGACCATTATTGCAAAGGAATGCGCACGGATTATAGTTTTGCGTTTAAACGGTCATACAAACACATCCACCGCCACATGTCACACCCACGTTTAACCACAGAACGGGTGCCAAGATTTGCGCTGGGACGTGGCCACATGGCCCCCATGCGCCCAACACCTCCGTCCTCGGGGGCCTTAATCTCGTTAACCGTTCGACATATTGGCACCAATTGCGGGACGCATGTGGTTGCTAGGTTTAGTGACCGAAAACGCTCAGAAGCTAGGTTCACTTTCACACAGGTGCAGAATGGCGAACCAGTAACAGAGCTTGAAGGGAAGAAATGGAAGAAGGCATAACTCTTTGAGTTTTTGACCAAATCAGGTGCTGTAAAAGCCCAGCTAGGGGTTTTTGGATGTTATGAGTCCATTGGAACCATTTTCACAGGCATTTGGAGACTTCTGATGTAGGTTTTTAACCATTGAAGTTTGAGGAAGCTCCAGGAAGCTTGACGCCCTCATTGTTTGAGGCATTGCTCTGATGAGCACATATCCATTTTCTGAGACTGAATAGTCATTATTGACTATTTATTATGCTCTGAACACATTGGGATAGTTTTCAGATCCATTGGAGGACTTTTGCAGGTGTTTTTTCCTCATTGAAGCTCAGGGAGGCTTGGAGGTCACATGTAGAAGAGGTCATTGCTGGATGAGACAAGATCCATTTTTAGAGTTCTAATAGTCAAATTTGGGGTTTTTGTGTATTCTGAACCCAATGGTAGAGTCTGTAAATCCATTGGAGTTGAGAAGAATCTTGTAAAAGAACATTTGACAAACTAATCTCAGAGAGCCAAGTCCATTGAAGGAGGCTCAAGGAGATGTAGCCCAGAGAGGGGTGAACTCCTTTATCATCTTGGTATTGCTGTGATTTTGATGTGTTATTTGTTGCGTTTTATACTACTGTGTATTTGTTTATAACACATATTTAATCTTTTAAAAGATCATTTCCTCACACATATACATTGACAAGAAGAAGCCTAAACTTAACACATAAACCATCTTGCATATTTGAACACATGAAGCAAGGTCCTGTTAAGGTTTATTTCTTTGAAGTAGGGGGTGCTTGCATAACAAGTCAGCCTTCTATTTTCAGATCAGTTTTGAGAGCTATTGAGCTCGGATGAGGTCGAAGTAGTTGAGGGTCATGTCACAAGCTGTGGATCTTAGTGCAATCTTGGTCCGCCTCACTACTCACTACTCTTATGTAATGCGCGTAACGCTTTTTGATGAATAATGATAAAGAAGAAAAAGATATTTGTGGACGTATCCCCAGGGGGGGTGAACCATTGTAAAACCATGTGTGCAATGTGTTTTAATGTGTTTTACTATTTTTGCATGGTTAGATAGATGTATGGATGATTTATTTATAGTGCGCACTAGATTATATATGCAATTGAATGAATGAATGGATCTGATGAATAGTAGAATAAAATGCATGGTTAAATAAGAAGATGAAGTAAAAAAAAAAGAACATCCCCCAAACCCCTTCCATGATTGTAGACATTTGCATCCTGCAGTCCCCCATAAACCATCTCGGGTGAGACTATGTTTTTCACTATGTGCATGGTGTAGTGTGGACTGCTAAAATTATTGCGCAGTTGGAAAGAGTTAATAATAAATTCACACACATAATGGATTTCTGGTTAGGAAACATTACTGCGGGGTTTATCAGTGAGTTTGCAGTAGATACAGTGAAGTCATACACTATTGTAGAGAAGGATTTCTTGAAGGGACCCAGAGGAAGGTATATTAGGTCTCTTTACATGTCGATCAAAATGTTATTACATGATAAAGACATGATGACCATGGAATCAGACAACTAGATCACTCTGCACACATGGGGGAGTTTGGGGAAGCACTAAGTAAGATCTGAGAAATGGAGAAGGATCTGAAGAGTAGCTAGAAAGAGGAAGCAATGGACCCCATCATGATGGTTGATGAACAAATCATGGAAATAATAAGGAATGCAGGTGTGACGCACAATGGACAAACCTACCAGTATAAGATGAATAATAAGAAGAGGACAATAGTCAAGCGAGAGTGCTTGGATAGCGATGAAGAAGAGGTAAAGGATATATGTGCCACAAGGGAGATTGAGGATATCTTGTGAGCCACATATGAGAGGAAAACTAGAGGTCTTGGTTCCAGTGAAGAATAAGACTCTCCATTCCAGATTTGAATTAGTGTGGAACCCACAACCCCATGTGTTAATACCACAATTGAAGAAGAAAAAGTAGTTAACCAGTAAGTAATTAGTGGTAGAAGAATTTTTTCAGGATGTGGGTCCAATAGCAGAAGTGCAAGTTCAACAAGTATTATTCAAGTTTCTTCACCGCATAGAGGTGGTAGTTCAAAAAATTTCACAATGGTAGGACAAGATCCAACCATCAGGCTACCAGAGTTCTGAGGGGATGGGTGAGATGACCCAGAAAAACATTTGTTCATATATGAGAATATATGTGGAGCAAAGTATATTACAAATGAGAATATAAAGGTTGCACAGTTGGCAATCACTTTTAGAGACCACACATTAGATTGGTACATGGGTCTCTCAACAAATAAGCCAACAGGAACACCTACAACTGTAACATATGTAAAGAGTCAGTGAATAAATAAATTTTAAAAGCTAAGTTCAGAAGACCAGTTTATGAATGAAATGATAGAGATCAAGTAGAAACCAGGAGATTCAGTCTAGGAGGAGGACCAAAAATTCAAGAGGTTAAAAGGTAAGTTAAAGTATACTATTACTGATACACAACATAGGCATTTTTTTTGTAATTCTTTGTTGCCACACTTGAAGTATCCTTTGAGATAGAAGAAATTCCAAAATCAGGGTGCAGCTGTGTAGGAAATATTATAGCTAGAGGAAAACCAATACAATCACACATATCTAGTTGTGGAAGAGCTGAAGAAAGATCTGAAGAACTTAACATTCTAGTTTAATCATAATAAAGGAAAGGAGAAAAGATAAGATTTATGGTGTACAATGTGCAGGACAAAAGGCCATCAAAAGAATGAGTGTCCATTATTTTCACAGTAAATTGGAGTGGGTATGCCAAACCCTTTGGCCCCAAGAGGACCATGGTGTGAGATTTGAAAAACACATGGGCATGATCCCTATCATTTCCCCTTGATGCAAAAATACCAGACAATTCCAAAGAATACATTTTGTAACTTTTGCAAGTCAGTTGGACACAAAGGCAAGGATTGTAGAACCTTGGAAATGATGAAAGAAATGATTGTAGATACATAGAGGGTGCAGGTTGAACTTATAACACGATAATCTGCACAACAACCATAGTATAACACTGCGCAATAGCCACAATACAATCTCGCGCAACAATTGGTAGCACAACCACAGTATAATGTGCAAAAGTTTCAAGGGGAACAATAGTATAACCTTGCACAACAGTTTGCAACACCACAACAATACAATAACCCATAGTCACAGTATAATAAAGGACCTCAGTATCACACACTACGCAGAGATAATCAAGGAAATAAAGGAGGCTTCAGAGGAGGAGGTCATGGAGGAAGAGGATTTGGAGGAGGTTGAGGACCAGTAGTGTGTCATAACTGTCATAAAGCAGGGAACTATGCAAGAGACTGCCCACTACCACCCACGACAAGTATGTAATGTTGTGCAACAGACCATGAAATAGAAGATTGTCCAACACTGTTGATAAAGATACGGGACAAGAGGAACTAGACTAATCATAACATGCAATGGATCGAGGTAGAAAATAGAGAAGAATACGGGAAGAAGATTAACATAGTAACCAGAGGTAGAGATGAAACAGGAGAAGATGCAACCAAGAATGATCAGGACTAGTATTAGTGGATCAGAAAGAACACAACACCTGAACAGAAGTTTGATGCAAGCAAAGAGAAAGATATATTCAAAGAACCTAGACAAGGTATCTTGAAGGAAAAATTGTGTCCACTTCAGGAATGAATCCAGTAGATGAGATACCAATCTATGACATGCCCTCATTATTTGATCAAACCAATCAAGAGTAGTCTTCATAACAAGTAAGTAACTTAAGAAACCTTTTGGGAGCTTGTGTCAAATTGTTTAGTGATAAAAATTCCTTACAAGTACTGAAAAAATTATTGGAAAAGTGTAGTCCTGGGGAAGAGGGGGTAAAAAAAGTAAATCAGGTTTGAAAGAAGTGAAGAATCAATAGAGAATTTAGATTGAATGCTAACATAAGAGTTTTCAATATGGGGGATATTATATTGGACCTAGGATCTAAAGTCAATGTTCTGCCAAAGAAAATTTGGGAAGCTATGGGAGAATCAAAATTAGGGTATTCACCTATTCATTTGAAGCTGGAAAATCAACACAGAGTGGTTCCAATAGGAAGGTTGAAGGGGATTCTAGTAGTTCTAGATGGTGTGCACACCATGGATGATTTTGAATTCATTGACATAGTGGACAATACTTCGTCATATCCAACACTATCAGGTCTGGATTGGGCCTTTTATAAACAATCTATTATCAATTTGAAGACAAGGAAGATGATATTTGAGTCTAGAGAATATAGATTTATGGTGCCATTAGACCCCTCAGAAGGAGGAAGGTATGTAGAACCTACAAAAATACCCCGACAAAAGATGTGAACCAGCTAGACAGAACTACCGTGCATAAAGAAAACTATATCAACCCAACTGTAGATGGCATGTTCAGTTGGAGAATTAGTTCTTGTGCTTCAGACTCTAACACAGGACTGGAAAACTAACAACAATGATTACATGAATTGTCTACTAGGAGATGTGCCAAAATGACGCGTGCATTAAGGTGGGTTGGTACATAGGTAAGAGAACCTCCCACTTTTTATGGATTAAATGATTTAGAAGATTTTTTGATGAAATATGAGGTAGAATTTATGGAAAATTAGAGATTACCAACACTATATATTGATTTAAAATATAAATCTGCAATATGGTGGGGTACACACAAAGAAATGATCAATAATTGGTTCTAGTGCAAAAGGTTACTGTGCATCAAATTTGGCGCAGAGCAGGAACATAAATATGAGGAGAAATATGAAGGATTTGGACAACCCCAAGAGCATGTAGAATAGTGCATAGTTCAATGGAGATTAGTACCACCAGAAGAATGGCCACACTACTTTATTCACACACTAGAAGCCATTCAGAAGAACTGGTACATAGAACAAGAACAACGCAAAGAAACTGCCAACTGGGAAGAAATACAACAAAGATTTGCAGTTACATTTTCCTTTGAGAATGACAGTCCATAAATGGACACAATGTTGAAAGTAGTAAGAGACATGATATTTGAAGAACCAGAATTTGAAATAATTCCAGCATCTCAGAGGCAGACTAGTTAGACAGTCAAACAATTGCTACACTTTTATCATGTAGTAGAAGCAAAAGAACCTGGAGAAGATAATTTGTGCAATATACAGATCCCAGAATTAGAAGGTGAAAGGGAAGTAGAAGGTCCCAAGATATATTCAAAATATTATACTGCACCATTAAAGATAAAAAAGGTAAATATTGGAACTACAAAAAACCCAAAGATGGCCAATATTGGAGATTATTGGGATAATCAAACAATAGAAAGGATCATAGAATTACTACACAAATACAATGACTTATTCCCAACAACATTCTTAGAGATGAAGGGGTTAGCAGGAGAGCTAGGAGAGATGAAGATCCCATTGAATCCAGAAGTAAGACCCAACAAACAAAGGCCGTACATATTGAATCCAATATACAAAGAGAAGGTAAAGACATAAATTGATAAGATGCTAGAAGTTGGTGTTATAGAACCTCTACAAGAGTCAGAATGGACCATTCCTATGGTGGTATAGGAAAAGAATCAAGGAGGGTTCAAGATTTGTGTATATTTGAGAAAATTGAATGATTCTTTCCTACATGATCCTTTTCCTACCCCGTTTACAGATGAAGTATTGGAAAATGTAGGGGGTCAAGAGGCTTATTCTTTTACAGATGGATTTTCAGGTTATCATCAAATAAGAATTGCGCCATAAGATAGAAATAAGACAACTTTTTCAACAGAGTGGGGTTCATTCCAGTATACAGTCATGCCATTTGGATTGAATAATGCACCAACCATTTTTTCAAGAGTAGTAGTAGCATCTTTCAAGGACTTTATTCATAAAATTTTGGAGGTTTCCTTGGACAATTGAACAATGTTCAGTTTGCTAAAAGATCATGTTGAAGTATTAAGGTTGATGTTGGAAAAATGCAGACAGTGTCAGATATCACTAAACATTAAGAAGTGTATTTTCAGTGCACCTTTTGGGATTTTGTTAGGGCATGTGGTGTGTAAACAAGGTCCACTAGTTGATCCTTCTAAAATTGTTTTCATAGTTAACTTACCACCACCAAAGTCAGTGCACCAGTTGAAGAGTAGATTTTTCCATACAGGGTATTACAAAAAATTTATAAGGGGATATGCATAGATCACCATGCTAATGGAGAAGCTACTGAAGAAAGATACTAACTTCCAATGGAATGATGAATGCCATAAGAGTCTGGATATTTTGAAGGAAAATATCGTTAGTATGTCGATTTTAGTATTTCCAGATTGGGCTAAATAATTTCAGGTACATGTAGATGCATCTGCAATAGCATTAGGAGTAGTATTGACCCAACAAGGAGAAGGTGATATAGATCACCTGATTGCATTTGCATGCAGAAAGTTGTCAGATTCAGAGAAGAACTACAACACTATAGAAAGAGAAAGGTTATAAATGGTGTATGCTTTGAAGAAATACAGACATTACTTATTGGGACAACACTTTAAGATGTTTAAAGATCATTCATCCCAGAGATACTTAGTTAATAAGCCAGTGTTGGGGGGAAGGATATGTAGATGGTTGTTACTATTTCATGAATTTGACTTTGATTTTGTGGTGAAGCCTGGAACATTGAATGCAAGACTGGATCACTTGTCCAGGATAACCAATGGAGAAGAGCCTAGTAACTTGGAAGACAAATTTCCAGATGCATAATTGTTTTTAGTACAAATTACAGATGAATATTTTGATGACATTATTTAGTTTTTGAGTACATAATTTGCACCAAGAGAATTTACTACTGTGCAGAAGAAAAATTTGGTGGTCAGAGCTGCATATTATCAGTTGATTGAAAGTCATTTATACAAACTTGGAGTAGATAATAAATTGAGGAGATGTGTGATGGAGCATGAAATACCTATTATTTTGGCAGAGGCACATGAAGGAATTGTAGGAGGACACTACGCAAGAAAAGATACCACGCAGAAGGTATTGCACATAGGATTATGGTGGCCAACAATTCATAAGGATTCAAAATAATACTATCAAAAGTGTGATGTTTTTCAAATATTTGGGAATCCATCCAGGATGGATGAGATGCCACTAAAACCACAAGTTACTTTACAAGTGTTCGATAAATGGGAAATAGATTTTGTAGGTCCAATTAATCTACCAGGAAGAAGATCATGAGCCAGATATATTATTATAGCAACAAAATACTTAACCAGATGGGCAAAGGAAACACCAGTAAAGGATTGTCGTGCAGAGACTACATCACGCTTTTTATTTGAGAATGTAGTGACAAGATTTGGATGTACAAGAATATTGATGAGTGATTAGGGGACTCACTTCATCAACAATACAATTGAGGAAATGCTCAAAGAGTTTAAGATATACCACCACGAGAGTACTCCTTACTGTTATAAAAACAGGACCGCGGAGCAATAAAATAAAAAAAATGCAGAAACAAAACACAGAAGACACAAAATACAAGAGAGACACAGATTTACGTGGTTCACCCAGTGTGGGCTACGTCCACCAGAGAAATTGCCAGGTCCTTCCTATATTATTTTCCAGCAAATAAAGGGATACAACCTACAACAAAACCCGCTGTAACTTCCTCTTCTTTCTCTCACAGTCAACTCTCTCAGAATACAATATTCACCATCATCAATAGCCGTAATACATTTCCCTCATAAAAGAGGGTTGCCTTCTAGGGCAGAAAACCCTAACATAATCTCTACCGTTAGATCTGCAACCTTATAATGAACGGTCCAGATTTACAATGAAATTACAATATAATTTTACAAGGCAATTTTTTCTTTGGGGGCTTCGCCCCCAAACCCCCGCTGGGGACCTGCTTGCCCCCAGACCCCCCAGCCGGGGGGATATCCCCCCCGGACCCCACAGAGGGGGTACCCCCCCTCTGCACTCCCCCGCGTGGAAGAGTGTACATACTTCTGGGGTGTAAATA
>JZKD02S0081888.1:226288-240666 GCA_000966675.3 Picea glauca
TCCCCCGCGTGGAAGAGTGTACATACTTTTGGGGTGTAAATACTTCATGGGGTATAAAAACGGCTGAAAGCAAGGACCTCTGAATCAGGAAGATAATCAGGCTCCACAACCAACACTTACAACCCTCAAGAAAATGGAATAGTTGAAGCCTTCAACAATATTTTGGAGAATGCCTTGACAAAGATTTGAAATGTAAATAGAGATGATTGGGACTTGAAGGTACCAACAGTACTTTGGGATTATAGAACTACTTGCAAGAAACTAATAGGAAAAACAACCTCTAGATTGGTGTATGTGTCAAAGGCAATAGTTCCCTTAGATTATTTGATACCAAGTGTGTGCATTGCAACAATTACATAGATGATAGAAAATGGCACAACGTAGGAAAGATTCGCTTAACTGATGGAATTAGAAGAAGATAGAATCATGGCAGGTTTCCATCAAGAGGTACAAAAGGCAAAGGATAAAGCATGACATGACAAACATATCAAGAAGAAGAAGTTTAAGGAAGGAGATATGGTTCTCCTCTATGACAGTAAGTATTTTTCAGCACCCAGGGAAGCTTAGAATGCATTGGCTAGGGCCATATCAGATAAAGTCTGTCATGGATGGAGGTGTTGTACAGCTACAAGACTTAATAGGAAAGGAAGTGCAAGGAATGGTGAATGTTAGTCGATTGAAATTGTATAGGGATATTTGACCTACTAACTCTCAATAGCTGTAGTGCAACAAATAGACTTGTACATATTGTAAACAGTAGGAGCTAAAAGAAAAAAAAGGAAGATAAAAACAAAAAAATAAAGAAAAATCCAAAAAGAAGTAATTAGGAGGCAGAAGTAATTCAGGAATGACATTGCGTAGCAATTAGTGCAACATAATTTGGAAAATTGTGTGCAGGAAAGTTAGACACCATGCAAATGACCGGAAAAAGTGAAAAATAATACAGAACTAGGTCTATAAAAAGGGAAACTCATGGGAAAGTTCGACACTTAGTGAATTTTGAGCAACCAATCACTTGAGAGCATGAGAAAAGGGTGATAAAGAAAGAGGATAATTTATTCAATTGATTTCAAGAATGGTTCAATGACACCCCTGAAAGTTGGTGCTCCTAGCTGATTTGTGCGAGTAACCTGACAGTCCGGAAGCAAGAAGGAACGAATGGAAGAACTAGAGAATTTTGTGGAGTTGGAGGACATAACAACATCTGAGACTAAATCAATCAGTCCCACCAGAGTCAAGAAATAACTATCAACTGTGGAACAGGTGCAACTGCGTCCAAGCGTAGAAAACCCTAATGGCAATGTGAACCCTAGTTCTAAAAACCATACAGAAAAGAACAAATAGAAACAACAAGTCGTAGAGGAAGTTGAAGATCAGTAGGAAATGGAGGGAGAGGAATAAGAAGAACCAGAAGACAAAGCCAAATAGGAAAACCTAGCCACAAGTCAAAAGAGGAAAGCACCAAGTGCAGTGGAAATTACATTACCCCATATTCATGGCATTGTAGTCGTAGTGGAAGACATGTTAGGGAAGGTGCCAAAGCTCAAGTATGCAGACCATGATATAACTGACACAAAAAAATTTCCCGACTTTGCGCATGAAGTATACTTGAAGGAAAGGGGGAGGTAGGACCCCTAGGGAAACCTATTCTGAAGCCCCCATAGTGGGTTACAAGTCTCTATAATTCAGGTGTGATGAATCTATTGAACATACCACATTTTGGGCATGGTAAAAATGTGGGACTGTGTGTGAAACAACTATTGGCTAGGGTACATGGAGGTATCCTGTGGTCGAACAAGACGGTCCCCATAGATGTGGATCTCATAGCGAAGATCACAGGGATGCCTACTAGTGGGGTAAAGCCAAAAGACTACCTGGACAAAAAAGCCAGGGATAAAGAAATTATAGAGGAGGTGAAGGCATAGTTCGGGACAAATAGGGGAACCTGAGCACTAATCATCAAGGAAATTAATGATTAGGCAACCAAGTTTTCTACAAAAATGATGGCCTGCAAATTTTTGAGAAAGCGCATGAAGGAAGAATCACCAACAGGAGTGATAGCAATAACTGCGTAGTGAACAAAGGGCTCAGTATTTAGCTAGGCACCATATATGTTGATTCAAGTTTTGGTAGATTGTAGATATGCCCAGGATAATGGAATTAAATTCCATTACTACTGGTTGCTAATACTGATCGCATTGGGGCTAGCAGGGGCCCAAGTTTTCAGATTTCCTAGACAAAAACGGGAAATGTTATGCAGAGCACTACAAAACATTATGGTAGGAAAAGGACTCCAAGAACTAATAGGCTAACAACGCAGTATTTTCCATGTTCTTGGAGGATATGCAACAAAATAAAACCAATGTCTAGAGGATCCCAGTAGAAGTGGTACAAGGAAATGAAGGTATTGCAAAATTCAAAGATTCAAGACATCATCTATGGATCTAGACCACAAGGGACCCAAAGAATAAGTGGTTGGAAATGAGCTATTGTACAACACATGAAGAAGTCAATTGGATTGTGCAAGACTGGCCTGCGCAGTTGAAGGTTCCAGCACCAAAAAAGAAAGAAAAAAATACCAAGGAGCTAGCAAAAGAATGAACATCCAATAAAACAAATAGTTCAAAAGATAATACAAGGAAGGTTGTAGAGCGTGACCAATCTTTAAGAAGCAATGAAGCCAACAAAAATCCAAGAAAGAAAGAGACAGTGTCACAGACAGAAGTAAAAGGCGATGGGAAGAAGGGAGATAGGTCTCTTCCAAATGAAGCTAAATATGGGGAAACAAGAAAGAATAAGAATGGGGCATAGATGTCAACACCAACTAAGAAGAGAATGGGAGCACAAGAGGAAAAAATCAGGAAAAATATGAAGTATCATAAAAATACTCCAATGATCACTATCACAAAAGATGATGCTGAGTTGGTAGCAAACAAAGTCCAAGATAGAGGAGAGGATGTAGTGCACGCAACAGAGGTGCAAAGGGAGGAGATCATGGAAAAATTAGAAGAATTCCATGACATTTTGCAAAGACTACAACTCAATACAGTGCATCATCCAGTAGTGCAACAAACAGATAAAGAACATGAAACATCAGTGAAGAAGGAGCATGAAGATATTATGGAGACAATAGTAGTGACCAGTGACAGATTCACAGTCACACAAGACATGTTGGATATGGATGACCAGACATCACATAGACCAGTAAAGAATGTGGAGCATATGGAGTTGGTCATGGAGAAAATAGCCACAAAAGCCTTATATGGACTGCAAGCAAGTGTAATGTAGGAAGTGCAATCTAGAGCTAGGGTAGATGCCACCAACCTAGAAATCGGTCGCGAGGTGAAGGAGATTATCCAGGTGACATGTGAACAAATCACACTAGAAAAAGAGGAAGAGAATCAACGCAAATTTTGGAGAAGAAGATCTTATAGGTTTACAGGAGTATACCTGATTGTGGGCAGGCATAGGAGGTTACAACATAAGTGGATATACAACAAATTGCATAGACCATGGAGAGATACAAGAAAGAAATAACGGAGTTAACATATAAGTTAACTCTGAGCACACCTCCAAAAGTGTTAGAGCAGAGGGAGAAAGAGGCTACTGTGCACGTAGAGAGTATAACGTAGGAGGTTAAAGAAGTGGCAGAACTTTATAATAGGGTTGCATAGATTTGGACAAGCCTCGAAGAGGATGAAAAGATCCAACCATTTGAGCAAAGGGAGGAAAAGATGAATGTGGCGGTTCAAGATTTGAAGAAGAGACAAAAAACCATGGATATATCCCTTAGAATGAAGATAGCAGAGGAACTCAAAAAATTACAAGCAAAAGTAAAGACTGTGAAGGAGCAGAAACAAGCAACTGTTATAACCCTAAATTGCTCTACACATGCATACATGGCCTTGGCACTCTTACTTGCATTTTTTCCAAATCACTATTAAGTTGCTTTTCTTTAAAAGCCAATTTTTAGAAGATGTACTCACCCTGCACCATTACTGCCCGTGTACATATTCTTGCTACACCACTACATCTCACGTACATATGCATGCTGCACCATTATAGCCAGCGTATACTTGAAAAAGTTGCAAAAAATAAAAAGTTGCAAGGAATTTGTTGAAATTGATAGGTTATTGGTACTTTTCCAACTAATCCACCTGCTATAGCCCATCACCCAACCGAATAACCATCATTTTGTCATATAAAATGAGGTGTTGGGGTCTCATTTCAGATCTAAGCATAAGAATAGTGAAACTCTGCCCAATTTGACTTCCCCTCCTTGCCCAAGATATTGCTGCCTTTTGTGAGAATTTCCTCAGCATTCCCTCATTAGCCCCTTCTTCCTCCATCAGAACCCATTCACTTCCCATGAAGATATCATAAGGCTGAGAGGAGAAGTTCATACAAGGTGCACTTGGAGCTTGGTGAAGAGGAGCTCGGACGAGGTTCATGGAATGGTGGCCGACTTAGATTGTAAAGGTATAATCTATGTGTTATTAATAAAAGAATTACATTTTCCTGTCCCAAATGATGGTGCCTTGAATACTTTTATTGATTTATGCTTGACATTCTAACATATAACACTAACTTATATATGGAATAGCATGCTTGTAGTTTTCATTTTGTCAATATTTGGATGTAGGTCATCCCTGGGAGGAGGCATGTAGTCAGTGGAACTTCCAAGCACGAGGAGGTCATCACCACATGTGGGATTAGAGGTATAGTTACCCGATCTTCTTTTCCTTGCTTTCTTCATATGATTTCTGGTATGTTTGGGGTAGTATAACGAATTAATTGAATTTTAGATGGTTAATCGATCTCCCTACATTCTGAACTGTAGCTTAAATAAAGGGGGGTTTTCCCGCTAGCATAACTGACGACCCTACTGGGGAAGCCTCTAGGGTTTTTTAGGGGATTTTGGGTTGTTTGATTGTTTTTTTTTTCTTTCAAGTTTTTATCGAGTTTTCTGAGTCTGTTAAGGGATCCTGGTCACCTTCGGGTGTTATACTAGTTGTCCCTGCCCTATGAGTCTATTTGTTCTTTTCTTTTTGGAAAGATACAGAGGTGTATGCAACCTGTATTGAGTTAGCCCGCGTACATATGTGCGCTTCTTAGTAAACAACCCACATACATACGCAGGCTGCTGATGCAACAACCCGCATCTTTGTTTCAAGATTTTTTTTGAAAAAAGAGGGAGTTGGCCTCTTTCCTGATTGAAGTTCACACTTCTTAGGGTTTCTTGGATCAGCCCGAAGTTTCTGTCTTACAACCATATCCTGGGTTTAGAGTTCATTTTACTTGTCTTCTTGATTTTCTTTTGTTTACTTTTGAAAGGGTTTTAAGCAAGCTTGTGAATTATAGATATTCCTTCTTGGTTTCTTGAGTGATTTCCTGTGATCTGCAATGGGATAGGAATCTATTTCAGTCTTGTTTTAGTGTTCCTTTTACCCCCTTCACTTTCTTTGAGAAAAGAGAAAAAAAGATTTATTTCATTTTTTCTGTTTGAAGCAATTAAAAAAAAAAAAAAAATTTATTTTTAGTTTGGTAAAGTAGTTAGAGTTGGTTATTTTCTAAAAAGGAAAAAGAGTCTATTTTAAAGTTCTTTATTGATTTCTTGATACATAAGTAGCTTGTAGTCAAGCGAAAATTTGTTTTAGGTCTTCTTTTCAAATATCTTGAAAAAGTTAGTTAAAGAAAAGTTGGTTAGAAAGAGTTAGTTGTAAAGCTTTGCTTTTGATTAGAAGTAATTTTTCTTTCAAGTTTAGTCTTTTTATCCTATTTTTCATCTCTTATAACATCACTAGTTTCACCAACATATCCCTTGAGTAAATCAAGCTATTAAAAAGAACGCTAAATCTAAATTTAAATAGACTTTTTATGTTTGTAGGGTCAACTAATTAATTTAGGGTTAGGGCCTTGAATTAGGTTGGAGAGGAAACTCTTCAAGGTCGTTTAAACAAATATTGGAGTCAGTGTTAGGGAGTGTTAAAGTACAGTTTCGTAAATGTTATCCGGGACCCCCCTCTAACACAGGGGCTAAATATGAGGTCGCATGAGGAAAGGAAGTGGAGATAACCCCTCCAAAGCCAGACTAAACATAGTGGGGAATGCATATTGAGGATTTGTCGTGGGAGTACCACCGACTGCATTTGCCTACGAATATTCATGGACCTCGAATCCGTTTGAGATCCTATGTTGGATTTTGGACCACTTACTTTAGATACCCTCGATAGGTTTTAGACTTGTTATCCTGCTCATTGCGATCTACCTGACTGTCGACTGTACCCACCTGGTGTCTAACTTCGAGCTGGAAACTTAGTTTCCCATATTCTAGGGACTTACAAGGGTGATTAAGGGGGTGTACCATGGTACCTAGGGCATATTTCCGGTCACACTTCGCAGAGTATACCTAGAGGGTTCTTTCATGTTCGAGTTCCACTTGCACCGGTTAGTTTCTCTAGTGTTGGCTGGCGTAACTGTTCTTCCTACTAGATAGTTGTTTGCTTGATTTGTCTTATAGGAATTTTTCTAGTGTGTGACTGGTTTTTAATCTCTAGTTAAGCCTTACTGTGTCGATTGATATTTTCACAAAGTGGAAGATCAATATCTCCGTCGGTCAACAAGGCTTCAGGTCCTGCCGCCGATTTCATTAGAGCCACCTCCACCACCATTATGACAAACACTTGACCAACAAGGGTAGTTCAAAGTGATCAGGCTGTAGGAAACTGTGCCCAAGCCTGCTCCATGAGGATATTATTCAACTTTGGAGGAACCTATTGTTTTTTACCTTGGAGTGGAAGCTCTCGTGCTAGCCAACCCTCTGATTACTGACTTGTCGAAGCCAATCTTAGTACAATTTGTCCTTCCTAAGGTGACACCTTCCGAGCATTAGTTAGTCTTACAAGCAGCCATGGAAGAAAATGTTGCTACTTCGTCCAAGATTCCTCATACTCCCATTTCAGATACTACCACAGGTGGTATTTTTCCTCCTGTTAGCTCTCTATAAACTTCATTTGGCTGAGAAACAAATGAAAAAGGAAACCTACAAACCAACTTTGAGATCCGAAACTAGCCTTTCGGACCTGGAGAGGGCTCTCTCAGGAGACTTTGTCTCGATACAGGATATGGCTTTGAGCTATCGGCTAGATTTAACACCTTTTAATAATAAGTTCATGTTATATTGGTGCAAGAGAGTAAAACCTTGGGCTATGGAGTCGGTTCGAGAAAAACGATAGAAACAAATGACTCGGTGACTGAACTTGAGAAGATAAAGGCTAAGCGAGTGACAGTCTTCAGTGCAAAATCATTGTGTGAGGCCCAGGGGCGAGGGGGGGGGGGGGCACACATGAAGTGACTTAGAGCATCGTCGAGGATGAATTCAGAGTTCACTTAGAGGAAAGAAACTTTGTTTAAATGGTGTGAATCCCAGGGCACTGCACAGTGAATCCCAAGTTCAAAAATATGTTCCTATTAGATAGAAATATATATGAATAAAGAATACAGAAAGAACGTACGTAAATAAAGGAAACAATACATCCAAATGATACAATTAGAATCTTTTCATCAAGTTTCAAGACTTTTTCATTAAATTTTGATCGAGATCAAACTACATTCAATAGTCACTATCTACACTATTTTTCCAACCAACCCGACTTACATTGAAAAGATAAAATATATAGGTCAGGTCGTCGCTTGGGATGCCTTGCTCTGTAGCTACTGTCCCTAGAATTTAGGAAACTGACTTTTCTATGCTAAATGACTCTTTGCATGATGCCTTTCCAAAAATTGAAGACAACTGCATCTGGTCGCATCATGACTACTTGTATTCTTCCATGAGAATTCGATTATCAACAAGGTCTCATCATGGGGAGAGTGATGTGTCAATGCATTCCTTTGACAAGATATCTGAACGATCAAGTATTTTGTCAGGCTCCCGCCATCTACTTTAATAGCCTTGATTTTTTTCACGCACTCATTTGCTGGGGTGCGTGCGTGGTGAGTGGCTGTTGACTGTCGTTGTCGTACAAAAATGACAAAATTGTATAAGGATGATGCCTCCTTAAAAAATATCAAGATCTGTGCTCCATTTGAGGATATGAGAATGAATTTAGTTAATCATGTTTCTTTTGTGCACTAGCAAGAGCTATGTGAACTTTCTCCTCGGTCGTTTCACATTCCTTTCTTCTGACAGCCTCTGTGTTTCACGCAACTATACAATTGTATCTTGTGCCTCTCTGAGCTGTCTCTTGAGCCACGTCATTTTTCCTTCATGGAATTACGATGATGACACCTCAAGGGTCTTTGTTGCTAACTTTCATCTCAGTTCTTTGTTTTCCTGGTAACGTTCGGCGATAACGAGTTGCGCTTGTTTCAGCTGCTGAGATGGCTCTCGAACATTAGTGTCCGTGAAATTTGTTGTCCTTGTTCTTCTCTAGATTTCTCGACCTGTACCTTCAACATGTTTCAGCCGAATAACGCGCATAAGTAATTCTTTGGCAGCCGATATTGCATGCATCTCGTATGGGACTCGGGTTTCCCCATCTTCCTTGTTCTTCCTTGGCTTGCCCCTTCTTCGTGGTATATTTCGTTGGGGAGACAGGGCTTCTAACGTCCTTCCTTCCTGTGCAACTTCTTCCACTCCAGGCTGCGCGCGGTGTGATATCATTGTTTTCGTGGGTAGAGGGAAAACTCCCTTTGGATCCTTGGGGATGCCTGATGTGAGTAAGAACAAATCCAAGTCTCTTTGGGGCTTGGGCCTGGCGCTTCTTCCACTTCGCACGCCCTTTCTTGATCAACCTGGGCTTGCGAGAAAAGATTACAAACAATGCATAAACCTAATTTGCGAATAGAATGTTTGCGGAGCATCTAGAATTTATAATAGAGAAGGCAGGAGGAGGAATCGTGCCAAGGAACACTGAATTCATGGTGGTTGGATGTTTCGAAACAAACTGTAGATTTTCCATAGCACATCCGTGCATGTAAAGTACAGTTGATAAGGGATGTAGGGCATAAGTGATACGAACGCTGCGATTTTTCATTCTCCCAACCTTGATAATGAGCTGGTGATGGTTACCACACTTAGCGACACACAGGCCATGACTTGACTAAGATCGAATCTAACTGAAAAGAAAAATGGCAGCGCTAACACCTCCTAACCCACCTTCGCCAGTCTGGACCACAGTGATCTTGACTCCCTCTACCTCAGGTAGTGGTTCGATACCGTCATCGATGATGACCATTGCTCCGTTTACATAGAGTGTGACGGGCCCTCCATTCTCATATGAGATGCCCAAATTTGATTTGAACTTAGTCCTTAACTACTCCACCTTACAGACCATGGGTCTGGGGGTAGGGAGCTCAAAATTTCCCATACAAGGGTCTACTGGGGCCAGTTCAGTCCCCTTTAATGCTATCTCTTATAGTGGGGGTCATATACCTCCTCTGTCCCCCTCGCTCGATGGTGCTTTCCAGCAACCCAACAGAACAAATTCTAACTATAGCTTTTGGAGCAGGCAGTTTATGATCTTCATCTTACACTATGCCGGTGGGATCCATGTCATTCTCTTTGTTTGATGCGTTTGGGAACAACACGTTTTCTTCAACTACCATCTCGGCAGGGGGTAACCCTGGTTTTGGGAAACAAAACCCTGTATAGGTTACTATTCCTACATAGAGGGCAAGCATAGGATTGTTCTCCTCTCAGGGGCTTTGGAATCCTTAGTAGAGATCAGTTCCCTCGCAAGCGTGGATGGTTTTAGGGGCTAAATTTTGCTCATGGGCTAATTTTCCATGGTTTTTCCCAAAACAATATTCATTATTCTAAAAGTGATTCGCCCAAATTCTATAGGATAAAATTATTTTACCTTAAAAATTGCCAAATGTTTATACAAACTATATAAAATCCTTAGAAATTTGAATATTTTTACAAAAATATCGCCAAACATTTTATATTTGGCATATGAAGGATTAGTAAGATTCGCCAAGGTTTCTACATTTTAAAATAAATTTTTATCCTTAAAATCATCCCTACTCGCAAGGGATGTTAGTTGGGGGAAACCCATTCCATGGTCAATGGAACCCCGGGAAAGGTTCAATACCTATGCCCGTCGGATCGGCTGGGGGCATCCCCTTCAAAAATAATTGGAACACAATGCAGGGAGAAATCCCTGCCCAAGACATGTCATCCAATTATGGGAGTCAACCAATGATATCCCAACAAACACAGTTTCCATACGATGGTCAAGCCCACAGTTTCTAGCAAAACCCTGGCCAACAGTCCAACTTTACCTGACAACCTGGTGCCAGCCAAACTCCAGGCCCCCTTTTTCCTGTACATATTACTCAACCTAAACTACCATTTTTGGAAATGCTACATCTTCCAGACTTGTTGAGGTTTCTCAATGACCTAATATGTCATGATCTACATTGGCCCTGCATGCCAACTAAGTTTCCCTCGAATATTCCAAAATTCAAAGGCAAGCTTGGAAAATACCCAGATGATCACGTGACAACTTTCCACTTATGGTGCTCGTCAAACTCACTACTAGAAGACTCCATCTAGTTGTGCCTTTTTCAACACACTCTTATTGGGGGTGCCGTGAAATGGTATATTAAGCTCGATCGCTCGACGTATTCTTAATTTAACGACTTAGCGATGGGATTAATAAACCATTTCCAGTTACTCGTGAGATACGATGTCGGCACTAAATTGTTGGCCAACTTTTAGTAGACTAAGGACGACCATATCTCTGACCACATCTGAGAATGGCGACGTCGGAAGAGATTGATTAAGACATAGGTCCCACCGACTTTATTGCAGGAGGGGTTCTTGAAGTCTTTGGTACCCGTTGTATCCAAGGATGTAGCAACTTATGGAGTGTTTTTAGAGGAGAAGGCGATAATGAGAGTGCAACAACTTGAACTGATTTACTCTCAGTTTGGCATGCTCTATGAGATATTGCCAGATGTGCCATGATCCATCCTCGACAAGGCCAAACAAAATTATGGACCCCATGTCGATGGTATTGTGGGCTCAGCACAAGGAAAGTCCACTGATCTATTGTCAACTCAATTGCAACAAATGTCGATACAATAGACTGCGGTGAGCCAGACCTCTGGTTCAACTGTTCCCCCTACCCAAACGTCAGACGTACACACTGTACAGTCGATGAAACAGAAGTCCAACCAGTAGCTTGAAGGAAAGAAGAATGTCAGAATCTACCAAAAAGGGAAAATAAGCCAGAAACCCATCGGTTCCTCTCCAGATTAAGAAGACGATGGGCGAAACAATGACACATCCCCAAAGGTGAATTCAAGAAAGCTTCTCATAATCTGAATGCGAGGGTTGTCCATAACTACTTCATTGTGGAAGATTTGGCAGAAACCCCTTGCGCGATGTCTGCTTTGGAAGTCCTCCATCACTACCCTTCGCAGATAAAATATTTTTTATCCGCCTTGGGATCTGTAGAGACTTGTAACCTAGGAGCGATCGTTCTCGATCCAATCGACTTGAAACCTCATCTTCCTTACCACATTGCATTTCAGATAGTAGTGGCTTACACCATGAAATCCTTTAGTCGAAATATCTTTCGTATGATAGTTGAAGAGGGCACCTTGACTTGCGTGAAGTCTTTGGCATGTTGGAAGGCCATTGGCCAACCCGTTTTGTCTCCATTGCCTACATTGCTTACAGCATTTGACGGTAGTTCGTTTAGACCACATGGAATCATTCGTTCTTTCCTTGTGTAGTTAGGAGGAAAGAACATGTTTGTTGAAGTTGAAGTGGTCGATGTACCTCTCAAATACAACCTTTTGTTAGGAAGGAGTTGGACCTATGCAATGCATGCAGTGGTTGCTATAGTCTTTTGGCTCTTGTTGTTTCCACACGAGGGTCAGATTATGACCATCGACCAGTTGTCTTTCTCCCGTTCCGACCCTCCATCAGGGGAATCCACGGTCTTGATGATTGATAATCCTCAACTCGACACCATCAATGTAGGGGCTTGTTTGTGTCCATATTTGATGGGAACTTTCGATTACCCACTGTTGGAATATTGGTTGTTGTCATTGATGTCAACCCTAGTCATGGGTTTTGGATCGCAATATTGATGAAGGTATTTGGACATGAAGGAAAATGCACATGAAGATACACCACTCATGGATGGATAGTATACATCATGTTATTTCTAGTGGTATGTGGCACGTCACGTGGATCCTCATGGTTGAGGAGAAATAAACTTTTCTAGATGATAAAGTGAATTGTACATGTAGGCCCTGAAGATAATTAAAGAAAAGAATTACAAAATAAGAATGTGTCAGGTCGGCCCTAATGTTAAAATGAAGTGACATAAATGGTATAAATAAACATCATTATACATTCATTTGATACAAGTCGAATTTCAAAGGGAATAAGAAGTAAAAGAAGGCCGGATTTCAAGGGAGGATGAAGTCTTTTGGTGATGTGTTCTAAGGTATGTTATTTTCATGTCATCTTACCGTTTTCCCTATACCTTTTTTTCTAGAATGATTCAGATGATGACATCGATATGGTATTGAGATGACATATAAAGGTACCTCTAGTAAAATGAATAGATCTTGATTTGCTATAATTATCGAGATACACTCTGTGGAAGATAGGGTTTGTGACCAGTCCTGAAGCTAGTCAATAAACAGGTGTTTCGGGTAAAACAGTCATAAATTATTCATACAGAATCCAAATGACATGGGACTACTTCCATTGGAAATAGTACAGAATTTAGTTTCTTGTGTGCAAGTTTCAGAATCAGATGTTAAATATTGAGAGCGGGTCATGTTGTACAAGTTTGGTCTTCTGAACAGACCAGAATTGAATAAAGTCTACCATTCTTTCTATAACCTCTTTTTGCGGAGGATTCAAGGAGTGAAAATTGGAGGAGTTTCAGAGAATACATTGAGTAATATTATCTATAGGATCAAAGTACTCCAAGAATTGAAGAATTTCATAAATTGAAGAAGTATCAGGAAGCATTATCAGGTTCTATGTGATGATTGGTTGATGGTGATGATTTAATGTAAAGTTTTATTATCTCTCATATATTATTGGGTGGAAGGAAGGGGAAATGATGGAGAGTTAAAATCTCTCTTGATATTGGAGGATTGTATCTTCCCCTTGGAGGTTTATCCCTCGCTCTACATTTGGAAGCTGTAGCTACCTTTGGAAGTCATTACTTCCCTTGAACAATAAACTATTGATTGTCTCTCATATATTGTGCATGGTGTATTATGGTGTATTGGTTTAACTCTTATACTATTGTTCATTGCTCATTGGATATAGTTGAATGGTTTAAGTATAAGTTGAAGAAGGTTTTAAATTGTACTTGATATTGATTCACCCCCCTCTCAGTATCAACAATTGGTATCATAGCGGGTTACCTTCAGTACAGTTTTACCACTGGAAGGAATATCATTCCAAATTAGATTCCACCATTTGATGGAAGCAATTTTGAATACTGAAAAAATAGAATGGAAACTTACTCGAAATCTCTTGGGGTAGATGTTTGGTTCTCAACTGCTTCAGTATATAATGCATGAAGAAACCAAAGACTACACCTCAGAAGGAAGCAAAAAGGAACAATAAACTGGCAATAGATACCATCCTGGATGGATTGACAGATTTAGTGAAATCCAAGGTGGGATCATGTGCATCAGCAAAATATCTTTGAGACAAGCTACAAGACCTTTATTGAAGGGAAGAAGCAGAAGAAGAAGAAGAAGTTGAAGAAGATTACAACATCTCAGATTTCAAAGAAGAAAATAGAGGTCAGTTCTTTTGCTTTAATTGTGAAGGAGCAAGACATGTTGAATTTGAATGTCCTCATCCAAGGATTGAAAGAGATGACAATGAAGAAGAAGAAAATAATAAAGTAGAAATGATTCAACAAGAAGATGAGAATCTTAAAAAATTGAAGTATGTTGAGATTGAAAATAGCAAGCTCAAAGACACGCGTAGAAAACTAAGAAGTGAATTGGTTAGTTGTGAAAAGATAGTTGTCATCTTGAAGAAACAATTAGAAGACTTTGAGAAACTAAGAGAAGAAACCATTTCCTTGAAAACTCTACTCGAAGAAGAAAGAAGAATAGGAAAAGTAAGGAATGTCCAAATGAAGAAGAAAGAAGAATATTGTGAGAAACTTGAACAAGAAGTTGTGTCATTGAGGAAGTTGTCTCATTGAGGAAGAGCTTAAGAAACTCTAAAGTGCCAAAAGACTTAACACATCTTGGATGGATGGGTGAAACTTCATACAAAGAAGATGCAAATACCAACAAGAAGGTTGAAGAAAGAGCTACACAGAAAATTGATGAGAAGTGGACCAGGATACCAGAAAGAAGGAATGATTACA
>JZKD02S0081888.1:246607-263905 GCA_000966675.3 Picea glauca
GTTTATGGTTACATCTCTGATACATTTCTGTTATATTATTGAATATCTGCAATATCTCTGTGCATTTCTTTATTATATCTCCGCTCTCATTTCGTGCCGAAAATAATCCGGATCACCCCCTATGGCTGCTAGTCCATCGACAGTTGTTGGTCCCGCCTCTGGTCGAGTACGTTGCCGAGTCCTCACGAATTCTATCGAGCACACTATTCCCACATCTGTACATAACAGATACACGAAAGTCAGTACTCTAATACACACATAAAAATGATATATATATATAAACAATTAAAAAATTAAATAAATTTAAAAAATATGTTGCCTATCTCTCCTCGCTCCTCTCCGGGAGGCATGGGCATGTCTGGATCCCTGGATAATTTGATTCCATCATAGGGGTAGTCCTCTATCGCTGGAATCTGTCCTACCCACCAGTCAAAAAATGTGTCATCGAAGGCCTCTATTGTCCTCCCTCCCCCCTTTCATGGCAGGAATGTTTCCCGTCTGCATATTGTTGGGAATGAGGCCACATGCCCCCGCACAGTATCTCTAGGACTCAAGTTGGGAACTCTCTCGAAGAAGAATGAGAAAATAATAGTGCCACATATAATTTAGGAGTCCTTGTTATTCATGATTATGATATTGAGTCTCATTCGTCTCATGCACCATCATTCTTGGCCTCACCCCTGGGACTCCAAAAATGAGCACGCTTTGTTGTCTTTCAAGATCGCTTTGAAATTCGAAAATAACATCCGACGAGACTGTATTTATGATTTTCGATCTTGTCTAGATCAAATGAGAAAAGTATCCTTTTGGATTCTTCTTTAAGCCCTTTTCAGACTCTCTAAAAATGAAAAGATTGTCAAGCGATCTTGTTGCCCTTCATGATCGCTAAAATCAAATTTTAAGGCACGTCTTTTCGACCGTAGTTTACCCCTTTTTCGTTTTGGACGGTCAATTTTATAAATAAAGGTATGTTCTAGGAATTTCAGTTCTCTAGAAGAGTATTCTCGGGCATAAGTTTAACCCTTTTTTGGGCCCGAGGGACTAAATTTATGAAAATGGAACATTCTCCTTGGTTTTGGTTTATCACCTTTTTCGGGCCTTGTAGATTACTTACGAAAAAGCAACCCCCATGGAGTCCATAGTTAAGCTCTTTTCAGACTCCCTAAAATTGAAAAGATCGTCGAGTGACATTGTTCCTTCACACTCGTTAAATTGGTCCAGAAGAACATCTACTGGCATGATTTTACCCCGTTTTCCAGCCTATAGATTATAGTGAAAAAAGGTACGCCTCAGGAGATTCGTCTCGCCGGGAAAGTTCTCCTTAGTAACTTTTATACTTTTTCGGGCTACGGGGACTAAATTCAGAAAAAGGATGAGTCCATAGCTAAGCTCTTTTCAGAATCCTTAAAATTGAAAAGATTGTCGAGTGATCTTGTCTATGTCACACTTGTTAAAATGGTTTTGAGTAGACATCTTTTTGGTTCAAGTTTAACCCTTTTTCAAACTGACTAGACTATCTCCGAAAAAGGTACTTCCTGGAATCTTATTTTACTTTTTTTTAGACTCTCTAAACATGAAAAAACTATCGAGCTTACCTTCTTTGGGCTCGTTAAAATTACATTGAAGGGGGTTTCATTGTGTCTTGTTAATCACATTTGCATCTCTGTGTCTTTGGCCTAATTTCAGCTCCATGTTGCTCTCAACTGAACCTTTGAAGCATGCCTTATATGCAAGCCTTGTAGCACTTTGCCTCTGCGACCTGACACCTTGACCCATGGAGGAACTTTCCCCAAGTGTCCTTTTCCTACACATTTCTCCTTGCTCTGAGAATTAGTGTGTTCCTTGCACTTATAACTAGTATGCTTTCTTGGGATACTCGTTCCTCCTTTGTAACGTAGAATTCTTTTATTATTTTTCAAGCTCTTTAAAATTTTGAAAAAAGACAAAAAAATCAAATATCCCAAAAAGAGGGGACGAGAAATATGTATTGTTTTTTGGCAGCACAAAGAGTCTCCCTTGGACAAAGCACATCCTTCTATTTGTGCATCAAGCATTGGGATCTAGTATGACCTTAGGAAGATTTTCTTGCTACATAGATTTGTATCCTCCTCTGTTTGGTTACTCTTCCAAACACATGGAGAGTTTGTTGGAAATATTGTCATTGATGTCAACATTCGATGTGATGATCTATTGTTAATGATGAATTACCATAGATGATATTGTCATTGATGTCAATAGGTATATCAGTCAGGCGAAGATGTCAAACTGTATAGAAGTATGAAGATCAAAGATCAGAAGTACAAAAGTATTTCGTGTCTATTTTCTATCACGATAGGATCAACAATCCAATGATAAAAGCTCAGGAGGGATAGAGGCTTGAAAGATCTCAGATGAAGAACGAGAGTTGAGTTAAGTGCAGAAGGGCTGGCATTGAGTTTAGAGAAAGGAGCCATCAATAATCTTGATGGACGATAGAGATTGTTGGAGACAACAGGAACAAATAGCCGTCGGCCGTTAGATCCAACATACATGCAAGGAGTATAAGAGTCGAACTCATTCATACTCCAAAGCTCAGGAGAAGGAGAGATGAAGACCGTTAGATCTAAAATCTAAAGATGAGGAGCGATGTGAATCATCTATACCTTTCGTGGGAATGAATTTAGGAAATCGAATATTAGGAAATCAGGAGTTAGAAGAAGGGAGGTGCTCTAACCTCTGAAATACCGAAACGTGAAATTGTGATTAGATCCAGACCATTAGATCAAAGAGATCCTAGCCATCGATCGAATAGGAAATGAACTTGTGAATTCATGATTCGTGAAGTCATTCTCGACCGTCATATCATCCGAAAAGATCACAGCCATTGATCGTTCCGAAAATATCACAGTCGTTGATCGTACCAAAATGATCATAGCCGTTGATCATTTCGAAAGCATCAGGACCGTCCTTTGTCAAGGATGGCACGTGGCAAAGGGTCATCATTTCACTGACTCGAAGAATGGAAAAATCAAACATAAGTGTTGTGGGAACTCTCTATATGCGAGGTCACGAATAGATCCTAGCCATCGGTTGGAAGGCGGGCATGTGGCACTGGATCAACGAATTCGGGGATTCTTTATTCGGAAAAACAACGATGAGAGTTGTTCAAAATCCTGAAATGGAAAAATACGAAACACTCAGCCTTGGTTCATAACCCGTGGTCACGAGGAGGGGAGGAGATAGTGTAGCTAAGCTCTATTTTGGTGATCATGACATGGAGTGTCGATACCCTTCATCACAAGAATGTTGAAATGCAAAATCGCGATAAGATAAGGGTCGTCGGATCTGGAAAATGTTGGAGGGACATTGGATTGAACCAAGGAAAAATGACACAGCAGACCACGTCAGCTAAGGACACGTGGCATACTCAGACACTGACAAGTGTCAAGTTGATATGGCATTACAGGCATGTGTATATCATGTATATGAATGACACGTGGCAGCTAATAGGATTTTTCACATCATCAAGTGACGTAAGTGTTTACGTCACCCCGAGAGTCTCACTTCAGAGTTTTTCATTGTAAGAAAAAACTCTAGTGTCCGGAAGTCCCGAACACTGAAACTCCGAAAGGGATACGTGTTAGGCGATTTATAGTCACCGGGAGTTGAACTATTGGTGGTCACGAATATTAGAAGGAAAAACACCGAAATCCTAGCAGCCACACATCTCAATGCCTGAATAAGACACAATTGTTCGATTAAGGAAAGAAGGGATTGGATTAAGGTTTAATATGGACCATTGATCTCTTCCATGGAAGAGACATGAACCGACTGATCATATCGGCGATATTGCAATCGAGACTATTGTAAGGAGCAGTGACTCAAAGACTCGATGACCAAAGTGCCGAAATCTCGATATCCATCCATCTCATCGTGTGATCAAGTCACAGTTGTCAGATTCAGCCGTGAAATGATGAGTCTAGGACTAAAGTAGACCATAGATCTATCTCTGCGAAATAAATGTAAACCATCCGATTGTTTCGGCGATTTCATGATCGTGGTTTTGGTAAAGTGTGAAGTCATGAAGACTCGAATTTCTAAATGCCGAAACCACGATAGCCATCCATATCTGTGGGTGGTTGAATCACGACCATTGACTCTAATAAAGTGCTCAAAGCGTGCATTCGTTCTAGCACTTGGTCACTATAGTTGGTCGTATGGTTCCGAGATGTAATCGTCAATTTCATAATCGAGAGTTTTGAAAGGTTGGACGTAACGAAGAACCAAATGGAAAAGTATTGAAATCTTGTTAGTCATCTGTCTCAAAAGAAGATAGCATTATGACCATTGATTTGGTAAAGTGCTCAAGCACTCATTCAAGCTTAGCATTCGATCACCCCCGTTGGTCATATGCTATAAGAATTATAAAAGGAAATTATAACATGTCGCTATAATTGGTAAAGCCCATGGTTCTGTAATGCATGGTCATATGTGATGGTTTGAAGGAAGCGCCTTCACGGAATTTGGTCTCTGTAAATATAACATAGATTAGGGATCGAGTATAAAGGATTAAATTGATCCATGATTGTGATCAATTTATGAAAGGTATTCACAGTATAATGAACCAATACATAGTCATGATTAAAAGAGAATAAATCATGAGAATATGAATAAATAATAAAAAGGAAAAATGATATTAATTAATGTTTAGTTTATCATTTTAAATGAAAAGGTACAATGGTTCAAATAAAGGGACATGATGTTTTAAAATTTCACACTAGTTTGAAGATTATATAAACGAGAAAAAGTGGTGAGAAAAATGTGTCTCTGTGGTTTACATTAGAAGATCGGGAACATGAGTAGAGTCCAAGATGAAGAACTGTTTATTCTAAGGTTCCTTTCAATGTCTTATTGTAGATCAAGAATAGAATAAGATAGAGCAACAGTTATGCAATCCAGTACTTGATACAAAAGACCATACAAGCACAGGTTGCAACAAACAAGTAGAAATACAACAATGGTTGTATGAGTCAAATTCAGTGAAGTACAGAAGAGAATGAATTGCATTATAAACTAAGGGTGGTTGGGTGGTGCAAGGGCAAGTTGGAGCCTGCAGGGAAGTTGGTGCTTCCTTGTCAGTTGCAGCTGACTAAACAGGGGGTCATAGCCTCCTACCAGTTGGTGTTGGTGAACAGAGGGAGTTGGTGCTTCCTTGTCAGTTGTGGCTGATTAAATAGGGGGTTGAAGCCTCCACCAGTTTTTGCTGGTGAATGAGGGTGTGGGTGCATCCTTCCAGTTGTAGCTGGTAAATGGGGTGTGGTAACATCCTTTCAGTTGTAGCTGACGAAACTTGGGGAATGTCTCTCCATCAAGTTGTAGCTTGAAAACAATTTTGTAAAATAAATTATTATTAATGAGAAAATATTTGGTGGTTTTCCCTATTGGGTTCCACGATAAAATCTTGTGTTCATAAGGGTTTGTTCTTCATCATATATTTCTTAATAGAATAATTAATATGTGTGCTTAATATGAATGAAGATAAAAATAAAAAGTGGGCAATACTGATTCACCCCCCCCCCCTCATAGTATTGCTGGATATTTCCATCAATTGGTATCAGAGAAAGGTTCCTTTAAGCACAGTCTAACAAACTGAAAGGAAGATCAAATTAAGCACACATGGATGGACAAAATATTTACAATGAGAATGGAACTCCAATAATTAGAAAATAAGGATACATATTTTGGAGTATAAGAATGGAAAGTCATATGAAGGCATTAGGACATGATGTATGGAATTCAATGATCACTTATTATTTCCCACCAAATAGAGTAAGGACTCCAGCTCAAAAGAAAGCCAAGAAAATTAACTCAATGGTAATGAATACAATCCTTGATGGACTACCTGATGATGTCAAAGAAAATATAGGTGAATGTAACTCTACAAAGGAACTTTGGGACAAGATAAAAGACCTCTACTCAGATGAGAAGTCAAATGAAACATTTCAATCAGAACAAAGTTCAGTCTACAACAATACTAGTAATGAAGATTCCTTTGAAAAATACTTAGACATTGAAGCAGAATTCAATCTGGAAGCTGAGCTTGAAAGTGCTTTGGATGAAGTGAGAAAATATAAACAAGGGTGTAAACAACTAAAAGATCAACTTAAGACTGTTGAAAAATTCAAGAAAGGGAATAAAGCCCTTAATAAAGTTCTAAGTCTACAAACATCTCCCTTGAATAGATATGACCATGCACACATAATTAAAAGATCAAGTCCTATTACTCAGATTAAGATTGAAGATGACATGTCTAGTGATGATACCTCCAAAGAATCTTTTCATCCTCCCAAGAAGATGTATCAAATAAAAAAATAAGATTCGACCATCAATAAAGGTAAAGACTCTCCACAATCTTCTGAGTGCAATAATGTTGATATTGAATTCTCCCCTGCAAGTAGAGAAGAAGATTCAAATACAATAACAGAATGTTCTGTTAGCATCTATCCCATGGAAGAAGAAGAAGAAAAACTATCAAAGGCAAAAGAAAAGGTTGATTGGAGTCTCTCTGAATACCTCTATCATCATAATGAATCAGACTATAGCTATCTCCATGACTACACTCAAGAATTTCTTGAAAAGAGTCAAAAACATTTCTTGGAAATAAAGCGAATGCTCAAGGACAGTAAAAAGATAATACATGAGCAGGACAATCAGTTAGATGAGAAAGAAGAGGAGGTCAAGAGACTAAAAAATGAAATCAGTGAAGCAAAAGAAGAAAATAACGAAGATGATGTCTCAAGAAAAAACCTTGCAGATCTAAAATATCTAAGGGAAAACTATGTCAATCTTAAAATCTAACTTGAAGAATCCAAAAGGAGAGAAAAGGTAGTAAGGACCCAGTTGGACAAAAAAGAAGAATATTGTCATAAGATGGAAGCATAAGTTGTGAATCTTAGAAAGAAGGTTGAGAAGTTAGACACCCAAATAAAGTTCTTGAACAAATTCATGGCACTGGATGAGATCTTGGATAGTTGGAGATCATCATATGAAAAAACCGGTCTTGGCCACAACAAGGAAGAAATTAGTAATCTCAAGAAACCTGATGCAAGTCCTTCATTTGTAAAAAGTGAAGACGGGTCTGATGTGATTCTTTCTTTTATAAAAAGGGAAAGCAAGTATGATGCGGGTTCTTCATGTTCAAAGAATAAAAGAAACACTACAAAACTTAGAAGATCAGATCAAGGAAGACATCTAGAAGTTACTCATACACCTCAAAGCAAGTTCAGAAGAGAGACACCTTCATGGATGAATCAAATAAGGTATGAGAGTGTCTTTAAAGGTCATTGTTTTTCTTGTAATGAATATGCTCATAAATCCTTGTATTGTAGGCATCATGGAAGAAAACAATTTGGTGGGTTCAACAATAGTATAAGATGTTGGAACTGCAATCATGTTGGACATATTGTTGCACATTGTTACACTATGAGATGCTACAATTGTGGTAGATATGGTCACAAAGCCCATGACTGTTGGAACTCAAGAAGACAGTCAATAAGAAATGATTCACATAATATGACAACAAGAGTAAATAAGAAGACATGGAAAATAAAGTCCCAAGTACCAAATAAGAAAGATGAGGAAAATATTGCTCCTAAAATTGATGAAGTTAATAATAAGAGTTTGGAGGATAAAACTTCTAATAAGGAATATTCTCAAGACAAGAATAAAGAAGCTTTTGGTGCACATAATAATGACGTTGATGATGAATCTCCAACAGTAGAACAACAAGAAGAATTGAGTGATGATTATCTCATAAATCTTTCAATCCTATTTTAATGGTACACTGAAACTCCTTCTAAAAGAAAAACTTAAAAAAATAAAAAAAAAAGATCTTTGTCCAAAAAGTTGCAAAGACTATTCTCAATGAGGCAAATTATTTGATGAATATTCCATCAATTAGTATTGATATTGGAGGGAATCTTTAAGCACATTAGTATTCATATTGAACAGAGGTCATCTCAGGATTAATAGTAGTAAAACTCCTTGTGAACCCTCTTTTGGAAGAACTCATCCAGTAAAATACTTCAAGGTCTTTGGAAGTAAGGGTTACATCAAAAGGTGTGATGATAATTTCAAAAATTTGATGCGATATCTGATGAAGGTATCCTTCTTGGATATGCCTCTACCAAGAAACAATACATATGCTACAATATTAGGTTACATAAGATTGATGAGAGTGCAGATGTCAAAGTGGATGATATCAAAACAATTAGTATCATGGTTAAATACCGATGAGTATCAATGGGAAGATCCAAAAGTTGTTTTGATAAGAAGAGATACAATTGCACAATGTTCCAATAGGACAATGACATCCGCAGAAGCAGTGTTTTGATGTACAAGATAAGGTACATGACATCATAACAAGAGGAGAAACCCTGTCAGAAAATGATACCCTTTTCATAAATAAAGGGGGAGAACAGTTAGTAAATTAACAGGGGAAGAAACCTTATCAGGAAGAGCTACCTTTTCAGAAACAAAGGGGGGGAGTAGTCAGAAGCAGAGAGAGAGCATATTGATAGTGGGAGTCATTCATTTATTAAAGTAAAAGGTTGATTACAGGAAGAGCTACCAGTGGATAGAGAAGTACTTATACAGACAGATCATAGGAAAATAAACCCTTTGCCATTGATGTCAAAGGGGGAGAGAAACTTCATATAAAGTAAAACTTCATAAAAGGAAAGCATCAACACAAGGGGACTTTTTGTATATGAAGTTAATGGGTTGACCTCAATCACAAAGGGGGATATTGTTGGAAATATTGTCATTGATGTCAACATTCGATGTGATGATCTATTATTAATGATGAATTACCACAGTTGAGATTGTCATTGATGTCAACAGGTATATCAGTCATCCGAAGATGTCAAACTGTATAGAAATATGAAGATCAAAGCTCAGAAGTACAAAAGTATATCGTGTCTATTTTTTATCACGATAAGATCAACAATCCAATGATAAAATATCAGGAGGGATAGAGGCTTGAAAGAGCTCATATGAAGGACGAGAGTTGAGTTAAGCTCAGAAGGGATAGCGTCAAGTTCAAAGAAAGGATCCATCGATAATATCGATGGACGATAGAGATTGTTGGAGACAACAGGAACAAATAGCCATGGGCCGTTAGATCCAACATAGATGCAAGGAGTATAAGAGCCGAACTCATTCATACTCCAAATCTCAGGAGAAGGAGTGACAAAGACCGTTAGATATAAAATCTAAAGATGAGGAGCGATGTGAACCGTCTATACCTTTCGTGGGAATGAATTCAGGAAATTGGATATCGAGAAATCAGGAGTCAGAAGAAGGTAGGTGCTCTAACCTCTAAAATACCAAAACACAAAATTGTGATTAGATCCATACCATTGGATCGAAGAGATCCTAATCGTTGATCAAACAATGAACTTGTGAAGTCACGATTTGTGAATTCATTCTTGACCATCAGATCATCCTAAAATATCACAGCCATTGATCATTTCGAAAAGATCACAGTCGTTGATCGTACCAAAAGGATCATAGTCGTTGATCGTTCCGAAAGCATCGGGACCGCCCGTTGTCAAGGATTCCATGTGGCGAAGGGTCATCATTTCGATGACTCAAAGAATGGAAAAGTCAAATGCAAGTGTTGTGGGAACTCACGATATGCAAGGTCGCGAATAGATCCTAACCATCGGTTGGAAGGCGGGCACGTGGCACTGGATCAACGAATTTGGGGATTTGAATTTGGAGAAACAATGATGAGAGTTGTTCGAAATCCCGAAATGCGAAAATGTGAAACACTTAACCGTGTGTCATAACCCATGGCCATGAGGAGGGGAGGAGCTAGTGTAGCTAAGCTCTATTTCGGTGATCATGACATGGAGTGTCGATACCCTTCATCACAAGAATGTTGAAATGCGAAATTGTGATAAGATAAGGGCCGTCAGATCTAGAAAATGTTGGAGGGCCATTGGATTGAACCAAGGCAAAACGACACAGCAGACCACGTCAGCTAAGGACATGTGGCATACTTAGACACTGACAAGTGTCAAGTTGATATGGCATTATAGGCATGTGTATATTGCGTATATGAATGACACATGGTAGCTAATAGGATTTTGATATGTCATCAAGTGACGTAAGCATTTACGTCACCCCCGGGAGTCTCACTTCGGAGTTTTTCAATGTAAGAAAAAAATCTAGTGTTCGTAAGTCCCGAACGCCAAAACTCTGAAAGGGACATGCATCAGGTGATTTACAGTCACCGAGATTTGAACTATTGGTGGTCATGAAGATTCGAAGGAAAAACACCGAAATCCCGGCAGCCACACATCTCAACGCCTGATTAAGACACAGCCGTTCGATTAAGGAAATAAGGGATCGGATTAAGGTTTAAGATGGACCTTTGATATCTTCCATGGAAGAGACGTGAAATGACTGATCATATCAGCAATATCACAACTAAGAGTATTGTAAGGAGCAATGTCTCGAAGACTCGATTGCCAAAGCGTCGAAATCTCGACAACCATCCATCTCATCATGTGATCAAGTCATAGTCATCAGATTCAGCCATGAAAGGATGAGTTTAGGACTAAAGTAGACCATACATCTATCTTTATGAAATAAACATGAACCATCTGATTGTTTCAGTGATTTCATGATCATGGTTTTGGTAAAGTGTGAAGTCACAAAGACTCAAATGTCTAAACGCTGAAACCCTGACAACTATCCCTATCTGTGGGTGATAGAATTACGACTGTTGACTCTAATAAAGTGCTCAAAGCGTGCATTCAGTCTAGCACCTAGTCACCGCAGTTGGTCGTATGGTTCCAATATGTAATCGACAATATCATCATCGAGATTTTTGAAAGGTTGGACGTAACGAAGACCCAAATGGAAAAGTATCGAAATATCGTCAATCGTCCATCTCAACAGAAGATAGTATTATGACCATTGATTTGGTAAAGTGCTCATGCACTTGTTCAAGCTTAGCATTCGGTCATCGCCGTTGTTCATATTCTATAAGAATTATAAAAGGAAATTATAACATGTCACTATAATTGGTAAAGCCCGTGGTTCTGTAATGCACGGTCATATGTGATGGTTTGAAGGAAGCATCTTCACAGAATCCGGTCTCTGTAAATATAATAGAGATTAGGAATCGAGTATAAAGGATTAAATTGATCCATGTTTGTGATCAATTTATGAAAGGTATTCACGGTATAATGAACCAATACACAGTCATGATTAAAAGAGAATAGATCATGAAGATATGAATAAATAATAAAAAGGAAAAATGATATTAATTCATGTTTAGTTTATCATTTTAAATAAAAAGGTACAATGGTTCAAATAAAGGGACACGATGTTTTAAAATTTCACACCAGTTTGAAGATTATATAAACGATAAAAAATGGTGAGAAGAATGTGTCTCTGTGGTTTACATTAGAAGATTAGGAACAAGAGCAGAGTCCAAGATGAAGAACTATTTGTTCTAAGGTGCCTGTTAATGTCTTATTGAAGATAAAGAATAGAAGAAGATAGAACAAAATTTATGCAATCCAGTACTTGATACAAAAGACCATACAAGAAAAGGTTGCAACAAACAAGTAGAAACACAACAATGATTGTATGAGTCAAATTCAGTGAAGTACAGAAGAGAATGAATTACATTATAAACTAAGGGTGGTTGGGTGGTACAAGGGAAGGTTGGAGCTTGCAAGGGAGTTGGTGCTTCCTTGTCAGTTGCAACTGACTAAATAGGGGATCGTAGCCTCCTACCAGTTGGTGCTGGAGAACAGAGGGAGTTGGTGCTTCCTTGTTAGTTGTGGCTGACTAAACAGGGGGTTGAAGCCTCCTACTAGTTGTTGCTAGTGAATGAGTTTGTGGGTGCATCCTTCCAGTTGTAGCTAGTAAATCGGGTGTGGCAACATCCTTTCAGTTGTAGCTAAAGAAACTTGGGGAATGTCTCCTCATCAAGTTGTAGCTTGAAAACAGTTTTGTAAAAGAACTTTTTATTAATGAGAAAAGAGTTGGTGGTTTTCCCTATTGGGTTCCACGATAAAATATTGTGTTCATAAGGGTTTTTTGTTCATCATATATTGCTTAATTGAATAATGAATATGTGTGCTTAATATGAATGAAGATAAAAAGAAAAAGTAAGCAATATTGATTCACCCCCCCTCTTGGTATTGCTGGATATTTCCATTAGAGTTTGTATTGCCTTATGCATCGTGAACTTATGTCAATGTCATGCTACCTAAGTCTGATCATATTTCATGCTTTTATCCAAGGGAAGTTTCAACCAACCTGAGTCGAAATTTCTATAGTTTGTCTCTTGACCTCATGAGTCAACCATCCTGAGAGTCCAGTCAAGTCCTGATTCAAAATCGATGAAGTTCTTTGCCTAATCATTGAGATCCTATTGTATTTTGCCGATGAGTCGTCGAAGACATCAGGGTAGTGAATTATGCACTCCTATCATAATCCTACCTAAGTTTTGAATATCTTGAAGTTGTTTCTAGGGCTATGAAGACCTCATCTCCAACCATCGGGCGTTTCTTGCTTCTTGAAGATGGATATTATATTTGTACATATTTGATTTTGAGATGTAGATCCGTTGTGTATTTCTCACAGCTACACTTTATATAGTTATATGACATGGATCTGTAGTGTATTTGATTGACAACCATGATTTATTTGATTCAGAGCATGGGTATGCTCGCCTCAAAGAGACAATTGTTATTTTGCAGATGGCACCTCCCGAACTTTAGTCCCGGGCTCACTTGATTTCATACATTGGTGAAGATATTGTAATGTATTTTGGCCATCAGATGATATTATGACCTCACACATTAGGGGGTATCTGTTATAACCCTAAATTGATCTACACATGCATACATGGCCTTGGCCCTCTTACTTGCATTTTTTTCCAAAGCACTGTTGAGTTGCTCTTCTTAAAAAACCAATTTTTAGAAGATGTATGCACCCTGCACCATTACGGCCCGCGTACATACACTTGTTGCACCACTACAACTTGCATACATATGCATGTTGCACCATTACAACCCACATATACTTGCAAAAGTTGCAAAAAATAAAAAGTTGCAAGGAATTCGTTGTAATTGATGGGCTATTGGTAATTTTCCAACTAATCCAGCTTCTATAGCCCATCACCCAACCGAATAACCATCCTTTTTTCATATAAATGGAGGTGTTGGGGTCTCATTTCAGATCTAAGCATAAGAACAGTGAAACTCTACCCGATTTCACTTCTCCTCCTTGCCCAAGATATTGTTGCCTTCTGTGAGAATCGCCTCAACATTCCCTCATTAGCCCCTTCTTCCTCCATTAGAACCCATTCACTTCCCAAGAAGAGATCATAAGGTTGAGAGGAGAAGTTCATACAAGGTGCACTTGGAGCTTGGTGAAGAGGAGCCCGAACCATTTTCGTGGAATGGTGGTCGACTTAGATTGTAAAGGTATAATCTATGTGTTATTAATAAAAGAATTACATTTTCCTGTCCCAAATGATGGTGCCTTGATTAATTTTATTGATTTATGCTTGACATTATAACATCTAACCCTAACTTATATATGAAATAGCATGCTTTTAGTTTTCTGTTTGTCAATATTTGGATGCAAGTCATCCCTGGGAGGAGGTGTGCAATCAGTGAAACTTCCAAGTGCAAGGAGGTCATCACCAGACGTGGGATTAGAGGTATAGTTACCTGATCTCCTTTTCCTTGCTTTCTTCATATGAGTTTTGGTATGTTTGGGATAGTATAGAGAATTAATTGAATTTTAGACGGTTAATCGATCTGCACACAATCTGAACCCTGGTGTAGATAAAGGGGGGGGTTTCCCGCTAGCAATAAGGCAAGCTCAGTTGGAGCCATTCCAACAACAAGTAGAAGGAATGATAGACAAGCTCCAAAAAGAAAAGGGAAAATGGGAACAAGAACTCACAGAAATAAAAAAACTGCCGACAGAGAAAATAACAACGTAGGGCTTGGAGACATTAGTAGGGAAGAGTGCAGAGGAAAAAGAGAAAGTGACAAAATTAACAACGAAGTTTCATGCACTGGAGGTAGCGCTGCAAAAGGTACACTGAGGCTAACATGGCTCAGGATGAGCCACATGTTATTGTTAGGGGCATGTTGGAGTAGGCAAGTTTGGAGAAAAGTGCAACAAGTGAGGCAGCACAATGCACCACATTTTGAGGAAAAACAACGTGCACAACAGTAATTGCGTAAATCCGACGCAAATGTGGAGAAACCTAGCTTAATTAGGGTTAGGTTTTTGGGGATGCATTGTAAGGGTTTCTAACCCATATTTGTAATAAAAATAAGGGTTATATTAGTAGAGGAGGAGGGAATCACCCAAGATTTGATTGTTAGAGAGTTATTGCGACAAGTCTATTTCGGAGAACCTATTTTGGAGGTTTTGGGACTGGAAGTTTGTTTTGAGAGTTGTAGAGCTCAGATGAGGTCGAAGTAGTTAAGGGTCAGGTCGCAAGTTGTGGATCTTAGTGCGATCCTGGTCCACCTCACTACTCACTACTTTGATGTAATGTGTGCAATGCTTTTTGATGAATAAGAATAAAGAAGTAGAATATCTTTGTGGACGTAGCCCCAGGGGGGGTGAACCACAGTAAAACCATGTGTGTAATGTGTTTTAATTTGTTTTACTATTTCTGCATGGTTAGATATATGTATGGATGATTTATTTACAATGTGCACTAGATTAGATATGCAAATGAATGAATGAATGGATGGATGAATGAATGGATATTGTTAGGACCACACAATGTACCTTTTTGCCTATACTTTTTGCCACTATTATACTCTTGATCACCCATATTTAAACTCATACTATCACTTTACCTGATCATTCCAAAGGTAATACAACGTCCCTTCTCATTACTATACGTTTAATCTGTTTTGCATAATATTTTACATCACTCTCGTACTTAACCATTGATTAAAAATGTATAAGTGTTCAAACTACAGATTAGCATTTGAAGCCTATTGCTGAAACACAGAGCTGTTACACCGTCCAAGGTCGCAGATTCTGAAACACAGAGCTGTTACACAGTCTAGAGTCGCAGATGCTGAAACACGGAGCTGTTACACAGTCCAGAGTCGCAGATGCTGAAAGACAGAGCCGTTACACAGTCCAGAGCTGCAGATGCTGAAACACAGAGGAAACCGCCAGGACTGACGATGTTGAAACACAGAAGAAACCGCCAGGATCGACGATGTTGAAACACAAAGCCATTACAGCCAGCGGTCAAGCACCAACCGTCACTCCTACATACGAATGCTGACACATCAAGAGCGCAATTCACGTGGCTGAAACAACCCGCGAATTGCGATGCTGAAACAACAATCAGCAGCAACGAGAAGAAGCTATTACTCCAACCGTAACAACAATACCTCATTCAACACCTGTAATAGTATTATGTTGCGCGGGACTAGGACATCCTATTCTAGTTTATAAAGTAGATCCGACTAAAGATAGGACTCAGATACACATTGTAATTTTTGATCAATTGTATCGAAGGGGTTCCCTCTTTAAATAAGAGGAAATCATCATTCAAAGGAGCCAAGTTTTTATGTATTGTAAAGCTTCAGAGAGAGGGATGTACTTCATTTCCAGATTGTAATATGATATTTTGACAGATGAATAAAAGACTTCTTTGAGTATCCTTCTCTAGCTTTCTCGTTTCAGGGGAATCTTGTGAGAAGGGAGGGCCTACCTTCATCACAAGATTCACCCGTTAGTTTTAGAAGTGTGTTAGTACAATCTTTGTTTATGATTTGATTAACTTTTGTTTGCTGAAACACTACTTTTAATGAATTCCGCTTTGTTGAAACACTACTGAACTCTGTCTTAATTTATTGAATGAAATTCGTAATTCTTTAGCAATCTTGTGTGATGATTTTATGAGGCTAGCCAGAGATTGGGTTAAGGGTTCCTGCTCAGAAAGGAAGGGATTAGAATGTCCAGTTCTCTGTAGATTTCAATTACTTCTGCAAGTGTGCTAGCCAGAAACTGGGTTAAGGGTTCCTGATCAGAAAGGAAGGAGTCATAATACCCTATTCTCTGTAGATTTCAATTACTTCTGCAAGTGTGCTAGCCAGAAACTGCGTTAAGGGTTCCTGCTCAGAAAGGAAGGAGTCAGAATACCCTGTTCTCTGTAGATTTCAATTACTTCTGCAAGTGTGCTAGCCAGAAACTGGGTCAAGGGTTCCTGCTCAGAAAGGAAGGAATCAGGAGATCCTGTTCTCTGTAGATCTCAGTTATTTTCACAAGTGTGCTAATCAGGGATAGGGATTAAGGTTCCTGCTTAGAAAGGAAGGAATTAGATGGCCTTGGTCTCTGCTATATAGAGTTAGCTTTCTCTGCATTACTGTTTTCATGAAAGAGTGTTAATCAGAAACAAAGTACTAAAGTCTCTATTTGAGAGTAAGGGTCCTGTTCTCTGGTTGAAGAATAGTTGTTCTTTCCTGTTGCAAGTGTTATTTTAAATGTAATCTAGGATTCTTTAGATTAATCTTTAAGATATGCAATAGGTAGGTTGCTTCCCTGTGATTTAAATCAGAACTTCAGTTCATTCAAGGCAAGTGTGATTAGTATAGTTTCTTTTACTACAACTCTAAGTTGCTTTTGGAATTGAGCATATATAGTGTGTGGTTATCTTTGAAATAACAGACTTCCCTGGGTTGATAATTTATGTATCACTTGGTTGTTTAAGTCAATTAAGCAATTATAGTGACCAACATTTTGGCGTCGTTGCCGGGGAAGATAGCTATAGATTTCAAAAGCACTTATGATTTCTTTTATTTAGATAAAAAGATTGCATGAAAAACCCCAAAGACACTAACCTTACAGGTGGCAAGGGAAAAGGAAAAGGAGGAAGAAAGACTTACATTGACGAGATTTTATCAAATTCTGAATCTACTGCTCAATGACCAAACCTTCGAAAACAAAACTCCCAGCCTTCATTTCAAGCAATTTTTGGAACAGGGAAAGAAGTTTGGAGTCCTGAGATAGTCCAGAAGCTAGTAGGAGACATTGAGGATAGAGAAAGCGCAGCAGGGGAGCAGACAGAAAACATGGATGAGTACAATGAAGAATTGCATCATGAAGAACAGGCAGGAGAGGTAAATGATGAAAACTCTTTTTCTACATTAGGATTTCCTATTGGCGATCTCCCTAGAGGAGCAGCCCCCATGAAAAACATTCCACTCTCAGCATTGCCTAATTTTCATGGTTTATCTT
>JZKD02S0081888.1:268727-294846 GCA_000966675.3 Picea glauca
TTGAGATAAAAACCTTAAGGACTGCTTTAGCTATCAAACTTGATCTAACTGATGCACAGATAGCCAGGTTGCAGCAGCTTAATGAACTAGAGGAGAAAAGACTAGATGCCATTCAGCAAACAGCCATAATTCAACAGCAAAGATCAAAATGGCATGACAAAAATATCAAGAACAAGCAGTTCCAAAAAGTTAATTGACCCTACTGTATGATTCCCGGTTCAAAGAATTTCAAGGAAAACTGCGTACAAGATGGCTTGGCCCTTACAAAATAGACACAGTTTTCCCCAATGGAATAGTAAGGCTCCTCACAATCGATGACTCCAGAACTCCGTTACTTGTAAATGTTCATCGGCTCCGTCTGTACTAGCAACCTATTTCTAAAGAAGATTTTAAGGCCACATGCATGGAAGACGCTCATTTTCTCTTCGTTGAGGGGGTTTCTACCCCTAATAACAATTAATTCCTTTAAGTTAATTTTCTTTAGTGTTAGATTAGATTAGATTTTATTTACTACTAATCCTTGTCAAGAAATACCATGCTACAGTCGATTTTTGAATATTCCTGATCAAAGCACAACCACTAGGAGAGGACGATCCTACTTCAAAGAGACAAGCTTTCACGATGTTGAAACACCACTGTTCAGCACTATTGATTTTCCCCGATGCTGAAACACCACTGTTCAGCACTGTTGATTTTCCCCGATGTTGAAACACCACTGTTCAGCACTTTTCATTCTCCCCACTCCCAAAACACTACAGTCCGCCATCTCCTCACACTCCTTTATCGACGAAACAACACCGTCCAGCAATTGTTTCACCTTTTCTTTTCCATTGCTGAAACACCATTGAAAGCAACCCTTCATCATTTTCCCCGATGCTGAAACACCACTGTTCAACACTTTTTATTCTTCCCACTCCCAAAACACTACAGTCCGCCATCTCCTCACCATCCCTCATCGACGAAACAACACCGTCCAGCAATTGTTTCGCCTTTCCTTTTCTGTTGCTGAAACACCATTGTCAGCAACCCTTCATCATTTTTATCGATGTTAAAACACCACTGTTCAACACTTTCGACTTTCTTTCGATGCTGAAACACCACCGTTCAACACTTTTGACTTTCTTCCGATGCTGAAACACCACCATTCAACACTTTTGACTTTCTTCTGATGCTGAAACACCAGTTTTTCAACATCATTTGTCAGCAAGCTTTTACTCCCTCAGATTATAGTTCGTCCTTCTAGTCAAGCAAACCCTCGACACAATTCATCTATTAGATCAAAAGTCTCCACCACGACCAGACTACCACGGACAGGCATGATATTTTGTTTGCAGAACGAATCAAAAGGTAAGGCGAGGTATGTAAATTTTATGTAATTCAGTTAGACTATAGCTAATGGGAAGATCCTATATCATTATGACCACTCAAGTGTAATTATTACTAACCGCACTTGACTGGAGGGGAGTACACGTCAAATCTTCGATACCATCATTTCACACAAATTCACCACCGTCACCCCTATTTCACCACCCTTTCACACATTTGACCGCCATTTTGCATAACGTCGCTCGGATAACTCACTCTGCGCAGAAGCTGATACTCAAACTCTTGATGTTGTATCTTACCGAGCTAGTAGCCATGGGAGGATCTGTCATACGGAATGAGCCCGCCACCACAGCACTGTTAGAACACTATCCAGTAGCGTATCAAATCTTCCAGCAGGCAGGATGGCTCAATTACTTCCACATACTTCAGGGGTATAATGAACAACATGTCCTACAATTCGCCCAAAATCTTCAGGAGGACCATTCTGTTGTTGAAGGAGTCTGAATATTAGTAACAGAAGAAGACATAGCAGAGGTCTCAGGCCTCCCTATTGACGACACCCGCATGTTCAGCCGGAAACATATCATCGGGAATGTTCAACAAAACTTCTTCCTGCCCGAAGACCGAATTGAATTGAAAGGCAGGGGTGTTCAACTCAGCTCCTTGCCACCCCCATGGCCGGAAGTCGCAAGGTTCATCAAACATTACTTGATTTGCGAAGGACGATATCAGGTAGTTTATCAGCATGACTTTCTTCTGCTTTCTCATTTAAAGCATAACAGACGGGTCAATATTCCTTATTATTTGCTGGGTTGTTTGAAAAATATGGCACATTATTGTAGAAAGGCTAAATATCCAACCCTTTCACTCACTCACCACCGTCTTGTCCAATTGCTCATCCATAGGGGTTTTTCTCAACAAAACCGTCCACTAAATAACCCACCCATAAACCCCCAACCTGCTGCCGAAATTCCTGAAAATCCTCAGGAGCAGCAACCGCAAAACCCCCCAGACTTGCCCGAAGTACCCAATAGCCCGCCCATAGAACCAACCAGTCCAATCAATCCCCCTATCATACCAAATCCTCCGCATACCTTACCAGAGTCATCCACTCCTGCCCTTCAGATTCTTAGTGATGACTCTGAACCAGATAATTCCTCCCGCCCCATCGTTGAAGAAAGGCCTTCACGAAAACGAAAACAAGCTCCCCTCTTTCCACCCTTCTTATAGAAAAAGAGAACAAGAGCCTCAACAAGGCCACCATTTAGTACCACTACCCTAGATCCCCCACCAATTCGAATGATACCCCGTACACCTCCAACCTCCCCCATCTCGGGATCTTTGCCTACTCTAGCCATGGGCACTGAAACACAAGAACCAGCTGCCCAGGATGCTGCAATAAAAGTAGCTGAAACACAAGAACCAACTACCCACTCAGTGGCTGAAACACAAGAACCAGCCGCTGATATTGAGTTACAAGAACCAGAAGCCCAGACATCATTTGTTTCAAATACAGTAGCTGAAACACAAGAACCAGCTGCTGACATTGAAATTGAGACACATGAATCAGAGACCCCGGGTGCTATGGCTGAAACACAAGAACCAACTGCTGACATCGATATTGAGATGCAGGAATCAGAGGTCGAAGGTGCTGAAACCCTACTCTCCTTACACCAAGAGGCTGAAACACAAGCATCAGCTGCCATTCCTGTAGCTGCTCCACAAGAACTAGCTAATGAGGCTATGAATGCCACACAAGAACCAGTCATCTCTCAATCCAAACCAACAATGGTCGATGTCTTGGAAGAAAACAAGTTTTTAAGGTCTCAATTGGAAGCATATCAGAAAGAATTAGCCAGAGCAAGGGAAGCATATGAAAAAGAATTAAATCTGTACACCTTAGCTCGAACAACAACCTTGTCGAAGAAGACTACAGAGAGCTTGTGTAAAGAATATATGTGTTGCCAATGTGGAGATATTTACTATCAAGCAGGCTATAAGGTAATTCAAGTCCCAGTGCTAGGAGCAGCCCCTATTCCTTCACCTTTTGTAGCCAAGGAAGAACCTGCTGCAACACAAGAACCAGCAGGCCCTCCCATGCTTAAGACTGAACCTGCTGCAACACAAGAACCAACAGGTCCTCCCAAGCTTAAAACTGAGCCCTGCATTGCAACAAAAGAAGCCCCTACCTTTGTCAACAAGGTTGTACAGACAGTGCCTATGGAGGAATTTACACCTCCCAACCAGATCAATCTCTCCACTTCTAGGGAACAATCTACTCAGACCTTATCTCATCCCACTACTTCCAACGTTGAAACACAGACTCAGCTATGGGATGAGTAGGCAGCAATACAAAAATGGAAGAAAGAATATGCTGAAACACAAGCCAAAAATCTGCAAGTGCACAAACAAATCTGGATAAATCACACTTTCTCAAATTGGGAAGCTCTAGAGCAGACACGTGAGGAAGCTCGTGCCCTCAAGAAACAGAACAAGGAGTTAAAAGGTAGAATGGCCCGAGTATTTGATTTGACACAAAAGCTATTGGCCACAAGAAAGACATCTTGTAACTACTCCTTGTTCCTTATGGAGCGACTCACATGGTTTCATATTAAATCAATTATAGAAGGCAAATCCTATGCACTAATACACCCAGCAGTTTTTGTCAAAACTTTTGTAGCAGCCTCTACTAGGGATCAACATCTCCTCTGTGAGGCATACTTTCATAATGAGGCTATTCCCGAGAACATGCTGCTAAACATAAATCCTCTTGTTGGGGACGTCCAAATTCGAGCATTCACCTCCTTTCTCCTCAATCAAATCATTTGGCAAGATGACTTTTTGGCTGCCAAGCACAATGAAGATAATTGCCTCCTCTGGATAAGACCAGAACCTCAGAGGGCAACCACCTTTGTCACAGAATATTATGAGTTCTTAAAATAACCAGGGGTGACTGAACATGTTCAACAGCTACAATCAGAAGTGCTCCAGGATTGTCAGCACATCATCAGTTCCATAGAGATTCCTGCCCTCCAGGCAAATAACCTGTTTTGGCAGCAATCCACTGAAAAGAGACAACAACACAATCCTTTTAATCCTACCAACCTTGAGGTAGCAATTTCTAGGGTGCCTAACTACATCCAGTGTATTCAGCACTGTGCTGAAAACTGGATAGGGTACTGGTTTTATTTTCCTATCCTCTGGTTGCCAATAGAAAGGTATCAAATCAAATATAAGCTGCCTAAGAAGATAGAAAAAACAACATGGCAAAGACTACAACAGGTCCAAGGGTTCAGAACGCTAACGGACAATACCTCCCATAGCTACTTCTTGAGTAATTTACATGATCAGAGTCGGTATTCAGACTCTAATTCAGAGTGAGTTGCCTGAGGACATGCAACACCTTGAGTTGGGGGGGATGTTAGGACCACACAATGTACCTTTTTGCCTATACTTTTTGCCACTATTATACTCTTGATCACCCATATTTAAACTCATACTATCACTTTACCTGATCATTCCAAAGGTAATACAACGTCCCTTCTCATTACTATACGTTTAATTTGTTTTGCATAATATTTTACATCACTCTCGTACTTAACCATTGATTAGAAATGTATAAGTGTTCAAACTATAGATTAGCATTTGAATCCTGTTGCTGAAACACAGAGTTGTTACACCGTCCAAGGTCGCAGATGCTGAAACATAGAGCTGTTACACAGTCCAGAGTCGCAGATGCTGAAACACAGAGCTGTTACACAGTCCAGAGTCGCAGATGCTGAAACACAGAGCCGTTACATAGTCCAAAGCTGCAGATGCTGAAACACAGAGGAAACTGCGAGGACCGACGATGCTGAAACACAGAAGAAACCACCAGGACCGACGATGCTGAAACACAAAGCCGTTACAGTCAGCGGTCAAGCACCAACCGTCGCTCCTACATACAAATGTTGACACATCAAGAGCGCAATTCACGTGGCTGAAACAGCCCGCGAATTGCGATGCTGAAATAGAAATCAGCAGCAACGAGAAGAAGATGTTACTCCAACCGTAACAACAATACCTCATTCATCACCTGTAATAGTATTCTGTTGCGCGGGACTAGGACATCCTATTCTGGTTTAGAAAGTAGATCCGACTAAAGATAGGACTCAGATACACATTGTAATTTTTGATCAATTGTATCGAAGGGGTTCCCTCTTTAAATAAGAGGAAATCACCATTCGAAGGAGCCAAGTTTTTATGTATTGAAAATATTAAGAGAGAGGGACGTACTTCATTTCCAGATTGTAATATGATATTTTGACAGATGAATAAAAGACTGCTTTGAGTATCCTTCTCTAGCTTTCTCGTTTCAGGGGAATCTTGTGAGAAGGGAGGGCCCACCTTCATCACAAGATTCACCCGTTAGTTTTAGAAGTGTGTTAGTACAATCTCTGTTTATGATTTGATTAACTTTTGTTTGCTGAAACACTACTCTTAATGAATTCCGCTTTGCTGAAACACTACTGAACTTTGTCTTAATTTATTGAATGAAATTCGTAATTCTTTAGAAATCTTGTGTGATGATTTTATGAGGCTAGCCAGAGATTGGGTTAAGGGTTCCTTCTCAGAAAGGAAGGGATCAGAATGTCTAGTTCTCTGTAGATTTCAATTACTTCTACAAGTGTGCTAGCCAGAAACTAGGTTAAGGGTTCCTGCTCAGAAAGGAAGGAGTCATAATACCCTGTTCTCTATAGATTTCAATTACTTCTGCAAGTGTGCTAGCCAGAAACTGGGTTAAGGGTTCCTACTCAGAAAGGAAGGAGTCAGAATACCATGTTCTTTATAGATTTCAATTACTTCTGCAAGTGTGCTAGCTAAAAACTGGGTCAAGGGTTCCTGCTCAGAAAGGAAGGAATCGGGAGATCATGTTCTCTGTAGATCTCAGTTATTTTCACAAGTGGGCTAATCAGGGATAGGGCTAAAGGTTCCTTCTTAGAAAGGAAGGAATTAGATGGCCTTGTTCTCTGCTAGATAGAGTTAGCTTTCTCTGCATTACTGTTTTCATGAAAGAGAGTTAATCAGAAACAAAGTACTGAAGTCTCTGTTTGAGAGTAAGGGTCTTGTTCTCTGGTTGCAGAATAGTTGTTCTTTCCTGTTGCAAATGTTATTTTAAATGTAATCCAAGATTCTTTATATTAATCTTTAAGATCTGCAATAGGTAGGTTTCTTCCCTGTGATTTAAATCAGAACTTCAGTTCATTCAAGGCAAGTGTGATTAGTATAGTTTCTTTTACTACAACTCTAATTTGCTTTTGGAATTGAGCATATATAGTGTGTGGTTATCTTTGAAATAACAAACTTCCCTGGGTTGATAATTTATGTATCACTTGGTTGTTTGAGTCAATTAAGCAATTATAGTGACCAACAGATATGATGAATATTAGAATAAAATGTGTGGTTAAATAAGAATAAGAAGTAAAAAAAATAACATCCCCCAAACTCATTCCATGACTGCAGACATCTGCGTCCTGTAGTCACCCATAAACCATCTCAGGTGAGATTGCGTTGTGCACTCTATTCATGGTGTTGCCTTTTGGTTTACCAGATCGGCCGATGGTGATAAGGGTTTTGTTGGAGAACTAAGGTAGAAATCAGGTCAGCTCATAAGCTCAATAGAATAACAGTAGAAGGACCATATCGGATTGGGGGAGAATGGACTTAAGGAGCCACTTTATACTCCATGAGAAAGGCCTGAAGAAAGGCCTTGTCAAAGGAAGGAGACTCAAACAAATCGACTTCATGACAGAAAAATGTTAATAAACTATAATTAAATTGGACAATCAATACCTCTTCCGGACTTGAAATGTGTAGTTGGATGCGCAACTTGCAGAAGAAATATATGTATCCTTATATTGACTAATGGGTGGTTGTCGGAGATGCAACCATTTGGAAAGGAGGTTTTTTCGATATCCCGGGGGATAGAAATGGTCTCTGAGTGCCTATCTCACCCACATAATAATGTGTGGTGTCAGTGTCTCAATTAGGTCGTCTATGTCCATGACACATGAATAATTATCCAGGTGAGTGTCCCACCATGTCTGTGCAATTCCCTCGAGTTGTAGACTGGAGATCTGAAACTTCATATATTCTATCATCTCAGGACATGTCGATGAGCCAAGAGTCAACATTCTCACCATTCATTTGGCCCGCAAACTTCTATAATTAGAAGTGTGTATCGAGTTGAATGGGTTTTGGAGCTCTGCGTTGTTGCAGATGGAGTAGCTCTTGGAGAGCCATCGTTAAACCCTGAATTAGAGCTGTGGCAGTGGATGCAAAATCCTCTATAGACATATCTCTTTGCGGTGACATACTTTTTATACAGCACATATTCCAATATGTCATTGGATGTTGTGCTGAGAATCATAGAACTATCGAGGACCCTGAGAAGGAACCTGGTACCCTGAAGAGGGAATGTAGAGAATGGTGCAAAATGAACATGTTGGAAGCCCTGAGGAGGGTGCACTGGAAGTCCTGAGAAGGATGTCTAGCTCCGAGATTTATTTATTTTTTGGATGGCCACTCTTCTAAATTTCGTGGCTGAGCAGAAGCTGACTTGGATTGAGACTCTGATACCAATTGGTATGCAATTCATATATTAAAAACACATAGAAAACTAAATGCACAATGAAGAAGATAAATTAGATAGCACAGAGCATAGAAAATAAAATATACATAAAAATGGAGAAGAAGAATTAGAAGAGAAAATAAACATCACATTTATTGAGTGAGAGAGGAGAGCCTTCTATAAGAAAGGTGGATTTTTCCTTCTCATTATTAGTTGATTACAATAGAAGTTGTAGCAACTAACTAAATGCTTACAAAAGTAATTGCTAAAAGTGCACTAAATGCTTGCAGCTCAAAGTGTTGAAGCGAACTACTATCTATAATATAAATAGCTAAAATTATTTGCAACACTAACTACAATACTAATTAAGGAGCATCTCCTCATCATGAGTGGCCAAGGAAGTGGGGCACACTTCCTGGTGGCCCAATTCCCCAAGCAATGGATCTTATTTTGATAAAAGATGCACTTACTTATCTTGGCATACAATTTATGCTTCCTTAAAACACTTAGCACCATTCTAAGATGATCCTCATGCTTCTCTTCAAACTTAGAGTAGATATGGATATCATCTAAGAAAACAATTACAAACTTGGCTAGGTACTCCCTGAACACTCCATTCATGAGACACATAAATATCGCTGGGGAATTTGATAACCCAAATGGCACTACCATGAATTCATAATTCCCATACCTTATTATGAACATTGTATTTCTAATATCTTCTTCTTTTATCCTCACTTCATGTTAGCATGATCTCAAGTCAATCTTGGAAAATATTCTTGCACCTTTTAGTTGATCAAATAAATCATCAATCCTTAGCAAGGGATACTTGTTCTTAATAGTGACGGTTATTCAGATGTTTGAAATCAATACCCAACCTTAAGGTTCCATATTTCTTCTTTACAAAAAGAATAGGGGCTCCCCAAGGTGACACACTTGGGTGTATATACCCCTTCTTCAAAAGTTATTCTAGTTCCATTTGAAACTCTTTCAATTCTAGTGTGCTTATTCTGTAAGGCATATTGGACACTAGGGCTGCACTTGGCACTGAATCAATAGAGAAATCAATGTATCTCTTTGTTGGAAATCCTAGGATTTCCTCAAAAACATCCTCAAAATATCTCAAGACTAGATGGTCTTCAAGACTTGCCACTTTATTTCTAGTTTCTTCTTCCATGTGGACTAGAAAAATTTTACATCCCTTCCTAAAACTCTTTTTCAGTTGCATGGCTAAAATTTCTCTAACTTCTACAACTCTTATAATGCCTTGAAAATTTCCTTGCTTCCATTTCTCATCAAGACAAGTTATTGTATTATTGTAACAATCTAGGATAACATGGTGTTTTTCCAACCAATCCATGCCAATTAGACAATCATATGAACTCAAAGGTATAATGCTCGCATATACCTTTCTGTTGAGTCCATCCATTTCTATTGGACAATATTTAACCAACTCATTGATCTTTCTCTTAGGCCCCATGGCTAACTGAACTAACCAAGATTTCTTATGCTTACTCCTTTGCAAGTGAAATCTTGCAATAATGTTAGATTTTATGTAACTATGGATAGCTCTAGAATCAATTAAAATTTCTATGGGACAGTTATCAATCTTACCTTCCACCTCAATCATGGGGGACTAATACTCTTCTTTCTTGTTGTCGAAGGATGCATAAATCCTTGGCATGCTCCCTCCCATATCTTCCATTGTATCAGCCTCTTGGATGTTGTGGATAGTCCTGATTCTTTCTCCTTTGTGAGGGCATCCCATGTACAAGTGATTCCCCTCACATCCCCAACATTGTACAAGGTACTTCCTTGGCATTTTCCCAAAATAATTTGCTATCTTGTGCTCATTTTGGGTTGTCTAACCATGTTGATTTGTTGGATATTTATTATTGAAAAAGGGGGGCTTAAAAACTTTATGCCTTTTCTCCCTCTTTCCTTTCATCTTTCCATTCCAAGTCTTTTAAAAGATTGGCCTCCCTCCACTTTGAAAATAGAAATGATTTTATCTCCTTATGGCTTCCCCCAAAGTCTCGGGGTTATCATATTGTATCTTGTCATTGTAGAAGGAGGATAACCCACTAAGAAGCCTTTGGATTTTGAATTTTTCATCTTTTATAAATTCCACACACTTCAACAATTCAAAGAACCTATTCTCATACTCATCCATTGTCATGCTTCCCAACTTGAGTTCAAAAAACTATTTCATCTTCATCTTCCTCTGATAGTAATGCTCAGAAAAATATTTCTCTTGGAAATATCCTTTGAACTACCTCCATGAGACCCTCTTCTCATCAAGGTGCTTGGCTCGCTTAAGTTGATCCCACAACATGGTTGTCTTTCCTTACAAGTGGTAGGTTGCAATTCTTGTTTCTACCCTGGAGGGGTAATCATGAAATTAAAAATATTTCTTCATTTCAAATAGACAGGCCTTGAACTCTTCTCCCTTCCTATACTCACCAATGAAATTTGGTGGCTTGATCTTCTTGAGTTCACCTTGCAAGATGTCTCCCTTAAGCATTCTTCTCTGCCTCTTGACAGGGGGTGCACTTGGGTTGATCCCTAGCCTTGAAATTGCATCAGTTCTTCTAGTGGACTACCTTGGAGAATGATGGCTCCTACTCATACTCCTTGAATTCTTGTCATTCCCATGATCATCCTTTTCTTGGGGGGATCTAGATGTTGTCACTTGTTTATCACTAGATTGTTTCTTGGTGCCAGAGTCCTTGTTAAATTACTTGTGTAGCATATTCAAACTCTGAAATATCTCTTCATGCACCTTCATAACCCTCTCATTATCATCTCCATAGATTTGCACTTCTCTATGCAGGCTTCTTATAGTTAGAGGCTCCTACCTGCCTCTTCTTCCATTTGACTATGTCTCATCATTTCCCATGATGAAATGCATACCTATGACCTCTTCCTCATGGCTGTAAGATACTTTGGATTCTTCCATTTTTGTGGATCTCTTATAGAAACTAAGTTGCTTCTCTAAACCTCTAATTATATAGAAAATGTGCATGAAAACAATTTTTTTTAGATGAAAATAAATACATACAAAATTCACAAAAGAATGCATAAATTTTTCTTCCCCTTTAATTCTACCAACCATCTTCTTTTAAGTTGACTGAAAAAATTTCTATTCAAATTAATTTTCTATTCCCAATTTTCTAGGTTAATTGGGAATATTTATTTTCCCAATTCTGAATTCTGAGTAGAAAGTTATGGTCTTCAGAATTTTTGACCATTTTCCCATCTTCAACCATGCATGCTACAAGTGTCCTCTTTCTCTCCCAACACATTTTTAGAAAACCATTACTCAAATATGGCTCAATGGATGACTTCTACATTCCATATGTTTTCCATAGACTGCCCCTGAGCCCCAAATTGACTCCTGAGCTACAATTTATACCCTCTAGAAGAAATATGGTACTAAATTCACTAAATTATTGTTGTAACAGTCTTTAGATCTAAATCATTGATCTCAAAATCAGGATTAATCCTAATCTTTGATCTTCTCAGCCTTGATAAGCTATGGCTAGACCTACACAAGCTTGTGAGAACTCTCTCTTTCTCAGACTCTTCCCATTTGAATTCCAAATTGTTGGGTACATGGATCTCCTCGAAATCCACAGTCTAAAACACTATCAGACTCTTCCCATCAGGAAACCTTCATCGAAAATGGGATATCCTTTCTTATCGACCCTTTTGAACTCCAAATTATGATATTTAATCGGGCTCGCTCTATCAGACTCTCCCATTGGTTTCCAAATGAACCTTCTTACAACCTCCTTCCAAAGACTTGCACTCGATAACTACGTGGCACTGGCGAATTCACCCACCCTTGTTGACATGTCGTTTGACATGGCGTATTGATGTGAAAACTTACATGGGAATCTTCTTCACTCTCATCCCTTCCAAGGAAAAATGATCTTCCAATAGATTGGATGGTCAACAATCGTGCCACTCAACAACCACAATCATCTCGAGCTCCAAAACTATGCACTATTTACCTCGACTGGACTGACTTCCTTGAAAACTCTTTCGAAAATAATTTTTTGAAAGAAAATATTCATGAGATCTGACAGTTGAGAATGACCTCGATTGATCTGATGACTCTCGTTCCTTCGATATTATCTTCTTCGGACTTTAATTTGCGCCATGCTTCAATACTTTTCTGAAACCTGACTTTCGATGAATGGCTAGGATTGACCCTCGATATGATTAACGGTCCTCATTTCTTTAACTCAAACCATCAAACTCCTCCCTTCAGACTTGTTGATGCTCGGATCTATCACAAACATAACAACAACCTCATGAGGACATTAGTCCCCCTTCATTTTTAGAGAGGTGGTTCTCCTCTTTGGCTAAAATATATATCTTTGAATATCTTGGAGTAGGGATAGTGCTAGGCAGCAAACCCCAAATCTTTATTGCTTGGATTTAAATGAAAATGGTTCTTCAATAATCCAGTATGATCTTTATGTGCATCAAGAAGTTCTTTACAAATAAAATATTGAAGAGGTGATTCAATATCAGAAAATATAAATACTCAACACCACATATGTAATCCTATATAGATAAATTAATATCTCCTAACAAGGGAAAGGAGAGAATATTTCTGATCATATCAAATAATTTTAAAAGATCAACCTCAAATATCTCATAATTAAAACTCAAAGTTACAAGATACAGTCAAGATCAACCCCAAAAGTAATTCTTTGTGGAGTCTTTCTCATAAAATATATATAACAATATACAAAATCCATTTGACAGTCACATATATGGATGCAAATGATCCATGATCATATATGAAAAGTCTTGTAATATTACAAGAAAACCACTTGAGAACTCAGCCCCATGATTGTTTCAAGAATACAAACACAAAGCTTTGAGAAAACAATGTAGAAGAAGAAAAGAATGAAAAAGAATGAAATTTTTTTCTTTCTGATCAAAATCTTGATTACATAATGATGGTTGTTATGTCTCTCTCCTGCTCCTTTGAATGCCCTCTCAACAATGAATTATGAAACTCATGAAGTCTCTCTTTTCCCTTTTTAAAGAAATGTTCTTCTAAGTACTTGAGTAGTTAGGGTTTTTCCTTTTTCTCTTTAAATTCCTTTTTATTTTTTAGAAGATCACTTTAATTAACACAACATTGGAATCTCATTAATGACTTGAATTCATTTATATCCGTTCTTTAAAGCGACCCCAAAAAATCTTTAAATAATTTTTTTTTAAATAAACTTTTATTTCGAATAATTTTTAGTTTTCTTCCTCTTTTAAGAGATGATTGTGTTTTAATTTTGTGGTAAGTATGTGGATCTTTTCATCCCTTGAAACAAATTTTTATGTGATATTCGTCTCCTTATCTTTCCAATGATACACAAGTTTCCCAAATCCATCGCCTAGATCTCAAGATATGAGCTCGTGAAGTTGAGTTGTCACGCAGACCCATTAAAATTGCAACTGACTGATATTTTAATTTCTTGGGACAATTTATCAATCTTTATCCTTTTAAACCTATAACATCATCTTATAAGTCTAAATACCTTTCCAACAGTATAAATTTTGTGTGATTCCGATACTCGGAGCTCACGTTATGGCCTTCCGAATATTAACACTAAACCATTGTCGATAACAATTCATGGGCAAATCTGGGCCCTTGGATTAATTTCGTGCTCTCCAATAATTAGTTGCCACATGTAAGGATATTATTGGATGTCATGTGGCACTCCTCCATAATCTTAAATATGTTTCCATGTCATCCAAATAAATTGGGGCACATGTCATAATGTTACATGCGAATAAATAAAATAATATATATAAAGTGTGAAAAGTTAAAAGTGAATAAAATAATAAACAATGTTTTGTGAAAAGGGAATAAGTGTGGGAGGCATGGGAGTGTAGGAAATGGGTAAAGGGTAGTGTAGGGGGGAGGTTAAAAATGTAGGTGGAAGAAGAGGGGAGGGAAAAATGTAGGGAGCGAAGTGAGGGGGAGTGACATAGGGTGAGGTGAGAGTGTCGTGGGCGGACGTGAGGAAATGTGAGGGGGAAGGGAAATGGAGTATGGCGAGTCTGACTGATTACCATACACAAAATATTTTAAGTATGGGATGTGGGGAGTGGGGAAGGGTGAGGGATTGAGGGGGTAAAGTAGAGTTTGCGAGGGTGAGGGAAGGGAGGTGAGTGAATCCACGAACCTGACAAATCTTCGAAACTTTCTAAGTAATGGGTAAGGGAATGGGGAGAAGAGAAACTAAGTGTGGAGTAGTATGGTGGAGTTATAAGAGAGGAGTATTTCAAAAATAGGCTAAGTGTTGAGTAATATGGAAGAGAGGTGAAGAGAGGAGAGGGTAACACTTAGAAAATTTTCTAAGTGTGGGAAAGGAGAAAGGAGGAAAAATTGAAGTGGGGATAAAGAGTATGATGGGCGAAGAGTATGGTGGGTTCCCACGAGTGATAGATTTTTATTGGTTTTGAACCCAATACAAGAATATTTTCAAGGGTCTTGAACTTGAAAAAATTTAAATGCAGTTCCAAAAGATTAGCTTTATTCCACATGAAAGAGGCACCATTTTCCTCTTTAAAATTTAAACCTGGATATCTTGAACATATGAACTCAGATTTATGATCCAAAAAATGCATGATGAAGTTGAGGATAAGGGATACATCATGGAATTATAAGAGTTTAAAAATTTCCATCTTCCTATGTCATTTTTTTTTATTAATCTAAGAGCGGAAAAATATAGTTGACCAAATTTTGGTCAACAACTGGCTCCAACTGTGGGACAGTGACCCCTTGCGTGTTGCTGAGAACACCAGAATCTCAAGACCAACTGCCTTCTCCATTGAGCTATGGAATCATATTCAAAATGAATTCATGTAATTCTTCTTATTTCATGGAGTTACCTTCAATTTTGATTTCCTTATTGTGCACCATTGAACATAAGTATGTACATGCATGATCTACCTACCCCTACTTACTTGAAAGAAAGGGGCACCGTAGGTGGAGGCAGATTTCCAATGTAGCCATTCAAGAATCCAGTTGACTTGTAGAATGAGCTCCTGAATTGGGCAATATGTTGAGGCCGCTACCAAATGATCAAAAACATGCCCAAAGTATACTGCAATGAGACTGAGCAAGATGTGCTTGAAATATGATTGTATTGCTTGGACAACAAAGCTTTGGAACCATGATTCAATTAAATCAATTTTTATTTGCTCAAGAATGTTGTGTTCTTTGATTGGATAAGGAGTTTCCAATATGAGAATAAATTCATCTTTTTCCTTATCATCAACCACATCTAAGATTTATGATTCAACATCAATTCCTTGAAGGAATTATTCCATTGTACAATGATCATGTCTCTGTTGTGAGGTTGCAATGGTGAACTGTTGGTGAAATTTTGTGGGGAACTGTAAGGCCATATTTTGTTGTTCATCAATAACTTCATGATCTTCATAAATAAAATGTATCATCCATAATTCCTCTTGCTGCAAATGTCTTTCCTTTGGTTCTTGGAAAATGCCTTCTTCATGAAACTCTACTTTAGGAAAATAATCCACATTATACAAATCTGATGTAAAGTGATGATTTCTATCCCTCTGATGTAAACATTGTTGTTGTGGCTTGATATACATTGGTTGTATTATTTGAGACTCTGCTACAATCTTTTCATATTGAATTAAGTCCTCATGTTCATCCTTGAGTTCACTATAACCATCACTTTCAAATTGAGCACATGAGAGGTTGAGATTTACCTCCCATGAAGCATACAGAGGATGGTGTTCTTCTTGGATTGAAAATTTAGTGTTTCTTTTTTTATGTTTTAAGATCAAGATTTGAAAAAAAAAAACATTTATTTCCTCAGTTTTTTTCTAAATTCGTTCCTCCATTGTCTTGGATCAATTTTGGGGGGTCTAATATGTTGGCATCAATTTCAATAACGTATCTTTCAATGAGTTGAGCTCACTGCATTAATTCTTTCCAATTGCATTTTCCTTTTTTCCTTAATAGAAATCTCAAATTTGTGGGAAAAGCATTTCCGTAACAACTGAAAATAATGACATCGTTTGGAAACATTTCTTGAGGAATCTCATGAAGAACTTTCATAAATATGAAAGAGAAATCTTTAATTGTTTCTTCTTTGTTCATCATGATTTCAACCAACTTAAATAAAAGAGAATGTGGATCTTTTCCTGAGAAATATATTTCGACAAACAAGTTTTCTAGTACATCCCAACTAGTGATGGTTCTGGGCAGCAATGAATAAAACCATTCACTGGCATATTCTTTTAAAGTCAACATAAATGACTAGCATGCAACATCATTTTGAGTCACATTAAAAATTTCACAAGAACTTTCAAATTTAATCAAATGTTTCTTTGCATCTTCTAAAGCATTCCCACAGAATGTTGGAAATTTGTCCATGGAAATATCTGGCAAGGGGTGAACTTCTCCTTGCAAACTAAGTGGGATTTCATGCAAAATTTTCTTTCTTTGGATACCTTATCCTTTCATTTTTCCTTGAAAAATTTATTTTGATGGAGGAGGTGAAATCTCTTGATAGCATGAGAAAAATTCCTCAGAGGAGTCTTCATATACATCTTCTTGAAATTCTGAGATATTTTCAGTGAAGTCACTAGGGCATATTTCTTTAAGATCTTGAGTTTTGAGGATGGAGTTGCAAGTGATATCATCCTCCCAAATATTTTGTGGTTTTCTGGTTCCATAAAGTTTGTCACAACTAATTTGTGACTGAAATTTCAACAATAAACCTTCAAGGTCATTCAATGCTCTTTGAATAGGGTTCTCAAAAACCCAATTCATCTTGAATCAATCTCTAAATTTTCTCTCAAACTGCAACGAGATTGCTTCTAGTCTTCCAATAGTATATGATCCAAAAGGTATCATACCTCTTGAAAACAAATCGTTCCCCATTATGGTTTCCAAAAATGTTGATGCTTGGATCTGTCAAGGACCGAAACAAGAACCTCATGAGGACAATAGTCCCCCTTCATTTTTAGAGATGCAGTTCTCCTCTTTGGCTAAAAGATATATCTTTGAATATCTTGGAGTAGGGAGAGTGCTAGGAAACAAACCCCAAATCTTTATTGCTTGGATTTAAATGAAAATTGTTCTTCAATAACCCAGTATGATCTTTATGTGCAACAAGAAGTTATTTTACAAATAAAACATTGAAGAGGAGCTTCAATATCAGAAAATATAAATACTCAACACCACATATGTAATCCTCTATAGATACATTAATATCTCCTCACAAAGGAAAGGAGAGAATATTTTTTATCATCTCAAACAATTTTAAAAGAGTATTGCAATTACAATGAAAGGGAAATTGATAGGTCAACCTCAAATATCTCATAATTAAAACTCAAAGTTACAAGATACAGTCAAGATCAACCTCGAAAGTAATTCTTTGTGGAGTCTTTCTCATAAAAAATATCTAACAATATACAAAATAAATTTGACAGTCACATATATGGCTGCAAATACTCCATGATCATATATGAAAAGTCTTGGAAGATTACAAGAAAAACACTTGAGAACTCAGCCCCATGATTGTTTCAAGAATACAAACACAAAGCTTTGAGAAAACAATGTAGAAGAAGAAAAGAATGGAGAAGAATGAAAATATTTTCTTGTTGATCAAAATCTTGATTACATAATGATGACTGGTATGTCTCTCTCCTGCCTCTTTGAATTCCCTCTCAACAATGAATTTTGGAACTCATGAAGTCTTTGTTTTCCCTTTTTAAAGAAATGTTCTTCTAAGTACTTGAGTAGTTAGGGTTTTTCCTTTTTATTTTTAAATTCCCTTTTCTTTTTTAGAAAATAATTTTAATTAACATAACATTGAAATCTCATTAATGACTTGAAGTAATTGATATTATTGCTTCAAATAATTTTTATTTTAAATAAACTTTTATTTCGAATAATTTTTTGTTTGTTGGCTCCTTTAAGAATTGATTGTGTTTTAATTTTATGGAAAGTATGTGGATATTTTCAGACCTTGAAACCACTTCTTATGTTATCGTCATCACCTTATCTTTCCAACTATATAACATTTTCCAAAATCCGTCGACCGAATCTCAACATATGAGCTCATGAAGTTGAGTTGTCACGCAAGACCATTAAAAATGAAGTTAAATGATATTTTAATTTCTGGGAAAATGTAGCCACCTTAAGCCTTTTAAACATATACCATGATAGTCTACATCGAAACACCTTTCCAACGGTATAAATTTTGCGCAATTCGGACACCCGGAGCTCAAGTTATGGCCTCTGAAAGATTAACACTCAACCACCATCGATAAAAATTCATGGGAAAAATTGGGCCCTTGGATTAATTTCGTGCTATCCATTAATTAGTTGCCACCTGTAAGGATATTATTGGATTCCATGTGGAAATACTCCATAATCTTAAACATATTTCCATGTCATCCAAGGAAATTTTGGCACATGGCATAAGGTTACATGCGAATAAATAAAATAATATATATAAAGTGTGAAAAATTAAAAGTGAATAAAATAATAAATAATGTTTTGTGAAAGGGGAATAAGTGTCGGAGGCACGGGAGTGTAGGAAAGGAGGAAATGGTAGTGTAATGTAAAAATGTAGGTGGAAGAATAGGGGAGGGATAAATGTAGGGAGCAGAGAGGGGGAGTGACGTAGGGTGAGGTGAGGGAGGGGTGAGGTGAGAGTGTCGGGGGCGAACATGAGGAAATGTGAGGGAGAAGGGAAATGGAGTATGGTGAGTCCGACCGACAAACCTACTCAAAATATTGAAGCATGGGATGTGGGGAGTGGGGAAGGGTGAGGGAGTGAGGGAGTAAATTAGAGTTCATGGGGGTGAGGGAAGGGAGGTGAGTGAATCTGTGAACCCAACAAATCTTCAAAATTTTCGAATTAATGGGTAAGGGAATGGGGAGACGAGAAACTAAGTGGGGAGTAGTATGGAGGAGTTATAAGAGAGGAGTATTTAGAAAATAGGCTAAGTGTTGAGTAATTTGCAAGAGAGGTGAAGAGAGGAGAGGGTAACACTAAAAAAAAATTCTAAGTGTGGGAAAGGAGAAAGGAGGGAAAAGGAAAGTGGAGATAAATAGTATGATGGGCGAAGAGTATGGAAAGTTCCAACAAGTGATATATTTTAATGGGTTTTGAACCCAATACAAGAATATTTTCAAGGGTCCTGAACTCGAAAAAATTTAAATGCACTTCCAAAAGATTATCTTTATTCCACATGAAAGAGGCACCATTTTACACTTTAAACTTTAAACCTGGATATCTTGAGCATAGCAACGCGGATTTCCGATCCAAAAAATGTGTGACGAAGTTGAGGCTGAGGGATATATCATGGAATTATAAGAGTTTAAAAATTTTCATCTTCTGATGTCATTTTTTTTTATTAATCCAAGAGAGGGAAAATACAGTTGACCAAATTTTGGTCAACAAGACTCAACTTCATGCCTGATTCCAAGTCTTTCTGAAACCTTCTTCCTGAAGCCCTTCTAGGAATGCCTTAGCTTGATCTCTTTTGATTGAATCTCGATTGTTCATTTTCTAGGTCGAATTAATCTAGGCCATCGATTAATAAACTTCATTATTGTCATGAAAATCATATGATTTCGACCCTCTATGCCAAGATCAACTTTACACCCTGCAAATCAATGCCATGAATTACCTTGCTTGACTATTCTGAAACACTTAAACACAAAATTTGCTCAAATTTTGGGGATTTCACTTCGGTTCCCCATTTTTCCCCAAATTCGTCACAAGGAGAAATCTATAACCATGAATCTCTCAATTCATGTTGGCTCCTAGCCCATACAAGCTCAGTGTTGAACCTTGAGCTCTGATACCATTCTCAAATGTTCCCCAACTTAACTAGGTGACATTACTATGCAGAAATACAAACAAAACAATTTTTTCTTTTTCTAATCAAATCTTATAGGTTACCATGTATGATTTAACACATATTCAACTAATTAATGATACCCATAATTAAATTCATCTATGACACTCTAAATGACCATGAATGCAACCGATAACTCATTCATAACAACAATTAACCATTGACATATACAGAGTTAAGCACAACAATTAAACTCATGGAATAACTCAATAAAATAGATAGACACTTATCTTTAAAAGAGAGTTTGTGAAAACAATGTCCTGGGAAGGACATTCCACCCAACCATAGACCTATTGTTCCAAATCTCAATAGCAATTGATGCTCGAGCTAGGGATAGGAATCCACAAAAGAAGGGTGCCTCTCACAGTCCTCTCACAACTCAATATCACACAACCCACTAGTTTTATTCCAAAACTATCCTGAAATTCCTCCAGCTCTCTTCCTCTTGACCTATGCAACCCAATGAATGTACCCCTTCACTGCTCTTAGTCCATCGAGCATCCCATTATTTTATCAGGGTCTCTCTGGCTCAAGTAACTAGGAATATATCTGCTGGGAAATCAAGCGAACTCACTACCAGCAAAAACAACACTAACCACGTGTTGTTCCAGTGCAACTCACCCAAAAGTTCACTCTTCGGGCCTAACAACCTGGATCTTCAATTTCCAACTTCAAATTCACTCCAAAATGCTCCAGCATGTTCTAGAATTTTCTCGGCCTTGTTGTTCCATATACCAAGCTCTTCTCTCATGTTCTCTCTTGTTGTTCATCTCCAACTCCATGTGAAAAAAATTTTATTACTACCCATACAAATTTCCTCTCTTTCCCTAAGATATTTGATCACTCACGCTGCCTAATGTTGATTGTACCTCAACCCCATGCTCTCCAATAACCATGGAATGTGACTCTCACACCCACCCTATAACATGTATTCAATGATTGGGATCTCATACATTCAACCAAAAATAGAAGGTTTTCTCCAAATGATAATAAAATTCAGAAAAGTGGGTTTGAATTACTACCCATAAATTATTTCCCCTTTGGACCCCTCTTGGACACTTTCTAGGAATTCTCCCTATCTTGTGGATTAATCATCCCCCTTCTTTGTCCATATCACAACAACTGGTATTCCATTACATTTAATTACATTTCAGAAAATACATTTCCCATATTACATTACTTGGTGTTGGCCCTTGGGTATAAAAGTAAGAAAAGATTAAGGCAGAAAATAAGGAATGTGAACTGCGCGGAAGACACAATGACCGATACTGGGTCAAAGTGAGAAGAAGAGAAGAAAAGACAAAGTGAAGTGAGAGAAAGAAATCCGTTGGATGAGAAGATCGAGGATGACATATTAGCAAGGAAGATGGATCGTGGACAACTCAACAAGCGGAAAAATCCACCGTTCGATGCTTTGGAGCACTGCGCAAGAAGGAAGGAAAGGCAGGCTGGTGAAGCCCTGAAAATGCAGGTCAAGTTGACCTAGGGTTTTAGACACCTAGGGTTTTGGTATCTAGGGTTTTGACACTTAGGGTTTGGCCTAAGGCTGTCAGTGAGTCATTGTAATGTATAAATAAGAACCTAGATGAGGGAAGAGGGTTCGGGGAAAAAGAGTTCCAAGTGTGTTATTATTATGAGTGATTATTGTAGAGAGAGAGAGAGAAGATTGAGCAGTGAGGGAAACTTGTGTTGTAATATCTTCAGCTGGGTGTGAAGATCGACCCTGCAACTGGGTGCATAGGGAAGGAGGATAGAGAGAAGAGGGAAGATCTGCTAGCTAAGAGCGCATATAAGAACTATATGCTTTCATCTTAATATATTAAGCACAGTTCTGTGGACGTAGCCCTAGGGAGAGGGTGAACCACGTATATATTTGTGTTGTGTGTGATTGATGTTGTGTTCTCTTGTTTATAGACATATTGTTATTACATTATTGTGCTAGATCTGACAGATAGTAGTGCGAAGTAGATCTAAGATGGTAATTGATATCTAGATGTTGTGTTGTTCTTGTACTAGATCCACTTTGTATTCCCTTTGGTTGTATACATCTATGTCCTACAACCCCCCATAGCTACTTCGGGTGAGACTGCATCTGCCTCACAGGTGTTGCTGAAAGGGCCAGTAGTTAGGGCTTGTTTGTGCGCTCTTGGAGTTGAACCCTAGGTCTACCCCTGTGCCAACAAATGGTTTTCGTTGCCAGGACAAGAATCTTCTTGAGGAAATGTCAAGGTGGTTTCCATCGAAGACAGAGATTCAGAAGTGGATAGAAGATCAAGAAAAGGACTTCGCTGAAGCCCAAAACAAGAACCCTAATCTTAGTATAGAGGATTGGTTGGGAATATATATCTTTACTGATATACACAAGATTTTGTTTGGAGGAATTCATCAGGAGTTATACGAGTGGCTAGCTAGGTTAGAAGACACCCAATTTGAGATTAGATCTAGACCACCGATGGTTTGGACGTCGACGCTAATAAAGAAGATCGAGAGAGTTCATAACATCATGTCAAGAGAAATAGATCACTAGTTTGATAGCACCATTGGAGGGTACATCACCAAGTTTGTTGTTGACAGAGTAGAGTCATATAGCCAAGCTGAGAGGTGTTTCTTTAAGGGACCCAGAGGAAAAATTTTACACTTTTTGAAGTTGAAGATCAAGATGCTATTGCATGAGAAGAACATATTGAAGATACAGTAGTTGGTCGGATTGGAAAAGGCTAATGTTCAAGAATTCAGACAATGACATTGACGCATAGGCTTGACATACGCGTAGTGGGAGAGTGTTCAGAGAAGTTCCTCTTGCAAACCTGTTTAAGGAGAACTACATGGACGAGGGTTTCTACAGTGGAGAAGAGGAAGACCTGACAGATGAAGAGCATTCAGAATCTGCTAGGCTAGAGGAAGGGAAATCTTAAGAACCTCACTGGAAGAGCCAGAAGATTCAGGAACTGCATCGACCGTTGAAATAAGTACTATTATTCCTCCTGTTGTCTCATTAGAATTAAGCAATTAGAGTAATCAGAGTCACCGGAGCGCTCAGAGCACTGTCACTAGAAGTCCACCACATACTCAGTCAGGAAACCTAGGAAGATCTATGGAAGATGAGATGAGGTTACCCACCTTTAGAGGATATGGATCTGAAGATCCTGATCAACACTAGTTTTTATGTGAATTTGTATGGAGTATTAATAATATCATCGACGAAGCTATTAAATGAGCTTAGTTTAGTACTACCCTAAGAGATCGCACACTGAGCTAGTACATGAAATTTGTCCAAGGTGTTGTACCTAAACTGTTGAATGTCATTAAGACTGTGCTAATTGCCGAATTCAAGAAACCTAAGTCAGAGTCACAGTGCATTACAAAACTAAAAAAAATCAAGCAGAGAATAGTTGAACCTGTGTGGGAGTTTGATCAGAGATTTAAGACCTTGATAGGCTATTTGAGTTTTCGAATCCTGGATGAGAAGAACAAGGAATGGTTCATTGTTTCCCTCTTACCACACATCAGAGTTCCTCTGATGCAACAGAAGATTTCTTCATGGGCTAAGGCACTGGAGATTTCCATGAAGTTAGAATCAACCCATATGGGAGAGTCCAACTCAGGTATGAGTCAAATCTTGAGTCAACTGACTAGCTTATATTGACAGGTCGAAGATATGAAGAAAGACAAGGGAAAAGATAAAAGAGAAGACATCTGGTGTATCATATGCAGATCAGAAGCCCATGACAAGGAACAATGTCCCCTATTTCATGAATACTTGGCCTCTGGAGCTCCGAGCCCTTTTAAGAAAGTTACCCTACCCTGGTGTGAGGTATGTAGAAATCGACATCACCTTGGTGAATGTTACTATCTGCAAAAATATGTCCAGACACCCACAAATATTTATTGCACATTCTATAAGTCGGTAGGACATGATGACAAGGATTGCAGGGCTTACGACCTCATGCATGAAAGGTTGAGGGATATATACAAAATTCAAGGTGAAGTACAACAAGAAGGAAGAACTGCTTAGTATAATTCCCCAGGAAGTGGAAACTTCAACCCTCATGGTGGATTCAGAGGAAGAGGAAGAGGAGGAGGTATAGGTTGAGGTCGAGGACAGATCATCTGTTACAACTTCGCACAACCATGACACTAAGCAAGGGACTGTCAGAACCCTTGTACTTCTTGCAGCTACTGCAACTCATTCGATAATGTTATTGAAGATTGTCCTGTGCTACTAGCCAAACTTCAAGAGAGGCGAGGACCCCATCAAAACCTGCAAGTGCAATTGATATACGCTAAACCTCGCGGAGAGGACCCTAGAGTCATTTTTATCACTATAGGAGTTGTTGTTATAGGAGAAGACAGAGTGACCCAAGAAAAGACTACAAAAAAATCAGGAATCAGGAAAGCTGCAAAGAAGACACAAGTTTTTGATGCAAAGAAAGAAAAGAAAAATATTTGAGGAGGCAAGAAAGGAATTCGGGAGAGACCAAGGTTCTTCATCGAAGACATGACCAGAAGTAAGAGAATTTGGAATGCCTCTGGCATTCAATCATTATGCTCTGCCAGGAGAAGGAAAAGAGGTAAGAAAACTCATGGAATTCTTATATACTTTTATTAAGTTGATTCAGGATGAAAACGTTGTACAAAAGCTACAAAATGTAATTAGACAGTATGAGCTAGGAAAGATAGATCCCTTGCTGAATAGAGCAGTACACCAAGTCTCTAAAAAGAGAAGGACAAATAAGGAACTACACCTGAATTCTCAAATTGGAGAGTATTATATAGATTATGTGGTCCTTGACTTAGGGTCGGAGGTCAATGTCATGACGAAACAGACCTAGGCACTGATGGGAAAACCTAAATTGATCTATTCCCCTATCAAGATTAGGATGGATAATCAACAAGATGTAAGCCCCTTTGGAAGAATGGAACATGTCCCAGTGGACATCGACAGAGTAAGGACGTTTGCAGACTTTCAGGTGATTGAGATATTTGATGATAGTTGTCCTTACCCTGCGTTGTTAGGAATTGATTGGGCTTTCAATAATTCCACTGTGGTTGATTTAAAGAAAAGAAGAATGATGTTTGAAGGAGATGGCCTTAGGGTGATTGCACCTTTGGATCTTGATGAAGGTCAAAGATACACAGAACCCATCATAGAATAAGACCACGCATATGAACTAGAAAACATATACAAATCAACAACAAAACAATAGGATTACATTAATCCTATGGCGGATGGGAACCTAAGATGGTGAAGTGAAAACGCATGTTCATTAGATTTAGAAGAAGCATTGGAGAACTGGCAGAACAAAATGTACGAAGTATCTACAAGGAGATGCGCTAGATTAACTATAGAAGTTCATTGGATCGACACAATAGTAAGTAACTTGCCCACCTTTGATGGTCTAAATCATTTAGAAGCATTCTTGTTGAACTTTGAAGAAATTGTACCAACACAACAAAGATTTTTGGCAATGGATGAGGCCCTAAAAGAAACACCAGCAAGATGGGGGGGGACACACAAAAACAACATTACAGACTGGGTACAATGTCACACTTTGATGACAACGTGGTTTTCAGAGCAAGTAGAAGGCTGCCAAGTTAGGTACACAGGTCGAAGCTATCCGAAGGACCATGTGCGAAGTTGCAAGGAATACTGGAGCAACATTCCTCAAGAGCAGTGGGTGTACAAATTCATCAACACACTGGACACAATGCCTATCAACTGGTATCTTCAAGCAGAACTGCGCCTCATCACTACAAATTGGGAAGGTATGACCCAAAACTTTGTAACTACCTTTTTGTTTGAAAGTCAATATCCTACAGTGGATCAAGCATTACAAATTGTAAGACATAAATTATTTGAGGAGGTACCTAGCCTCCCTTTGGAACAAGAAGAGGACGAATGGACTGTGCCTCTCCAGAAACTGCAAGGCTGTTACAATATCAATGTTGACGAAGAAGATGATCCTACGAAGGTGAACATCACCGAAAAAGAAGGCCAAAGAGACATAGAAGGACCAAGAATCGAGCTACCTTTCATTGGAAAACCAATTAAAATAAAAAAAGTCAATATTGGAACAGAGCAAACACTGAAGCTGCAAATGTTGGAGATTATTGGGATACTGCCACTATTGATGTTAAGGTCCTAACCCGCACATAGGTAGATCAATGTATTCGGATGTAATAAAGGTCAATATTAATAAGGCCTTTCAATAAAATAGAATAAGGTGGATGTAAGAAGACCTA
>JZKD02S0081888.1:300359-310683 GCA_000966675.3 Picea glauca
AGGATCTTCCTCTAGATGCTTCTCTTAATAGACATATTTAGTATAAATAAGAGGCGAGGGTATGAGAACCCTAGCTTGGAGATTATTGTAACAGAGCAATGCTCGACTGGAGGTTGCCCCCTTGAAGAGGCCTGTGAACATTGCTATCTGAATCAAAGTGTTATTTCTGTTGCTATTTCATATATCATTACTATGTATTGTGAAGATAATGCTGGATATTTTACTGTCATTCTGTCATTTCTAGCATTTCATTTATGTTCTGCATATTTTATATATCTGGTATCTTGCAATTGATAAGATCACAGAGTTACTGCATGAATATCAGGACTTGTTTCCAACCAAGTTCACTGATATGAAGGGCATTAAAGGGCCCATGGGAGAGATGAGGATCCCTTTGAAACCAGCTGCAAGGCCAGTCAAACAGAGACCCTACAAATTAAACCCTAAATATAAGGAGAAAGTGAAGATTGGACTCGACAGAATGTTGGAAGCAGGAATCATAGAACCTGTTGAAGATTCATAGTGGATTAGCCCTATGGTGGTACAAGACAAGAAGACAGGAGAGATCAGGATCTGTGTAGATCTTCGGAAGATGAACAATTCCTGTTTGCATGACCCATTCCCTACGCCATTCACTAACGAAGTGTTATACAATGTAGAAGGATAGGAGGTATATTCTTTTATAGATGGATTTTTAGGATACCATCAGATCTGGATTGCCAAGGAAGATCACCATAATACCATATTAGAAATAGAATGGGGATCCTACCAGTATATAGTGATGTTGTTTGGATTGAAGAATGCCCCAGCCATATTTTCCAGGGTGGTGGTCAAAGCATTCAAGGAATTTTTACAAAAAATTTTGGAAGTATATTTTGATTATTGGATTGTTTTTAGCTTATTACAAAATCATATTGAATGTTTAAGACTAATGTTGGATAAGTGCAGGCAGTGTCAAATTTCCTTGAACCTGAAGAAGTGCATCTTCTTTTCACCCTTTGGAGTGTTGTTAGGTCATATTGTGTGTAAGCAGGGACTGCTGGTAAACCTATCTAAGATTGTCATTATAGTTGATCTACCCCCTCCTACTTCAGTCAAACAGGTGCACACTGCGCTGGAACACACTGGATACTACATAAAGTTCATTAAAGGCTATGCAAAGATCAAAACACCCATGGAGAAGATTTTGAAGAAAGACTGTCAGTTTCATTGGACAGAAAAATGCCAACAAAGCTTCAACACACTGAAACAGAAAATGGTTACTGCGCCTATCCTGGTTTTCCCATATTGGAGCAAGGAATTTCACGTGCATATAGATGCATCTTCTATTGCATTAGGAGTTGTGTTAGCACAACTAAGAGTTGGAGACATTGACCACCCATTATCCTTTGCTAGAAGGAAGCTATCAACAACTGAGATTAATTATACCACCACTGAGAGAGAAGGGTTAGCCATGGTGTATGCGCTACAAAAGTTTTGCCACTACTTATTGGGAGGACACTTTAAAATGTTTATTGATCACTCCGATGAAATACCTAGTCAACAAGCCAGTGTTGGGGGGGAGAATATGCAGATGGCTTCTGCTATTTCAGGAATATGATTTTGAGATTGTGATTAAGCTAGGGAGAATGAACAAAGGTCCTGACCACTTGTTGAGGTTGGAACATGGAGAAGAGCCTACTAGTTTGGAGGATACACTGTCGGATGCACAGTTGTTGGCCATTAGAAATATTGATGATCACGTCATGGAGATAGTCTAGTTCCTGTCAACAGGAATGGAACCTAGTGAATATACAATCACCCAGAAGAAACAAATGGTAGTGCGCGCTACATACTTTTCACTTATAGATGGACAACTATACAATATGGGACCTGATAAGATATTGAGGAGGTGTGCTATGGAGGCAGAGCAACCATTTATCCTCGCAGAAGCTCATGAAGGCATCACAAGAGGACACTACGCAAGGAAAGCAACAACGTAGAAGGTCCTTAGAGATGGCCTTTGGTGGCCTACCTTACACAGAGATGCTAAGGACTATTACAGAGCCTGTGATGTATGCCAAAGAGTTGGGAAATCTTCCAGAAGAGATGAAATGCCTTTAGCACCGCAGCGAACCCTACAAGCATTTGTGAAATGGGCCATTGATTTCGTGGGACCTATAAACCCACCGGGAAAGCGCACAGGAGCAAGGTACATAGTCACTGCGACAGAGTACTTGACCAGATGGGTGAAGCATGAACATTTAGGGACTGTAGTGCAACTACAGCTGCGGGCTTCATATTTGATGACATCATAACCAGGTTTGGATGCCCAAAGATTCTTATGAGCGATCGAGGCACACATTTCATCAATAAGACCGTTGAATCTTTGACTAAGGAATTTGCAGTCCATCATCAGAAGAGCACACCCTACCATCCACAAGCAAATGGTACAGTTGAAGCATTCAACAAGATCTTGGGGACAGAGTTGATGAAGATTTGCAGTGTGAACATGGATGATTGGTATTTAAGAGTACCAGTAGTACCATGGGCCTATAGAACCACTTGCAAGAAGATGACCATGCAGACTCCATTTAAGTTGGTTTATGGTCTCGAAGCATTTGTACCGATGGAATATGTTGTCCCAATCTTAAGAATCGTCGCCTTTATAGATATGGATGACACTTGCGTTGTTCAATAGAGGCTGGTGCAGTTGGTCGAACTAGAAGAAGACAAATTTATTGCAGGATTTCATCAGCAGGTACAAAAGGAAAGAGAAAAAGCCTACCATGACAGACACATCGAGAAGAAGGAATTTAAGCAAGACAATTTGGTATTGGTATATGATATTAAGTTCATGAAGCATCCAAGAAAGTTCAGAACGCATTGGCTTGGGCCATATGAGGTTGCCTATGTTATAGAAGGAGGAGTTGCATAGTTGAAGACTTTAAATGGAGAATGGAAGGAAGGTTTGGTGAATGGGAGCCAATTGAAATTGTATTATGACAACCAGCTGCCTCGCAACTCTCACCAACATCCTATTGAAAAGGGTCCAGCTACCAAGTGCAGTTGAAACTAGGTACTAGATATAGGAAAGACAGTTTGCACACAACGGGGAAGGAGAGAGCAAAAAGCACACGTTGCTCTACGTAGCTTGAAGTCGAAGCAAATCAGAAGGATCATATCTGAAGTGCCTCGGGACGAGTCACAGGTGAGTGTTGGGGGGCTGTTGGCCCTTGGGTATGGAAGTAAGCATTGATTAAATAAAAAAAGATGGAATGTGAACTGTGCAGAAGACACATTGACCGATACTAGGTCGAAGTGAGTAGAAGAGAAAAAAAGACAGAGTGAAGTAAGAGAAAGCAAGTTGTTGGAAGAGGAGATCGAGGATGACAGATCAACAAGGAAGATGGATCATGGACAAATCAATAAACAAAAAAAGCCATCATTCGATGCTTTGGAGCACTGCGCGAGAAGGAAGGAAGCACAGGCTGGTGAAGCCCTCAAAATGCGGATCAAGTTGACCTAAGGTTTTAGACACCTAGGGTTTTGTTATCTAGGGTTTTGACACTTAAGGTTCGGCCTAAGGTTGTTGGTGAGTCATTGTAATGTATAAATAAGAACATAGATGAGGGAAGAGGGTTCGGGCAAAAATAGTTCCAAGTGTGTTATTATTATGAGTGATTATTGTAGAGAGAGAGAGAATCATTGAGCAGTGAGGGAAATCTGTGTTGTAAGATCTTCAGCCTGGTGCAAAGATCGACCCTGCAGTTGGGTGCACAAGGAAGGAGGACATAGAGAAGAGGGAAGATCTTCTAGCTAAGAGCACAGATAAGAACTGTGTGCTTTCATCTTAATATATTATAAATCATAGTTCTATGGACGTAGCCCTAGGGAGAGGGTGAACCATGTATATCTTTGTGTTGTGCATGATTGATGTTGTGTTCTCTTGTTTATAGACATATTGTTATTACATTATTGTGTTAGATCTGACAGATAGTAGTGCGAAGTAGATCTAAGTTGGTAATTAATATCTAGATGTTGTTTTGTTCTTGTACTGGATCCACTTTGTATTCCCTTTGGTTGTAGACATCTGTGTCCTGCAACCCCCCATAGCTACTTCGGGTGAGATTGCATCTGCCTCGCAGGTGTTGCCGAAAGGGCCAGTAATTAGGACTTGTTGGTGCACTCTTGGAGATGAACCCTGGGTCTGCCCCTATGCCAACACTTGGCCATAACAACATTTATATCTACATTATGCATTAATTAAACCGAGGATTATAGTGGGGATGTTACATTTGAGAAGAGATTTTTAGCTACTGTTATTCACCAATCAAAGACAAGAGGCTGATGTCTTATTTAATTCTATGTAAATGTTGCCAATAATTTTGGTACAATGAAGTTTATTGGATATCTCTGATATGGCCCAGAAATTGAACCAAAAATTTTCAAGAGTGCAAGTCCATGTTAGACACCTCGAAGTGAGGCCTTTGACTTGAAGAAACAAGGTTCACGACTTTTAGTGTTTATAATTCATTCACCACTTCAATACATTATTCTTAATTTAAAAACAAAGGATACTCATTTAATGTGGGAAAACTAAATATTGAAACACCAAATGGGCTAACAAATTCAATGAAGAAGAATGGGATGCATCACACAAATTCCAACCAAAAACATAATATAACACATAAACTCTATTATATTAATGGCTCGGAGAAGGTACATCAATATGATGGGAATGCCAACAAATAATACATATATGATAAAAATAACAAATAACAAATATATGGTGTAGTTGTGCCGTCAATCTTCGTTATCTAAAATGTAGACATGTTATAAATCTAAATTTCTTGTGCATAGGATGTTACAAAATATATAAATGGAGGAGATATAAATTAAACAATAAATGAGATGATATTGACACAACCTTGACTTGGTCACAACATTAACAAGGCTATTGTGTAGCATAGTCCTTGCCGCATGATCTACAAATTGTAAGAACATGTTATATGTTTAAAGATTAAGTTTGCAGCCTAAATATATTTTGAAGGTGTGAATTTCACTAAGATAAAGAGATGTCAAGCTTGGAAGAAAGAGAATTTCTTTAGATGCATTGTTACACTTAATAGGGGATGTTTATTCTGCAATACGATTAAGCGTAAATGATTTCTCAAATGGTTACTACAGTTCTTCTCGTTCAGATATCTCTCGAGGGGTGCATGATATACCAAGTGGTCTACATAGATTGAAAATAAGTTACTCACGTGTTCATTTGATTCGACTATGGATAAAAGCCAACCTGGAAAGCCCTATGTCTTCATGTTTATATTATTATTCTTTTAAAATTTCTTTCATTTGTTGGTTATGTAAAATGTTTTTGCATTTTAAATATTTTAACACGATATGAGAGGCCATTTGTGGACAAATGTTGGATCTCTTTTACGATACAGGCTGGTATGTCGTTGGCTAGTATGATTTTGAGATATGCCATGGGCTCATCGTGAGTATCAAATCAATATTTTGTTGTTTATGTAATATGTTTCTACAATAACTCCATGCAAATCTCTATGAAAATTATTACCAAACCCATATATTTTTTTGGAAATATTGTAATCATTTACTCACAATTTAAATTATCCCTACACTATTACTAGACACTACTATTTTTTTGGTTTCCTTCCCTGGTTGGGAAGGACTATGGCTTACTTTTTCTTTTATTACAAAGAAACAAATTCTAAATATTAGTAAAAAATACTACTAAAATTAAGTAATTTGTATAACTTGAAATATTTTCAAATTAATATGTAAGTAATAGGAAAAATAAGTTGTTTGAAATATAATGCGGTGTGAGGGGCTATTTGTGAACAGATGTTGAATCTCTTTTACGAGATAGGCTGGTATATCATTGCCTAGTATGATTTCATGTGGAGACTTTGCCTCTAATGGAAGCCATACCATCTATGTACTTCTTGTAAGGGCTTTCTTTACCGTCTAGAAAGAAATAACTAAAGAGGAACTACTTCCATGACGATTGGATCACGAAATCATTTTCGTAATACAACTTTGACATTATTCCTGACGAGTAACACATATATTCCTTTTTCTCTCTTAAAGGCATATTTTCATGATCGACGATACAATCAGGGGGTAGTATATAGGTGACTTGGTAAAACATTTACACCACTCAAAATATTCTATTTGAATATAATTTTAAATATAAAATTATCCTTAAATTGTATGAACAAGCATAATCATAATCTCGTGTTGAAGAGAAAATACAATATCTATGATAATCATAATCTTTTGTTCAAAGAAAATATTATTCACTATAAAGATTTATAGGATAGTCATAATCTCTTATTCGAGAGAAAACCTTATTCACTCTCCAGATTTCTAATGATAATAAAAAAATGAGCAATATGAAACCATCAATGATTCCAACCAAGTACTTCATCATTGGCATGGATGGAGTTTTGATGGAACGTGTACTTTCTCATTCTGGGCAATATTATGGCGATATTAAATATCATAAGTGTGGTAAGACATGGTTCCTTGACTGCACCTACCTTAGCTGCGAAGTGTTGGTAATGAAAGGATAGGCATGCTCGCTAAAGTAACACTTGGCTAGGAAAGTCACGCTTGAGATTCACGTTTTTTCCTATCTACCTAATAAGTTGTGTTCCTGAGAAATAAACCCAATAATCAATGAATTCGAGTATCCAAGAAAATGTGGAGCATATACATGTTGGAACCTTAACAACACTTATCAAGGTGCTTCCTGCCACCTATGTATTTCTCCTATTATGATAGTTGCATGTGAATTGAACTCACACCATGTGTTTCACTCATGCATTCTGGTTTAGGGATAAACTATTGGAATAAATTTTCCTATGGCTTCCATTCTTAAGGTGGAATTGATCTCCTCTCCTCTCCTGTGGACAATTGTAGTTCAACTTGTTTTTAACCAGCATATGTAGGTAAAGAAGTATTTCCACCCTTTTAACTTGCCGACTTTTCCAGAACATATTCTTAGATAAAAGCAATGTGGAACTAATTTATAATATGCTTAATAATTATGGGTTAATATGGGTCTATAGTAATGTGATTTGAAATTGGGGAAATGATAAGTTGTCAGCTGGTTTTAAGCTGTCAAGAAGTCTTATTCCATCACCTTGTGTTATGATTTTCATTGTATTTATTTATTTGTATTTTGTATATTTTGTAAAGTAAAATTTGGCACTTTCTTACCTGAAAAACTTAAGAAAATTTTGTGCCTTGTATTTTAAGAGTTCTAATCAACATCCTTTGAAGATTTTTGTAGTGCATTGCCTGCACACTTCAAAGATTTACAAACTTTGTCTCGCTTCTTGTTCTGATCTCAGGTTTTTCGTTTAGCTGGTGCGTGAAAAGAGACAAGTAGGCTCGACTCGATTCGCTTGAGGGAAATTTATTTCACTTGCATTGGGAGAACCAGTTTCAGTGAGCACCGACAGATTCTGTTGGCACCATTGTTTGGCCCAGCCCTGGCCATGCAATACTTGTATTAATTTTGCAGGAACCAAATCCTGATGCATCCCTTTCAGTTTCATTTCCAGATCAAGATGAAGACCTTCGTGAAGGGGCTCTACGAAGAGTTGACTAGTGAAGCAGGACCAACCCATCCTTGAGCTCTGTGAATGCTCCAGCCTACACCGAACTAGATGACAACATCGATTGGAGGAGTACCTACTACACAAAGAAGGTATTATTAAGAGTTCTGGAAATCCCTTGATTGTAATAAAATTATGAATCTAGTTGTGGTTTCTTATTAGACATGATAGGTTCTTATAGGTTTAAAAGAAAAAGTTAATTTGACCGATAGATAACATATGTTACAGGTGAATAGAAACAACCTCCTTTGCTTGAATATCATCAGAAGCAAACATGATTAATAGCACTAGCCTCCTTTGCTTGAATATCATTAGAAACAAGTGCAAAAATAGTCTAACAAAGTCCTCAACTGCACCAACAAACATTTGGAAATATAAATCAATCTTCCAGCAAACACATATTTATTGAGCTTCTCCATAGATTCCATGGTAGGTTATTCTCAACTATAGCTCATGGTAGTTATTCCTAAAAGATTTCTGCTGTTTTCCCAGAGCGCAGCAAGGAAAAGTAACTCGTGATCACTCAACCAAAGAAATAAGCGGGCCATGTGTGTGCATGAGGAAGAGTTAAGCGGTGGAGACGAGTGACAGTATTCACCAGACATTGAAATTTGGGAGGGAGAGCAGGCACTGGACAGTGGAGACGGTGGTTAGACATTGAAATTTGGGAGGGAGAGGAGACGGTGGTTAGACATTGAAATTTGGGGAGGGAGAGCAGGCACTGGACATTGGAGACAGTGGTCGTATTTCTCAGACATTGAGATTTGAGTGCAATCGACTCATAATTTAAAACTTGGAACTAACATAGAACTACCTAAAACTTAGAATAAAGAAATTGTATGCAAATAATCCAAATAATAAGTTAAAAGTTAGGATGGGGAATGTAATTTTATATTGGGAGGAGCAAAGCCTCCAATAAGACTTAGAATATTCTTAGAATAAGACTATAGATAAATATTTTTTATTAAAACATTTAATACGAAAAATTACGAACCATGCTATAAATAATTTAGGGATATAGTAAATGTATTAAAATTCAAACGTAAACTAATTGATGTTCTTTCTCGGGATGCCTAACCATGCTATATATTTATGGATATAGTAAATGTATTAAAATTCAAACGTAAACTAATTGATGTTCTTTCTCGGGATGCCTTTCGAGGGCGATTCTTTTTCATACTTTGATTGCTATGATTTAGCACCCCGACCTTTTTACAACATCGAATTAAAGGAAGTGCCCACAGGGTTGAGGTATCAGGCACACCCTCTGTATCCTGACAGGTCCCTGGACGTATTGATGCGCGTTCGTATGTGAAAACGTAGATATGCCACACGTGGAGATGCGCTAGTATCAGAATAAGTTGTCATCTTGTTTATTCTATTTTTCCAAGAATGGAGACAACTCTATTAAGCTTTCACTTTTATTGAACTCTGGAGTCTGGCCGGCATGAGACTGGAGATAGATTGGACTTGCACGGACTCATAGCTCTCTCTCCATAGCCCGCAAAGGCGGAGGGCTTCGGCATTACGAACGAAGTGGTCGGATACTCCGGAATCAGATCCTAGGAGGTCCTGCAATAGCCGGTGGTTAATGAGGAGCCGGAAGGAATCCGAAAATAGTTGTTGACAGGGTAGGTAAGACATATTTCGGGGTGTCCGGCAGAATCTAAATATCAATAAAGTGAGGTGCGAAGCGGTTACTTCGTTGTGTAGCTAGCGTGTTCAGGTCTCAAATGATCTATTTGTGATCCGGGGTCTCGAACTCTAATTTTGGGCTTGCTTGACGTATCAAATGTATCGAATGCTAGAGTCCCTTCTTCGACAAGGACTAATAATAAGTAGAAACATAGACACAATGACTTATAGAGAATACTATTGGTAAAGGGAAAAGTTTTGTATTGTTTTATTTATAATTGTTGTTAATGGTTGTACGGAATTGAGGATGGTTGAAACTTATCCTTTGTGTGGGACTAGTTTTCTTAAGTAACAAAATGATTAGTATAGCCGGTATACCAATTTTATAATTATCCTTTCAATGTGTCATGTAAATAGCTCGACACTTTACCAACACAATGAAGTAACATTGTAAATATGAGAGAAACCTAGTCCCAACACAATGTGAAAATATCCACCATGGACCACATAATTCAATTAATACAATGAATCTTATAAATTGTAGTGACAATCTAAGAGTTTCAAATATTAATAATAGTGCACCTGTTATCTCAATTGTTTTTTTCCAATAAAAAAATATATATGTTGGCGGCGGAAGTCACTCCTGGATTGCAGCAGGAGCAGAGCTCGACGCCCATCAGTTTAATGTCACGATTTGTGTATGAAAGGGGTGATCGAATGGAAGTAAACTCGGACGATATCGTTTCAACTCTGAAACTAGGCTAGGCATGCATGGGCAAGTGAGGTCTTAGATAAGCTTCAAACAATGAGTTGTAATAAGGGTGAGTAGGGGGGAAGACTTGTATAAGAGGAGTGCAAGGGTCCGTCGTAAACAAAAGGTTTCCAACAGACTGGGGAGAAAACATCCAAACGCAAGATCTTCTTACATTCAAATACAGAAAATCAGAGAATACAACGATGCAATGATAAATCCTTTATCATGACATAATTGCAACAATTCATGTGAATCAGTCGATCATGAACTCCCTAGTATGAGATGAAAGCTTAGATGGAGTAGG
>JZKD02S0081888.1:317340-334756 GCA_000966675.3 Picea glauca
ATATAAATTATATTCTTGAGCTGACAAGGCTTCTAGGGTTATTAGCCAATTCATTAGGGTTTCTCTTGCTTCCCGGAGTCTTCTATTCTCATCAGGTTCACATGTAGAGGTAAATGCCTCCCGCAGCTACCATAATATTAACATCAACCACCTTATCTCTTATCTCATTTATCCCAAGGAGGCATCGAGATTTAGATCACGTCGAACCAACATCTGGAAACACAGTGCCCCCCTTCTGAAACTCATCTTAGCCCTTTTGGCCTTTTCAGTACAGCCCCTTCTACTCCCTCGAGTGACCACGAGCCATGACCTCTTTCCTATTTTCCAGAGTGCTTTCGACGTTTCAGGGTTCGCGGATGAGAAAGAGCAGGTCTTTCCCCCTTCAAAATCGCGATGGGTGGAATGCCGAGAAGGCCTAATAGTCGCCATGCGTCCCCCCACTGATCTGACAGTTCTGAACTAATTTGGCAATATTGTGGGCCCAGGTCTGAGACGTTAGCGCCCCTCCTTTAGTCCTGCTCCTATGTGATTGGGCGCCCGAACCATGGGCCTAAGTCTGGGCGCTTTCGATGTTTTGGGGTTCGAGGTTTTGAGAGGTGAAATGAAGAGGAGCGCTTTCCCCTCGAATTCCCGAATGCCAACGTGACACGGATGTGCGCTGTGCGTCCTTGCGATCTGACGGTTCTGAATCCTCCCAACGATGCTGTGGGCCCCAAGTCTTGGATGCTCTCGGCGTTTTGGGGTTCAGGGTTTCGAAATGTGAAATGTCGAGGAGTGCTTATAGCTCGAACTCCCGAATACCGACATGGCATAGATGTGTGTCACGCTTCCTTCAGATGGACGGCCTAGATAGTAAGCGCTATTATAAAAGGGGTTGTCCCCCTTTACAGGCTCGCTTGATATGACCTGGGGCTAAGACCGTGGGCTCGGCGCCAAAGGTTCTTTCGGCGTTTTGTCGATCGGCGACTTCAACTGCAATGAACGGACACCTCCTTGACTCCCGAAACCCTGATCCCCGATATGCCGACTGGCAGCCAACTGTCCCAATTGGATCGGACGACCCAGATTTGTCTTGAAATATGGGAGCTATCCCCTGTGCTAAATTTTGAGCAACCCGGTAGCCCTGAAAACCCGATGACCGTCGATAAAATCTGTAGGTGGATCTCGGCCGCTGACAGCAAAACTCTGCTTGCTCGCTTGACACGTCACTGAAAAAAGGATTCTCCTGTGCTGCGCTTGGGCGCTTTCTACGCAATGTGTAGACCTAGATGCTCTCGAGCCCAAGACAAGAATTATCGCTAACATTAGGCTCCATGGGGGATAGAGTCATCCCTGTGATGCTCTAAGAACTTATTCCGCAACTCCAGTGCCTTGCTGTTGGGCTATGGAGTCAGGCTCAAAATATCCTGCTGCTGAAAATACAAGCCGAAAAATAAAAGAAACAAAATAAAGCTACATGCTCAAAGGAGCTTATTTATATACAGTCCTAATGCTAATAAAATATTTTACATGGGCTAGGTGAAAGGAAACTTCGACCATAGCCATTCAAGCAACTTCTTGGATAGAAGCTCCTTCCTTCTGTCGATGATCACCAGCAGATAGTGTAACCGTGACAGCAGAACGACTACACTCTTCAACTTCTCCTCACAAGGTGAAGTTGATATGGAATAGGGCGGCTCCAAGGCATAAAGTACATTCCACTCCATGTATTTGCCGATAGGGTCATAGAATGAGTGCAAAATTTCGGAAAATTGGTGACAGGCAGCCTCCTCTGCTACAGAGTTTCTCACATGTGGTTGAATATCTTTGATAAGAACAGGAGAGTGGAAAACTGATGTAGGCTCACTGATCTCAGGCAGTAGTTGCTCACTGACTGGATCTGGAATGAAATATGTGCTCAGCTGTTCCTCTGGTTCCTTTTCCTCTTCTTGGCTCTCCCCCAGGTCAGATTCGTATTCATCACTAATAGGGACCATGGGGTGGTTCTATTTGCTGACTGGCTCTTCAGTATCTTTATAGTGATCAAATGTAGGATAAGCTTTCTTCTCATCATCACTATAATATACATCAAAAAGGGGTTGTCCTTCATTGATATGATCCTCCTCCAGAACAGTGATCCCGTAAAAAATTTCCGTTTTAGGGATAGTGGGCCTGCTGGTTCTGGCTGCTCACACATAATCTTTTTTTCTTTAATCCCAGGTAAAAATATATCGTGAGAAACCCCATGGAGGAAAAGAGAAGAATCCTCTTCCACAACTAACCCCTCTTTTAAAAAGAGAGGGTCTTCATCATCATGAGCAGAGCTGCTAGGTACATCTGCTTCAACCTGATATCCAGGTGAGTCATCTACCATGGACCACATTTTCTCTATAAACTCACAATTTCCACAAGAGGCATGTTGATCGTTATGAAAATCTAAAAGAATAGAGGCATCTGATATAATGTTAGATGCTTCCTTTCTAGGGCTAACACAATTAATATCATTCAACACCTCTATTTTTTCATGGCAAATTCTTTCCTCCACAGTAAAGGCTTCATCATGGACCTGGTCCTCAGGGCCAGCAGAGGCTTCATGAAGCAAAGAAAACTCCTCACAATGGTTTTCAAACAAACAATTAGCTGGATAGTAGTCTTTACAAAATGAATTGAAAGCTGCATGAAAACCTATTAAAGAGCGGATGCTCACAGCGGGAAGAGATCGACACCACTCAAGAGCAACTCCCTTCAACGAATACCTGAAGAGCTTAATCCGGACATCCTCATGCATGATATTGTGTCGGTGAATAACCTCATGGAAGTCCAGTAAATGCTCAGCTGGTTCCTCCCAACTTGTTGCATGAAATTCAGGGAGGAAATCTTCCCATTGGTCTCTATTAGGAAGTGCATTAGGAAAACCAACTATCTGGGAAAAGTCACAGAAAGAAAACCTTTGAGCCAAAATTTTCTCCATATCGAACCAGTGGAGTTGCCAGGTGAAAGATGCGAAACTTCAAATATGCCTGGTCCTTGTTCACCATCAAAGGCCAGATCTTAACGTTGTCGTTACCCCAGGAAGCTTCTCAGGCTGAGAAAGCAGCCGCTGAAACCTTCTCGAGAAATCTCCTCTGGGTCAGCTTTTAGGTGCACTAACAATAGTCATAGCTGAAATAGTGATGTGGAAACAGTAGAGTCACCACAGTGGAGTCACCAGATGCACAGTAGAAATATTTAAGGGCTCTGATGTCTGATGGACCTTCAGAATCAGAGGCTCAATGTCGTTCTGCCCAGGGAAAATCTTCAACTTCGTCCCTGACAACGGCGCCAGAAATGTTGGCGACAGAAGTCACTCCTGGATTGCAGCAGGAGCAGAGCCCAACGCCCATCAATTTAATGTCACGATTTGTGTATGAAAGGGGTAATTGAATTGAAGTAAACTCGGACGATATCATTTTGACTCTGAAACTTGGCTAGGCATGCATGGGCAAGTGAGGTCTTAGATAAGCTTCAAACAGTGAGTTGTAATAAGGTTGAGTAGGGGGGAAGACTTGTACAAAAGGAGTGAAAGGGTCTGTCATAAACAACAGGTTTCCAACAAACTGGGGAGAAAACATCCAAACGCAAGATCTTCTTACATTCAAATACAGAAAATCAGAGAATACAACGATGCAACAATAAATCCTTTATCATGATATAATTGCAACAATTCATGCGAATTAGTCGATCATGAACTCCCTAGTATGAGATGAAAGCTTAGATGGAGTAGGAAAGACTGTTTGTCATAAAACAAGAAATCTCATATACAGATGCACAACCAGGGAACTAGAATGGTTGTTAAAACTTTATAGTCGGGAGCTTTGCTCTACCATCGATACTTTACAAAATACAAAGACTGAGCCTATATACTCAGAAAAATTATCTTAGCAGCGACGTCTCCTCAGTCAAATCCATCCTGCACTTCTCTTGTCATACGCCACCTTAATTATGCATGGCTCGCGCCAGGGGTTAGCTGAGCCCTTAAATGTTGAATTAGCGTGTGCAGGCTTCCCTGGCGAGTCGAGGACTCGGCGTGGCTTCCATGGAAAGAACCAGTATAGAGGACTGTCTCGGGTAGACCTTCCAGCCAGGACGTTCATTCCTTGTAATTAATGAGTGAAACAAGGCTTCAACCACCTTATCTCTTATCTCATTTATCCCAAGCAAGCATCGGGATTTAGATCACGTCGAACCAACATCTAGAGACACAGTGCCCCCCTTCTAAAACTCATCTTAGCACTTTTGGCCTTTTCGGTATAGCCCCTTCTACTCCCTCGAGTGACCACGGGCCATGACCTCTCGCCTATTTTCCAGAGTGCTTTCGGCGTTTCAGGGTTCGCGGATGAGAAAGAGCAGGTCTTTCCCCCTTCAAAATCGCGATGGGCAGAATGTCGGGAAGGCCTAATAGTTTCCACGCGTCCCCCCACTGATCTGACAGTTCTGAACTAATTCGGCAATATTGCGGGCCCGGGTCTAAGACATTAGCGCCCCTCCTTTAGTCCTGCTCCTATGTGACTGGGCGCCTGAACCATGGGCCTAAGTCTAGGCGCTTTCGGCGTTTCAGGGTACAAGGTTTCGAGAGGTGAAATGAAGAGGAGCTCTTTCCCCTCGAACTCCTGAATGCCGACGTGACACGGATGTGCGCCACGCATCCTTGTGATCTGATAGTTTTGAATCCTCCTGATGATGCTGTGGGCCCCAAGTCCTGGATGCTCTCGGCGTTTCGGGGTTCGGGGTTTCAAAATGTGAAATATCGAGGAGTGCTTATAGCTCGAACTCCCGAATGACGACAAGGCATAGATGCATGCCGCACGTCCTTCAGATGGATGGCCTAGATAGTAAGCGCTATTATAAAAGGGGTTGTCCCCCTTTACAGGCTCGCTTGATATGACCTGGGGCTAAGACCATGGGCTCGGCGCCAAAGGTGCTTTCGGCGTTTCGCCGATCAACGACTTCAACTACAATGAACGGACACCTCCTTGACTCCCGAAACCTCGATCCTCGATATGCCGACTGGCAGCCAACTGTCCCAATTGGATCAGACGACCCAAATTTGTCTTGAAATATGGGAGTTGTCCCCTGTGCTAAATTTCGGGCAACCCGGTAGCCTCGAAAACCCGATGACCATCGATAAAATCTGTAGGTGGATCTCGACCGCCGACAACAAAACTCCGCCTGCTCGCTTGACGCGTCACTGAAAAAAGGATTCTCCCATGCTGCGCTTGGGCGCTTCCTGTGCAATGTGCAGACCTGGATGCTCTCGATCCCAAGACAAGAATTATCGCTAACAATATCCACAAATTATAATACCATGAAACTTTTCAAGAGTCTCATATGCAGCGACTAATAGCAATTGATTTTCCATTCTTCAATTATTGCACACAAACCAAGTAATTTTACCAAAGTTTTACCATTTTCATACCATTGTCCAACTCGTATTTTATATTTTGTCCTTTTTAAATTTGAAGTCTTAGTTGGCCTCATATAGAGAAAAGACGCTTCAAACTTAGGAAACTAGAGGGTTGAAATTTAATAAATATGATAGGAAAGAAGTAAAATGAATTAATGCTATCTTTAAGGTTAGCATTAATTCCAAACATTAAATGCTTAATTTTTGTAAATGAATAACTCATATTACATAACCCAATTTTTGTAAATGAATAACTCATAGTACATAACCCTTTATAGTGGTGTAATCGGTTGCGGTGGCTTTGTTGTCTAGTCAGCTGCCAAATGTCCTCCACTTTCCAACTGCCCTCCACTTCCACTTGGTGAGTTAGTTGCACGTGGCTTTTGAGCACTATAGATTGATTAGTGCATGATAAAACAATATGTGCAGAGCTTCTATCGGCAAGATGTTGAGGAGAGAGAATTACACCTGCAAAAAATGTGCTAACCTTCTACCTATGAGATGTAGAGGAGAGAGAATGCTAAAGGTTGGAGGTGTCTTCTTGCATCCCTGCAGCGGGAATAAATTTTCTTCAAACAGATTGTCAGCTAGCAAGATAGGCGATCAATCCTACCAGCCTATAAGGTATGTAAAGAAATAAAGAAAGATATGTAACTATGGATTGACAGTGAATTACTTACCCATAACAAAAAATTTACACCTTACTTACCTCATTTTCTCTTTTTCTTCCCTTCCTACAGGAAGTAATATCAAAATTTCAAATCGACTTGAGCATCTACATGTGATCCTAGAGGGATTTGGGAGCTTCAACATATTTTTGAAGAGAGCTGGGAGATAGTTCATCAACATAAAGGAGAGTTCTTTGAGTAGGGTGGAACTTCTTATGTTCCATTTGTTCTGGAGAGGCGGACCTTCTTAAGCACTGAAGCCATTGCCTCTTAGCACCCTCTGCCATCCAACGTTAACAAACTGTCTGCTGGGTTTGTTCTTTATAAAAAAAAACGGAATTTATTTTCTTCTCTTTTTTGAGCTTTCCGCACATCGACGAGCTCCCAAACTTAATATGCATTATGAAACCTTTACTTGAAGTATATAAGTGCTGGAATTAATAATAGTAATGGGAACCGACTGCCCTCTCTCTTTACTCGGGAGACCAGATGCATTTTGATTTACATATATGGTTGTAAGGCTCCTTTCTAACCCGCTCAAATTATTGAAAATTTTTTATGCCCCATCTTGGCAATAAAATGTCATAGGTCGCCTTCTACCTAGTTAGACACTAGCCACATCCAAGCCTTGGTCATTTTATTTCCCACCAATGCTCTCCAAGAAACAATGTTTATGCGTACGTCTCTCCTTCTAGGATTGAGTCTTAAGATCAAAGATATCACCTTCCCCCAGCTTTGATACCACACCTCCTTGATTGACTACCAAGAGAAACAGAGACCGCTATCAAAGCTATCACCTCCCCCAGCATTAAAGACCCAGACTCGACAACCTCAGCAAGATTTGAACTCTAATTGTGATTCAAATCAAAATTAATCATCCCAAAAGTATGGAACACTTCTTTCTCTGCATGGAAGTCCATATGTCATTTTGGCATTAACATGTGGACTATGGTTATCCAAAAGAAAGCTTCCGTTTACAAAAATCAATGAGCGCATTTAAAATATTTGTATACAGCTTTAATCAACATTATTTATTAGGAAATGTACGAATTATTCAAAATTATAATAAGTAAAATTAAAATTATCTTTCTTTATATATGAACCTTTCACGGATACATAACCCACTGTGACAACTACCACTCATTAGCTTCATGGATGTTTCGATGAATACAACGAACTTATTTTATGAAACATATTGTTTTTCTGGATAACTCCCACCTTGTAATGTGGCGAACTGTTCACTGAGTGCTATAAATTTGTGTTCACCACCTTTTTCGGTTTTTCCACACTATTTTTGTCAAAATAAATTTGTAGAAACAGGCCTCCGAGTCTCCTATATGATTATCATACAGTTTTCAATCTGTAGATTTTTTGGGTATCTTTCGAATTCAGGTTTGCAGATATTGAAATTCCGTTCTGTATAGATTATTTTCACTGACTTACTTGTTCAAGATAAAAGACAAATATGTACCATTTACCACATTCTACAACTCATGTTTGAGATCTCCACAAAACCGTTTTATAGACAGTATTGTGAACATTAATGTTCTTCTTGCTGCATTGCAGATGTATCTGACAGTAAACACCACAGATAAGTCTGCAGCCTCCCCCTGTAAGTTTAACAGTCGCCTTTAGCCCGACTTACTGAATTGGAAACCTTTTTTATATTTATAATTAATAATGAGAAAAAGAAAATGTTGTAGAGAATGGATGGTTTTTTTCAGTGACAACACTAGTTATAGACGCACCCAAAAAAAAGCCCGACTCTCATGAATTATAGGAAGTATATCGTCTCGAAAGGAATGAAAGTGCAATAATTCGGGATATGTAATTGATCTATAGATGAATCCCATTACTCGAAAAACTAGACACGCAGATATGACTTGTCTGAATGGTTGATATCATTATTTACACAAGGCATGGAGTACGAAATAGCTTGTCTGGTGGATCGGACAGCTTGGATCTCTACTGCATTGCAAAACCTAATTCTCTCTCAGTAACTCAAAAAATGTGTTTTCGTTATCCATCGTTTCCATGATGGATTCCTATACACTCTAGTTGACATCTCTATAATATAAAATCAGGAATACATTTACTTTGTAAAAAAAAACAATCAGCCTACAAAAGAAAAATGCATGCATTTTCATGGTCTTCGAACAAAAACATGGGAACAATTTCTACCAGGTCCTCGAAAAATGCATGGCTTTACATAATATTGGAACGAAAACATGGGAACAATTTCTACCAGGTCCTCAGCATCCCAATGATTCTGCTCACTCCGTCATATCGTGATAGCAATGTATGGGAAACCCGCTTATGAAATTTGTAGGTTTCAGTCATCAAGTAATTAGTTGGATTTCCTCTATACTAGCACAAAAATCGAAACCATAATTTTGTGAAAAACGAAGGTTAATGGGGGTTCAGGATTTGGCGATTACAAATGCCAAACACCAACATACAACAACTCCCGAATTGCGAAAAAGAGAATGGAATGTGGACTCGATGCTTTTCGGGTTTCGGGGTTTACAAACTCCCGATGCAAAACACCACACAACCTCAAACGATGAATCGCTAAATAAAAAAAAATATGGGGCCCATTCAATATAGGGTTTCGGGGTTTGGTAATGCTTGATGCGTGAGCAACATACAACGGTAATCACCGATCCACGAAATTCGATCAGGCTGTGGGGCCACTTCGGATTTCGGCATTTGCAAGAACAAGAGAACTCCACGCAACTTGAACCAATAAAATCTGAATGCCGAAAGAAAATGAAAAACATGAACAGAGTTTACAAACTCGGTAAAATAAAACACAAAGTGACAAATTCAATTAAAAAAAAACACTTTTGAGCTCTTATCTATTACAATTTCGACTCTGGTATTTAAATGCAGAAAATTGCCTCTTCAATCTCCTAAGAGATTTTAATCAAGGCGGTGATGGTGTTTTGTGCCCTGCAAAGGTTAAGGCAACCACCGTTTAAATAATGTAAAACAAAAATGTAATCGGTGGTTTAATCCTCGAGTCTTGAAAGGTCAAGACGACCATCGATTCATCGTTTGCACAAGCGGTGAAATGATTACATACTTACATACTCCCTCTTAATCATTTCAGAACAAAAACAAATTAAAACTATGTAAAACAAAAATTGTTGTAAACAATGCATTACAGCTTGCAGACCCCAATGTTATCTCTATGAATTTTGAACAATTCATTTCCCAAGGGCTTCGTAAATATGTCTGCAAATTGTTCTTCAGATTTGCAGAACTAAACTGAAATCTCTTTACCAGTTACCAGCTCTCGAATAAAGTGATACCTCGTATCAATGTGCTTACTTTGTTTGTGAAAGACATGATTATTTGACAGTGCAATGGCAGATTTATTGTCATAGACAATTTGAGTTGCATTGTTTTGGTTATGCAACAATTCATTCAAGACCCTACTCATCCATACAGCTTGACATGTAGTTGTAGTTGTTGCAACATACTCTGCCTCAGTGGAAGATAAAGTCACAATGGGTTGTTTCTTTGATGCCCATGCCACTGCTCCAGATCCAAGACTAAAAATATACCCAGATGTGCTTTTCCTGTCATCAATGGAATCTGCAAAATCACTATCAATATATCCAATCAACTCAAATTTTAAGCTTGATGTGTATTGGATACCAAAACTAGTTGTTTCAACAACATATCTCACGATCCTCTTTCCTGCTTGCCAATGAGTACTCATCGGAGTCTCCATGAATCTCGAAATCAAACTTACAACAAAAATAATGTCAGGTTTGGTTGTTGTTAAGTACATAAGGCTTCTAACCAACCTCTTATACAGGGTTGGATCAACATATGATCCTTCATCATACTTGCTCAGTTTAATACCAGTTGCCATTGGTGTTGCAGTTGGTTTGCAATTCAACATTCTAAACCTTTTCAGCACTTCATTTGCATAGTTAGTTTGACAAATGAAAATGCCATCATCAGATTTGTAGTGTCCCCAAGGCCGAGCCTCGTTGCAAAACATGATATATGAAATGAATTGTAAACATGTCTATAGGCTGGTGAACCACGTTTTGTATAAGCTGGTAGGCTTATGTGTTTGTTAGGCCATGGAGCCTAAGTGTTGAAGGCTAGGATCCTGTTGATGTACTTGTATGTATGCAGAATAATTAATAAAATATAAACACTGCCAGGTGCAGACCGACCACGATGAATGAGTGAAGGGGGATTGAGCGTCCACAGAGTGGGCAAGGGATTAGGGGCTGGAAGGTGGGAAAAAGGGGCTAAGTGTTGAGCCTAGGGGCTAAGCCTAGGGGGCTTAAGCCTGGGAATAATATTTTAATATTATTTCCCAAAAGACATATGTATTTTATTTTATTCTAAGTTCCTGGCAAGGGAAATGTGCAAAAGGGATGTATGCTATGGGAACGCATGCATTTTCCAGGGTGACAAGTGTCAACCCTGGTGCATGCAAATATAATAGCCGAGATGAACCATGGGAGGGGTTCTTCTCCATTCTACCCGATCGTCTGAGCGTGAACCCGTCGGACCTCTGCAAGAATACCCTGGTACAATCCTGAAACCAAAACCGTGAGACTATCCCGTGATTGCTGAACCTGTTTGGGAAGCGTGTGTCTATTTTCCCAATCGACTGTTGCGGCCACGCAGTGCTGGAATGCGCGTGGCATACTGGACAGAGTAAGTTCGTGGTGAGCTTGTGTATGACCTCTCTTCTGGTGAGGAAGGTGACTGTGGTTGGAAGAAGCAGGTTGTCAGGTCTGTGAGCAACTCTTTCCACGTGAAAGAGTTTGCTGGGAAGTGGTTTTCTTCCAGAGAGTGTCCAGCACCAGCTTCAGACTCTAAGACTTCCTGATTCAACCTGTTGCCGAGACCTAGAGAGGAGGTTAGCACCGATGGACTGTGCGTGTGAAGGTGTATACTCCTGGGCGGAACAAGCATGTGGGGAATGAGAGTCTGGTAGTAGTGGGCGTAAGATGGCATCTTTGGGAAGAACCTTTCTAGATATTTCTGTGCTATTTTCCCTGTAGCCTCAGCCTAGCCTAAGATTCCTTACCTTAGGGTGGAGCTCAGTCCCAGCTCGGGGGTGACCCACTGTTGAGATGATGAACAGTGTGGTCTAAGGCTTGGAGGTTCGTGGAAGGCCTGCATTTGGTTGGTGGATTTCACCAATGTTACAAGATAAGTGTCTAACTATGTTCTTATCTCATTTTGGCATGACTGTTCTGTATATATATATTATGTATCATGTTTTCCGCTGTGTATATGAACTAATATGAAAAGATAATTTTTGTTGATTATGGTAGTAATTCATATGAATACTTTGTGTTGAATGTGTTTAACTGTTAAATGCATGTGGAGTATATACTGGACTGTATGTGTTATGTAAATCCAACGTAAGTGTGTACAGATTGTTATATTGCGCGTTAAAAGCCTTGGTCAACAAAAAGGTACACTACAAACTGGTATCAGAGCGAAGGTTTCGGCACTGAGCCTAGATGGGCCAGTGGAGTGGTTGTTGGACCAAGAAGTGAAGGGAATTGAGCCTAGAATGGCCAATTTCGGACCTTGGTTTGTTCTAGTGTGTCAAGTAGTTTCTTGACCACGCTTACGAGCTAAGGAGGTTTGGTAGTGCAGTGAAACTGCAGCCGATGTGGTCTACGACCACGGGGGGGACAGGTCTCTACACCAATGGTGTTAGAACCTTCAGATCTGTTCGGGAGGGAAGGCGAGCCCTCGTGACCATCGAATCTGGAAAAATGTGCGCAAGGATTAAAATTCCTTTCTGAATTACATAGGAATGTGGAAATCGTGATTTGCAAAATTCCAAATTGGTTAGGACCCGTATGAGCCGTCAGATTTCAACCGGAAAACCCGACAGCCGTTGGATCTGTCGGGAGGTGTCCAAAGGTTAAAACCTTAGTGAATAAAGGCATAAGCCCAAAATAGATCTAGACCGTCTGAAAGACGGAGGACACGTGTCGTGAGATTTTCCACTTCGGGAAATCGGGAATCGCGATATCGGGAGTCCTGGTAATAAGAGATCGGGACTTTCCATGGTGGAAACCCCGGAACAGTCATGGACCATCCGATTTGAGACGGCCACGTGTTGCGAGACTACCCGTTTCGAGGATCGGGGATTCGGAAGTTCCGATGACAAGAAATCAGACGTTCGTCCTGATAAATCCTGACCATACTATCAAGACATTAGCGTGTGACTAAGTCCTGGTGAACGGACGAGATTCCTTCGGGAAATGTCAAGATCTGTAAAGACCGTACGATGTGAGAAAGATCTGATCGTTGGATTTACGCGTGGAATTTCATATTGGGGATTGGGTGTTAGAAATCCCGACATCACTACAACAAGAATCGCGAAATCGCGAAACGTGATATCCCGACAGACAAAAGAACCGTGTGGGGGCCACAACATATGAGAAGTGGACAAGTGGCATGCCGTTTCGGGTTTTCACGGTGAGAAGTCCTGAAAAGTTATGCATTTAGGATTCGCGATATTGCGAACTCCGAAACGTCGATGAAATGAGGACCGTTGAATAGTCAATTGCACGAGTGTATCGGAGAAATGGCATATCAGGGATCCTGGTGACAAAGTGTTTATGCATTTTGGAGTCACGAACCGTGAACCCCGATAAGTGGGAGTCAGCTGTCAGCCAGTCGGGATTCGGAGAATCGAGAATCACGGGGACAAGAAGTCCATACATTGTGGAACTCCGAACCCTGAAACCCCGACGAGAGGTTTGACTACAGTCACGAGGTAGAGGTCACGTGGACCAGGAGCTAAGCCAGGAGGGCTAACGTGTCAAGGATGCGTTGGGATTCGGAGAATCGCGAACCCTGAGGACATGTGCATTTGGACATTGGGAAGTCCAAAATTCCGATAGGAGGTATGACTATGGTCATATAAGGGGAGGTCGTGTGAACCACGAGTCTATCTCGGAGAGTTAAACGTGATTTCTCCAGTACCGAAACTCTGAAATACCAAAAACTGAAGTTTCGAACACCCAAAAAATATAGAGCTGAACAGAGCTCAGAAAATTCGTGGAATTGAAACACTTTCTCAAACTCCATTGTCACAAAAGATGAGGAATTGTCAAGAAAACGAAGGCTCGACAAATTCGAGTCGTCTGTGCATTATATTGCAGAAGACTAATGAGTGCCAGAACTGTTTGGAAATTTCCTCAAATGCAAAGAAATGGGAGAGATACATAATACTTCCAGTTCAAGAAACTTATTTAAAACGAAATGCCTTTTATTTTGTCCGAACTGGCTTATAAATATTATGGATTGTTCATGAAGGTTCAATGGACTGAAAAACTTCGAATTGAATTGCACAGTGCGTGTGTAGAGTTGAACAAAGGTCAGGATTCCAGTTAACCAACGCCGAGTATGGAGTGGGGAAAAGTGCAGATTAACCCTGAAATAGAAGACGAACAGGAAGGAAAGGATGTTAACCTGGGAGTTGAAGGATCGAACTCCAATGGGCACGGAAAGGAAAAGGATAAGGAAGGACACATAATGAAAATCCTTGAAGGATTGCAAAGAGAGGCCAAGGCTCGCCGAGATGACAGCCGAAAGCTCATGAAAGTCAGGGACCGGTAGGGTGCATTAAACTTAAAATTTTTGAAGAGTTTGGAAAGAATAGAGAAGAAACTCGAGAAAGGAAGAGACTCAAGTACGACGGGGAGTTGCAGAACCCATGGGAGAGGAAGTAGGTCGAAGAGTGGTAGCCGACATCTTAGTCGCTCCCAAAGACATTTTGACAGTAAGACACACAGTAGTTCGAGCCCGTCCCCTACCAGAAAGCATCGAAAATCTAGAAGGGAGGAATTGAAAGGAGAGATGAACAAGATTAAGCCTCCAACATTTGATGGAGAACATAATAAGGAGGAAGATGCCGAGACCTGGTTGCTTGGCATGAAGAAATACTTCCAATTGCAGAATTATTCCGCCCATGTAGAAGGAAGAATTGCAATGTACCAACTAAAAGGAAAAACATCCATGTGGTGGGATCAGTTTGTGCAGGTGCAACACATCAGAGAGAAAGAGGTCACTTGGAAGGAATTTAAGAGGTATTTCGAGAAGAAATACCTGACTAAAAGATACTATGACAGAAAGATGAAGGAGTTCTTCGAACTCAAGTTGGGCAGTACGACCATTGATGAGTATGAACAAAGTTTTCTGGAACTACTGAAGTATGTTCCATTTATCAAAGAGGAGGCTGTCAAGATTCAAAGGTATCTGAGTGGACTACCACCTTCCATTGGTGACAAGATTCAATATGATGATCCTAAGACTATGGAAGAAACAATAAGAAAGGAGAAATGCTTATACGAACAACAAAGGGAAAAGCCTACTTTTCGGAAGGCTTGGGATGACCAGAAGAGGTTTAAGAAAGAATAGAGGCAGAAGGGAGACAAGCCTTCCTTTTTCAGAAACAGTCTTCAGGGACAGCCGTCGTTTAGAGAGTCGAGAATGACTGAAGAGAGACCACAAAGATAGAGACAGGTGCCCATTCAGTGTTGGGGCTGTCAAGGAAACCACAAGTATAGAGATTGTCCCCATAAAAATGGTAAGGCGAGAACTATACATAATGTTCAACAAGATGAAACAGTGGAGGATATGGGCAAAAAAATTCCAAGGATATACGCAGCCCTAGACAATAAGCAAGAAGAATTTCAATCGCACATGATTGAAGTGGAAGGTATGATTAACAACCGACCCCTTATTATTTTAATTGATTCAGGGGCTAGCCATAGTTATGTAGATCCTAGAGTGGTGGAAAGTTTGCATCTAAAAAGGAGCAAACATAAGAGGTCTTGGTTAGTACAGTTGGCCACAAGGACCAAGAGGAAGGTCACTGAATTGGTTAAGTCCTGTTCAGTGGACATGAAAGTAATGAGCACTAAGGCTGAATTGAACATTCTGCCTTTAGGCTCATATGATTGCTTAATTGGGATGGTCTGGTTGGACCAACACCATGCCCTTCTAGATTGCCGTAACAAGAGGTTCACATGCCTAAATGAAGAGGGAAATCAGGTAACAGTCCAAGGAATTCCCAGATCCGTGGCTGTGAGGGAAATCTCAGCCATGCAGCTGAAGAAATGTTACCGGAAAGGATGTCTATTATTTGCAACTCGGGTGGAAGAAGCTTCCCAAGATGAAGTATCGAATTTGGAAGACCATGAAGTACTCAAGGAGTTCAAGGATGTATTTCAGGAGGTACCTGGACTACCTCCGAGGAGGGACATCGATTTTTCTATAAATTTGATGCTTGGAACAACTCCAGTTTCGAAAGCTCCTTATAGAATGAGTACGCCAGAGCTGAAAGAGTTGCAATTGCAGCTCGAAGAGCTACTAAAGAAAGGTTACATTCACCCTAGTGTGTCACCGCGGGGAGCCCCAGTCCTATTCGTGAAGAAGAAAGATGGGACGTTGAGGCTGTGCATTGACTTTCGACAGTTGAATAAGGTCACTGTCAAGAACAAGTATTCTCTACCGAGGATTGATGATATTTTCGATCAGTTGAAGGATGCGAAAATATTTTCGAAAATAGATCTCTGATCTAGATATCACCAAGTGAGAATAAGGGATGAGGACATCAGCAAGACCGCCTTCAGAACAAGGTACGGTCATTATGAGTTTACAGTGGTGTCGTTTGGATTGTCCAACGTGCCTGCTGTCTTCATGTGCCTAATGAATGGAGTGTTCAGAAATTATCTGGACAAGTTTGTGATAGTCTTCTTAGACGATATCTTGGTGTATTCCAAGACAGAGGAAGAACATGAACAACACTTGAGAATGGTGCTACAGGTGTTGAGAGAACACCAGCTATACGCAAAACTAAGCAAGTGCTCATTTTACCAAAAGCAGATCCATTAGTTGGGGCACATTATATCAGAGGAGGGGATCACTGTGGATCTTGAGAAGGTGCAGGCCGTTCGAGAATGGCCATCGCCAAGAAATGTGGCGGAAGTTAGATCTTTTATGGGTCTGGAAGGTTATTATAGAAGGCTCATAGCCAGATTCTCAAGGATAGCGCATGCTATCACTTCCTTGCAAAGGAAGGAGAAGAAGTTCCAATGGACTGAAGAATGTGAGAGCAGCTTCCAGCAATTGAAGCAGCTGCTAACCAGTGCTCCAATCCTGAAGATTGCAGATCCAGACAAGGATTATGTAGTGTGCATAGATGTGTGTAAGGAAGGGCTGGGAGGAGTTCTCAGCCAAGAGGGATTTGTAATTTTTTATGAGTCCCGAAAGTTGAAGGAACATGAGAAGAATTATGCCACTCACTATTTAGAGTTGGCAGCAATCATCCACGCCTTGAGGAAATGGAGACATTACCTCATGGGCAAGAGATTTGAGTTGAGAACAGACCATAACGGTCTGAAATATTTATTTGATCAGCCAACCTTAAATGCCAGGCAAATCAGATGGCTGGAGTTTCTGTGCGAATATGACTTTGATATCAAGCATATCAAAGGAAAAGAAAATAAGGTGGCTGATGCACTCAGCAGAAAAGTGCATGAATTACATGCTACATCCATTAGCATGTACCAAACTGAGATGAAAGATAGAATTTTAGAAGTTGCCAATGCTGATTTGCAGTACAAAAATCTTGTAGCAAAGCTACAACAGCGTGAGAGACCACAGACCCAGGAAAGTTACACCTTGGGAACTAGTGGTTTACTTCTGTATAAAAATAGAGTGTATGTACCTAATGACCGAGAGTTGAAGCTGGCAATTCTAAAGGAGATGAATAACATGGCTTATGCTGGACATCCTGGATATCAGAAGACTATGGAAACACTCAAAAGCCATTATTTTTGGCCGGGTTTGAAGAAATAAATCGTTGAATACATCGCCAGATGTATGGAGTGCCAGAAGGTTAAGTCAGAGCATATGCACTCAGCAGGGATGCTACAGCCTTTACCTATTCCTGAATGGAAATTGGACGTGGTAATAATGGATTTTATCACAGGATTGCCCAGAACAAGCAAGCATCATGATTCAATCATGGTGGTGGTGGAAAATCTTACTAAAGCTACCCATTTTATTCCAAAACCACCCACAGAGCAGCAGATGTTACTGATGTCTTTTTAAAAGAAGTTGCACACTTGCATGGAATTTCTAAGACAATTGTGTCTGATAGGGACCCAAAATTCACTTCGAATTTCTGGAAAGGAGTGTTCAAAGGATTCAGAACGAATCTGAACTTTAGTACAACATATCATCCTGAGTCTGATGGACAGACAGAGAGAGTAAATAGAGTAATAGAAGACATGCTGAGAATGTATGTGAT
>JZKD02S0081888.1:342637-361015 GCA_000966675.3 Picea glauca
ATTGATTATCCCTGCTTCGCCCTGCTATCACAACCACTCCCCTACCTCTACATCCTTCTCCTTCACCACATCACCTCTGTCCCACTACACCTCAGATTCTGCCTATGCTACCCCACAGTTCCTTTCCAGCCTCTATGTCTCCTCCAATTGGCCATCGCACAACCCAATAGCCTGTCCATTGCGCCATCTTCTCGCCAGATCCTCGTCCATGTCCACAACTGCCTAGTAATCCCTACAAGCATTCAACTCAGCTCTAGGTGGAAGAATGCAGAGGCCACCACGTCTCTCGGGTGTAGATTTGAATTGGGCCTTCTCTGATTCTGATCAAGCAGTTATTGGGGTAGGTGGTGGCGGTTGAACATCGTTTTCACCATAAATGGAAAGCCTAGAAAAGGAATGTCAACCATTCGATTCATCTGCAGGTCCGTTCTAAGATGCGATTGCGTCTAACAGAGCTCGCTTCTGAAAGGAGAATACATGCAAAGTCTATCAGGAAGCATGCAGACGCAAAGCCTTTAATGCGAAGATCTAGGCATGCCTCTGCTGCAGGAATGAATTTTTTGAGTATAGGTATGGAGTTCTGTCATTTTTGTAAGGGTCTTTGGTTGAGCAGAGCTCCCATTTTGTAATATGTTTTAACACCAGAGTTGTGCCTGGTTATGTAATTGATTTTAGACTTTCAGTTAATAGAAGTCAGTTTCTTTCCATCTCGCTGTAAACGTTGTGTTAAGACACTTAGAATTGGAGGATCCAGTCGAGGGTTGTTATGCTGCTGTAATGTAGGTTTGATTACACTAGCATAGTGACCATTTTTAATCAGCTCCCCTTGTTATCTTTTTCCCTCTCGCACCGAATGACTCAAAATTGGAGGATCCAGTCGAGCTGTTGCAGTTGCAGGATGATGGAGGTTTGATCATACTGCAATTATAACTGTGTCCTTTGTAGACACATTTCAGTTTCTGAAATTTGGGTTCGAGAACATCATCGAGCCTGAGTTTTTCCCCTTGAAGCTGCTAGAAATCCGGATGCCCATAGAAGTTTTGTTTGTTTTCTCACCAAGTCTTCCCTCTGCTCACTTTTAAACTCAATCCATTGACTGAAGTTAATGTGGCCTTGACTTCCCTGTGCATTTCTTGTTTGGTTCTATGTTGTAACATCATTCTAGTGATGAGTTTTGGCCATCGACCATCCGCTTTAAACCAACATCCACCCCAAAACACTAATGGGTACTGGGCTCACCTCTGCTGCAATCCAGGGGTGACTTATGGTGGTAACATTTCTGGCGTCATTGCTGGGGAAGAAATTGAATATTTTCCCTAGGTATAACGACAAAGCTTACTAATTATGAGGGTGCATCAGAATTCAGTACATCAAATATTGCGACTGTGCACCTGGCGACTCCACTGTCTCAACTCCACCATTTCAGTGTGGTTTCTTCTGGCTACACCTGGTAGCTCCTGGGAGAACACGATGATCAGATCTAGTCTTTGATGGTGAACAAAGACTAAACAAACTCATTTTTCATATCTTTCACCTGGCGACTCCTTGGTTGAAGGACCAATTGGCGACTCCATTGGTTGGATATGGAAAAAATCCTAGCTTGGAGTTTTTCTCCCTTTAATTTTTCTGTTGTTCCTGGTTTTCCCAATGTTGTTCCTGCTCCAAATGAATGGAATGATTATTTTCCTATTTTTAGAGAGCATAAAGAGGACAACCCTTCTCAGCATCTCAGTGAGTTTCATGAACTCATGCACCAGTGGGAGATACATCATGAGGATGTATTAATGAAGATGTTCATGTTCTCGTTAGTCGGGGATGCTCGTGAGTGGTATCATTCTTTAACCCCTGCTAACATTTCTTCACTGGGAGATTAACATGCAGCTTTCAATGCTCATTGCCAGAATTTTTATTCCTTTGATTTAATTTGTCATAGTTGTTGTGAGGGATACAATGACTGTGTTCTAGATGTGGTTGTTTCTTACGCAGGTTGTGAAAAGGAGCCTGATGACTTGGATCAAAAATCAGTCCTTTCTCTTCCTTTTTCATCTACATCTGAAGAAAGTTGTAGGGATGAGGACTAGTGAAAAGAAGAGGCTCTAAGTAAGCTGATGGAGATGGTAAAATCCCTTTCTACAAAGATAGAGGGATTGGAGGTAGATCATGACTGCTCCCTTTTTGAGGAAGATGCAGAGAATTTTTCAGTTCCAGAAGAAGATGTTATTGGCAGCCCTATTGATGATGGTAGCATTAAATATTCCATGACTATAGAGGCCTTTCATCCTACTCCTAACGTGCCTACTGTCCCAATCTTTAATGATTATTCAGACGAGGAGCATCAGAGCCCCACATCACAGTTTGTTGACCAGAGAGCAACCATCCTGTATATGACAACTATGAATCAGATTCTGAGCTGGATATGTAGGGTTTCCAAGAACAGAATGCAAAGCCTTATCCTCTTCTCCTTAAAGGAGGTTATCATGATGATGTCAACCATCCATGGCCTGTAGAAATTACTAAGCATCAGATTGAAGAAAGGATCTTTCCCACAAGTCATGTTTATGATGATTATAACTTTGACCCTTGGGAGAGCCAGGAAGAAGAATGAGAGGAGAAAGAGGAGGGGCAGTTTATCTCCTGTCCAGAGCCTGTAAGCGAGCAACCATCACCTAATACTAGTCAGCCTGCATCAACTTCTCATCTGCATATTCCTACCAACGATATTCAACCTTGTATGAGCAGTTTTGGAGCAAAGCAGGCTTTCTCCTACAATTTTCACAAGATTTTCCACTCATTTTATGAGCCTGTCAATGAGTACATGGAGTGGCATTTATTTCATATCTTGGATATCTCAACTTCAGCCTTTGAAGAGAAGCTGAAGGGTGTAATCGTTCTGTTTTCATGGTTTCATAATCTGCTAGTGATCATCAATAGAGTGAAGGAGCTTCCATTTAGGAAGTTTCTTGATTGGCTATGGTGGAAATTTGATCTCACCTAGCACCATGTAAAGTTTGATTAGTTTAGGATTGTACACAAATAAGATCCTTGGAGAACCTCGTAAGTTTGTTTTCATTTTATTTTTCGGTATATATTCCTTAGCAGGGTTTTTTGAGCTTGACTCCATAGCCCAACAAAAGTGACTGGAACTACAAAAAGAGATCTTAGAGCCTCTATTGGCCCTTGGTTATGGAAGGAAGTGAATATCAAGGAAGAAAAGGTGAAATGCAAACTACGTGGAAGACATAGTGACTGTTACTGGGTCGAAGTGAGAAAAAGAGAAGAAAATACGGAGTAAAGCCCGAGAAAGAAAGTCGTTGAATGAGGAGATCGAGGATAATAGATCAGCAAGGAAGAAGGATTGTGGACAACTCAACAAGCGTAAAAATCCACCATTAGATTCTTTGAAGAACCACGCGAGAAGGAAGCAAAGACAGGCTAGTGAAGCCCTGTAAATGCAAGTCAAGCTGACCTAGGGTCTTAGACACCTAGGGTTTTGGTATCTAGGGTTTTGACACCTAGGTTTTGGCCTAAGGATGTCAGTGAGCTATTGTAATGTATAAATAAAGGTCAAGAGGACCTAGGTCGGGTTGGTATTATTGTTGTTGCTATGATCATTGTTGTTATTGTTTGAGAGAAGTGTTGAGTGTGAGAGCCTTTTGGTATTGTAAGATCTTCAGCTGGGTGCGAAGATCAGGTCCCGCAGCTGGGTGCATAGGAAGGGGAGAGATAGAGAGAAGAGAGAAGATCTGTTGGTTAAGAGCACAGATCAGAACTGTATGCTTCATCTTAATATATCATAAAGAATAGTTTTGTGGACGTATCCTAAGAGAGAGGGTGAACCACATATATATGTCTTCTGTGTGTGATTGATGCTATGTTATTTTTCCTTGATATATTGTTATTGCATTGCTTTGGTAGATATGAAAGATGTATGGAGTAGATCTATGGAGTAGATCTAAGATGATAAGTGATATAGGCATGTTGTATTGTTCTAGTATTAGATCCACTTGATATTTCCCTTGGTTGTAGACACTTATGTCCTGCAAACCCCCCATAGTTGCTTCGGGTGGGACTGCATCTGCTTCGTAGGTGTAGCCAAAAGAACCAGTAGTTAGGGCTTGTTGGTGCACTCTTGGATTTGAACCTTGGGTCTACCCCTGTGCCAACAAATGGTTCTTTTTTCGAGATTGAAATATTCATAAGGGAATGTCAAGGTGGTTCCCATCAAAGACAAAGATTCAAAAGTGGATAGAGGATCAAGAAAAGGACTTCAATGAATCCTAGAATAAGAACCCTAATCTTAGTATAGAGGATTGGTTGGAGAGATATATTTTTATTGATATACATGATATATTCTTTGGAGGAATCCATCAAGAACTATATGAGTGGTTAGCCAGGTTGGAAGATACCTAGTTTGAGGTCAGATCTAGACCTCATGTAGTTTGGACATCAACACTGATCAAGAAGGTCAAGAGATTTGATAACGTCATGTCGAGAGCAGTGGATCATTGGTTCGATAACACCATTGGAGGCTACATCATCGAGTTTGTTGTTGACAGGGTAGAGTCATACAGCTAGGCCGAGAGATATTTTTTCAAGGGACCTAGAGGAATTTTTTTACACTTTCTGAAGTTGAGAATCAAGATGTTAATGCATGAGAAGAACATCTTGAAGATCCGGTAGATCGATTAGACTTGAAAAGGCTAATGTTCAAGAATTCAGACAACGAAAACGACACAGAGGCTGGACATACACGCAGTGGGAAAGCGTTCAGAGAATTTCATCTTGCGAACTTGTTCAAGTAGAACTACAGAGACAAGGGTTTATACAGTGGAGAAGAAGCAGACCTGACTGACGAAGAACATTTAGAAACCGCTAGGGAAGAGGAAGAGGAAGCCGAAGCACTTCACCGAGACGAGACAAAAACTTCAAGAATTGCACAGACTATTGAAGTAAGTTCTATTATCCCTCCTGTTGATTCAGTAGTATTAAGAAATCAGAGTAATCAAAGTTACCAGACCCTTCAGAGTACTATTACTAGTAGTCCACCACATACTTAGACAGGAAACCTAGGAAGATCCATGGTAGATGAGATGAGACTCCCTATCTTTAGGGGAGATGGATCCAAAGATCCTAATCAACACTGGTTCCTATCTGAAGCCATATGGAATATTAAGAATGTCATTGATGAAGCAGTTAAAAGAACCCAGTTTAGTACTACACTAAGAGATCACGCACTGAGCTGGTACATGAAGTTTGTCCAAGGACTTGCACAGCCTAAGCCACTGAATGAGATAAAGAATGTGCTGATTTCAAAATTCAAGAAAACTATGTCGGAGTCCCAATGTATTACAGAACTGAAGGAGATCAAGCAGAAGGTAGTCGAGCCAGTTTTGGAGTTTGATAAGAGATTCAAGACCTTAACGGGCCGATTGACTTTTCAGATCCCAGATGAGCAGAACAAGGAATGGTTCATTGCTGACCTCTTACCACACATCATATTTCCTCTGATGCAATAGAATATTTCTTCGCAGGCTGAGGCACTAGAGATCGCCATGAAGCTAGAATCAACCCCTATGGGAGAATCTAGCTCAAGTATGAGTCAGATCTTGAGTCAACTAACTAGTTTGTCTTTGCAGGTCGAAGATATGAAGAAAGACAAGGAAAAAGATAAAAGAGAAGACATCTCATGTGTCATATGTATATCATAGGGCCATGAAAAGGAGCATTGTCCCCTATTCCATGAGTACTTGGCATCTGGAGCTCCGAGTCCTTTGAAGCAAGTCACCTTACCCTGGTGCGAGCTATGCCGAAATAAACATCGTATTGGTGAGTGCTATTAGATGCAAAAATATGTTCAGACACCCACAAATTTGTATTGCACGTTCTGTAAGTCCATGGGACATGATAATAGGGATTATAGGTCTTATGATCTCATGCATGAAAGGTCAAGAGACATATACAAGATTCAAGGTGAAGTACAACAAGAAGGAAACACTACGCAGTACAACTCCCCTGTGAAAGGACACTTCAATCCTCATGGTGGATTCATAGGACGAGGATGAGGAGGAGGTATGGGTTGAGGCCAAGGAAATATCATCTATTATAACTACGCACATCCATGACACTTTGTAAGGGACTGTCAGAACCCTTGCACTACTTTCAGCTACTTCAACTCCTTCGAGCATGTTATTGAAGAATGTCCAGCATTGCTGGATAAACTTCAAGAGAAACAAGGACCTCAGCAAAACCTGCAAATATAGTTGATCAAATTTGAACCTCACAGAGAATACCCTAGAGTCGTTATTATTACTAGAGGAGGCGTTGTTATAGGAGATGATAGAATGAACCAAGGGAATACTACAAAATATTCAAGAATTAGGAAAGTTGCAGAGAAGACCCAAACCTTTGATGCAAAGAAAGAAAGACAAATATTTGAGGAAGCAAGAAAAGAGTTCAAAGGAGACCAAGGTTCCTCATCAAAGACAAGACCAAAAATAAGAGAGTATGGAATGCCTCAAGCATTTGATTAGTCTGCTTCACTAAGAGAAGGAAAAGAGGTAAGAAAGCTCATGGAATTTCTATATACTCGTGTTAAGTTGATTCGGGATGAGATCACTGTCCAAGAACTACAAAATTTAATCAGACAATATGAGATAGGAAAGATAGACCCCTGACTGAATAGGGAAGTACATCAAATAGGTAAGAAGAGAAGGACCAATAAGGAATTACATTTGAATGCTCAAATAGGCAAATATGATATAGACTATGTGGTCATCAACTTAGGGTCGGAGGTCAATGTCATGACGAAGCAAACTTGGGAACTAATGGGAAAAACTAGGCTGATCTATTCCCCTATCAGGTTCAGGATGGATAATCAGTAGGCGGTAAGCCCCTTTGGTAGACTGGAACATGTCCCTGTGGACATCAATGTAGTAAGAACATTTGCATGTTTTGAGGTAATTGATATAGTTGATGACAACTTCCCTTACTCTGTGTTGTTAGGAATTGATTGGGCCTTTAATAATTCCACTTTGGTTGATTTAAAGAAGATACGTATGACCTTTGAAAAAGATGGCCTTAGGGTCATTTCACCCTTAGATCCAGATGAAGGTCAACGATACATAGAGCCCATTAGAGAAGAAGACCACACATATGAACTGGAAAATATATACAAATTAACAGTCATACAATAGGATTACATTAATCCTACAGCCAATGGAAACTTAAGCTGGTGAAGTGACAACGTATTCTCATCAGACTCAGAAGAAGCACTGTATAATTGGAAGAATAAAATGTATGAAGTATCTACAAGGAGATGTGCTAGACTAACCAGAGAAGTTTACTGGATCCACACAATAGTAAGTAACTTACCCACCTTTGATGGTCTAAATCCTTTAGAAACCTTCTTGTCAGACTTTGAAGAGAGTGTACCAATTCAACAAAGACTGTTGGCGATGGATGAGGCCCTAAGAGAAACCCCAACAATATGGTGGGGGGCACACAAAAGTAACATTAAAGATTGGGTACAATGTCGTACCTTGATGACAACGCAGTTCTCAACACAAGTAGAAGGCTGCGAAGTTCGATATACAGGTCGAAGCTGCCCAAAGGACCATGTGCGAAGCTATGAAGAAGCCTGGAGAAATGTTCCTCAAGAAAAATGGGTACACAAATTCATCAACACAATGGACACGACACCTATCAACTGGTACCTTCAAGCAGAGCTATGCCTCATCACTACAGATTAGAAAGGTATGTCTCAAAATTTTGTAACCACCTTCTTATTTGAAAGTCAATATCCTTCAATAGATCAAGTACTATAGATTGTGAGACATAAAGTATTTGAGGATCCCTATAACCTCCCTTTGGATCAAGACGAGGACGAATGGACTGCGCCTCTACAAAAACTGCAAGGCTGTTACAACATCAATGCTGATGAAGACATTGATCCAAGAAAGGTGAACATTACAGAAACAGAAGGCCAAAGAGATGTGGAATGACCAGGATTTGAGTTACCATTCATTGGACACCCAATCAATATTAAGAAGGTCAATATTGGAACATAACAGACACCGAAGCTTGCAAATGTTGGAGATTATTGGGATGCTGCCACTATTGACAAGATTACAAAATTACTGCATGAATATCAGGACTTGTTTCCAACCAAGTTCACTGATATGAAGTGCATTAAAGGGCCTATGGGAGAGATGAGGATCCCTTTGGAGCCAGATGCTAGACCAGTCAAATAGAGGCCCTACAGATTGAACCCTAAGTACAAAGAGAAAGTGAAGTTTGAGCTCGACAAAATGCTGGAAGCAGGGATTATAGAACCCGTGGAAGAGTCAGAGTGGATTAGCCCTATGGTGGTACAAGACAAGAAGACAGGAGAAATCAGGATCTGCGTAGATCTTAGAAAGCTTAATGATGCTTGTTTGCACAATCCTTTCCCTACGCAATTCACCGACGAAGTGTTAGATAATGTGGGAGGCCAGGAAGTATATTCTTTTACAGATGGATTTTCAGGATACCATCAGATCCAGATTTCCAAGGAAGATCGCCACAACACCACATTTGAAAAAGAATGGGGGTCCTATTAGTATACAATGATGCCATTTGGATTAAAGAAGGTGCCAGCCATATTTTCCAGGGTGGTGGTTGAAGCATTCAAGGAGTTTTTGCATAAATTTCTAGAAGCATACTTTGATTATTTGACTGTTTTTAGTTTATTAAAGAATCATATTGAATGTCTAAGGCTAATGCTGGAAAAATGTTGGAAGTGTCAAATTTCCTTGAATCTGAAGAAGCGCATATTATTCTCACCATTTGGAGTGTTGTTAGGCCATATTGTATGCAAGCAGGGATTGCTGGTTGATCCATCTAAAATTGCCATTATAGTTGATCTGCCACCTCCTACTTCAGTCAAACAGTTGCGCACTACACTGGGACACACAGGATATTATAGGAAGTTCATTAAAGGATATGCCTAGATCAACACCCATGGAAAATCTTTTGAAGAAATATTGTCAGTTCAGTTGGACAGAAGAATGCCAACAGAACTTCGACACACTAAAACAGAAGATGGTTATTGTGCCTATTCTGGTTTTCCTAGATTGGACAAAGGAGTTTCATGTGCATGTCGATGCATCTTATATTGCATTAGGAGTTGTGTTAGCACAACCTGGTGAAGGAGAGATTGGTCATCCATTAGCTTTTGCTAGTAGGAAGCTATCAACTGCAGAGGTCAACTACACCACCACTGAGCGAGAAGGGTTATCCATGGTGTATGCACTGCATAAATTATGCCACTATTTGTTGGGAGGACACTTTAAAATGTTTACTGATCACTCCATGCTAAAATACCTAGTCAACAAGCCAGTGTTGGGGGGGAGAATATGCATATGGATTCTATTATTTCAAGAATATGACTTTGAGATCATAGTCAAGCCAGGAAGAATGGACAAAGGTTCTGATCACTTGTCAAGGTTGGAACATGGAGAAGAGCCCACTAGTTTGGAGGACATGGTCCAGGATGCACAAATGCTATCCATTAGAAAGATTGATGACCACTTCTAAAAAATAGTCCAGTTCCTGTCAACAGGAATGACACCTACTGAATATACAATTTCCCAGAAGAAACAACTAGTAGTGCGCGCTGCATAATTTTCGCTTATAGTTGAACAATTATATAAGATGGGACCTGATGAGATACTAAGAAGATGTGTTATGGAGGAAGAACAACCATTGATCCTCATAGAAGCTCATGAAGGCATCACAAGAGGACATTACGCAGGGAAAACAATTGCGTAGAAGGTTCTGAGAGCTGGCCTTTGGTGGCCTACCTTACGCAAAGATGCTAAAGACTATTCCAGAGCCTATGATGTATGACAAAGAGATGGAAAACCTTCTCGAAGGGATGAAATGCCATTAGCACCATAGCTAACCCTACAAGGATTTGAGAAATGGGCCATTGATTTCGTGGGACCTATAAACCCACTAGGAAGGCGCACAGGAGCAATTTACATCATCACTACGACATAATACTTGACCATATGGGATGAAGCAAGAGCAGTCAAGGACTGTAGTGCAACTACATCTACGCACTTCATATTTGATGACATCATAACTAGGTTTGGATTCCCAAAGATCCTTATGAGTGATCAAGGCACACATTTCATAAATAAGACTGTTGAAGCCTTGACTGAGGAATTTGCAGTTCGCCATCAGAAGAGAACACCTCACCATCCATAAGAAAATGGGACAGTGGAAGCGTTCAACACGATTTTCTAGACAACACTAACCAATATTTGTAGTGTGAATAGGGATGACTAGGATTTAAGAGTACCAACAGTACATTGGGCCTATAGAACCACTTGCAAGAAGTTAACAATGCAGACCCCCTTCAAGTTGGTTTATGGTCTCGAAGTCGTTGTTCCAATGGAATACTTGGTGCCAATCTTAAGAATTGTTTCCTTTACAGATATGGATGACATTGGCGTTGTTCAAGAGAGGCTTTCACAATTGGTTGAACTCGAAGAAGATAGATTTATTGCAGGATTCCATCAACAAGTACATAAGGAAAGAGAGAAGGCCTACCATGATAGGCACATCAAGAAGAAGGCATTTAAACAAAGTGATTTGGTACTGGTATACCACAGTAATTTAATCAAGCATCTTGGGAAGTTTAAAATGTATTGGCTCGGGCCATACAAGATCACTTATGTTATAGAAGGAGGAGCTGCATAGTTGAAGACTTTAAAGGGAGAATGGAAGGAAGGATTAGTGAATGGGAGCCTGTTAAAGTTGTACGATGACAACCAGTTGCGTCGCATATCCAAGTAAAAGCATAAGTAAAAGGGTCTAGGTACCAGGTGCAGTTGAAACTGGGTACCAGACACAGAAAAGACAGTCTGCACAAGGAGTAAGAGGAGGCATAGAGCATAAAGCAAAGGTTGCTCTGCACAGTCTGAAGTCAAAGTAAAACAAAAGAATTAGATCTAAAGTGAACCACGTATATATGTCTTATGTGTGTGATTGATGCTGTGTTATTTTTCCTTGATATACTGTTATTGCATTGTTGTGGTAGATCTGAAAGATGTATGGAGTAGATCTAAGATGATAAGTGATATAGGCATGTTGTATTTTTCTAGTATTGGATCTTGATATTTCCCTTGGTTGTAGACACTTCTATCCTGCCACCCCCCCATAGCTGCTTCGGGTGAGACTGCATCTACTTCGTAGGTGTAGCCGAAAGGGCTAGTAGTTAGGGCTTGTTGGTGCACTCTTGGAGCTGAACCCTAGGTCTGCCCCTGTGCCAACAACCTCGCAGGGAGGAATCTATCCCCCATGGAGCTTAATGTTATCACACATTATTGTATGAGGTATTTTCCTCATTGGTTTTGGCCCTTGGGTGGAAAAATGTGAAGAAAGGGGTTAAAAACCCACTTTATGCTGCTTATCCTAAGTTCCAATGCTCGGGCGCATTGTGCTAAAATGTGCACACAAATGGATGGTCGAGATCTGCATGCCTAGATCTGACAGTCGTTGGTAATATTGGGGCTTCAACTTGCGCAGGTGATAAAAAATGTAGAGCGGGCCAGGGAAAACAACCGTGGTTTGTGGAGGCGCTATGTGTCAGCTAGAGACATGCATTGGGCCCAAAAGCAGAGAGGTTTCAAACCTCTTTTCGCAGCTCCGATATGTGCATGTGATTTTAGCGCCCTATCTCAGGTCAACAAGTGGCTGCTCTCTCCCTCTCCCCTATCACTTTCACCCCCTCACACCTGTCCTCCATTAATCACCCTCTCGACCTATCAACTTCCACCTTCGCATTCACCCTCTCATCTCCCGACATGTGTCTCCCTAGTCACCTCCACTTGTATTGATTATCCCTATTTCGCCCTATTATCGTAACCACTCCCCTGCCTCCACGTCCTTCCCCTTCGCCACATCACCTTCATCCCACTACACCTCAACTTCTACCTATGCTACCCCACAGTTCCTTTCCAACCTCTGTGTCTCCTCCACTTGGCCATCGCACAACCCAGTAGCCTATCCATTGCGCCATCTTCCTGCCAGATCCTCGTCCACATCCATGACTACCTAGTCATCTCTGCAGGCATCCAACTCAATTCCAGGTGGCAGAATGCAGAGGCCGCCACGTCTCCCAGGTGCAAAGTTGACTTGAGCCTTGTCTGATCCTGATAAAGCAGTTATTGGGGTAGGTGGTGGTGGTTGAACATCATTTCCACCATAAATGGAAAGCCTAGAAAAGGATTGTCAGCCAGTCGATTCATCTGCAGGTTTGTTCTGAGACGCGATTGCGTCTGGCAAACCTTACTTCTGACAGGAGACTGCATGCATAGTATTTCAGGAAGCATGCAGATGCAAAGCCTTTAATGTGAAGATCCAGGCATGCCTCTACTGCAGGAACAATGTTTTTTGCTATAAGTATGGAGTTATGTCATTTTTGTAAGGGTCTTTGGTTGAGAAGATCTCCCATTTTGTAATATGTTTTAACACCAGAGCTATGCCTGGTTATGTAATCGATTTGAGACTTTCAGTTAATAGAAGTCAGTTTCTTTCCATCTCTCTATAAACATTGTGTTAAGACACTTAGAATTGGAGGATCCAGTCGAGGGTTGTTATGTTGTTGTAATGTAGGTTTGATTACACTAGCATAGTGACCAGTTTTAATCAGATCCCCTTGTTATCTTTTTCTCTCTCGCACCTAATGACTCGGAATTGGAGGATATAGTTGAGCTATTGTAGTTGCAGGATGATGGAGGTTTGATCATACTATAGTTGTAACTCTGCCCTTTGTAGACACATTTCAGTGTTTGAAATTTGGGTTTGAGAACATCATCGAGCTGAGTTTTTCCCCTCGAAGTTGATGGAGAGTTGGATGCCCATAGCAATTTTGTTTGTTTTCTCACCAATTCTTCCCTCTACTTGCTTTTAAACTCAATCCAGTGACTGAAGTTAATGTGGCCCTCATTTCCATGTGCATTTCTTGTCTAGTTCTGTGTTGTAACATCATTCTAGTGCTGAGTTTTGGCCATCGACCATCCACTTTAAACCAACATCCACCCCAAAACACTGATGGGTACTGGGCTCACCTCTGCTGCAATCCAGGGGTGACTTCTAGTGCTAATAGGTTAGATGCTCAAAATCACAACTGTAGAGATCGTGCAACTCAATATTCGTCGGATTGATACTTGGCAGGCGATCACAACCATTGATCATGTTAGCACTCTGTAAATTTGTCCAATTGAATAGACAAACGATAGAGGTAACTGTTTCAACCAACTTTATAGCTAAAGACTATTTGGTTCAACTCAGAGAGGGCTATCTCATGTCACTTGATATATCTAGGTAAATTGGTGGCTAGATTTGGTTTGTTTTGGGGGTTTTTTAAATAAAGTTGTTGGCAAAAAGGAGGGAACACTATGGGCTATGGAGTCAAAATTCTGAAAGTGAACAAAAACAATGCATCGATTTATGTAAGTATCCAAAGGAAAAAGGCTAAATAAGGCGATGAATCTGAGTTACTCTTGAAATAAAAAGACGTGTAGGGAGATGAAGAAAAAAATTAACTTTATCAAAGCATTACTGAAATGAATTCTGAATTAGTTAAGAAGACAATCACATAGTTTAAATTGCTTAATCCAAGAGTGTCACAAGACGAATTCTGGGCCTTTAAACTCTCCAATTTAAATAGAGGAAAACATAAATGAAATGACAAGTTAAAGGAAATACATACGATGAAAGGAAACAAAGCTCATATCACCACCCGTTAGAATCTTTTCATAGAGACTTCAAGATCTTCTTCATTTGTATTCAATTCAGATTCAAAAAATTTACAAATAGAGTTTGATACAACCAAAAGGTGCTCTTGCACTTATACCAACATTAGTTACTTCACATCTTTCAATACTTATACAATCTGAATAAAAACCAATTGAAACCGAAACATTTCAACTTCTGTAATAGTTTTGACTAACAGTTTCAGATATATGAAACAATTTACAATAATTAGCAAAAATAAAATGTTTCAAAATCATGAACAATTTCTCTGACTACCCGACTTCTTCTGTGCCATCTGTCTCATTCTGAGCTCCTTCTAGTATTGCAAGACTGGTGACACATGGAGATCACTTGTTGGCTCCAGGGACATTGCACTTTGTTTTACCCAAGTGTACGATTTCTTTCCATTGAAGATCGGAGGGGATTTCATAATCCATCATTTCTTTGATTAAAATTTCCAAGTCAATGCATGTAGCATAGGAAATGGTTGGCATGTTGACCTTCACTGTCTTAAACTTATTTAAAATATCAAAATCCATAGCTAAATTCTCTACTAGACTTGGGCCCTTTAGACTTTCTTCCATATCTTCAAACCTAGAATGATCCATCCTTCATTTCATGAGGAGAGAGTGATAATCCTCTTGATTGTATAATGAGCCTTTTCCATCCTAGAATGATGGAAGGCCTTTGGCAAACAATTTTTCAAAAATCTCTGAACTCATGTATGCTTTTCTCCATTTGCATAGCTTTATTTTGGACCGATCTAAGTAGATTGTGCTTGGCAATGATCCTTTTGGCTGAAATGATCAACACAGTCCTGTCTTTCACACCAATGGTAGGAAGGTCAACATTTGGTATGGAATTCAATAGGTCAACGGCATTTTGGGCCCATTCTGAGGGCTTCTTTGCTAATACTTCATGTACAAATCTGCATATGTTCCGAGCTGTAGCAACCATATTGTCTTTGTCGTTGATAAAATTTAGGTAAACCCTAAATTTAGTAGCCTCCACAGTGATATCATCCCATATGATATGTTTGGCCCCTTGCAATAACGTTTTTCCCTTTAACCTATTTTTTAGCTTATTCACTCTCTCCTGTAAATCTTGATTTTCCCTATGGAGTTGAGCCATCTTCTCATCCTTCACCTTCATTTCTTGCCTCAAATTTGCCATGTTTTATTTGAGACTTTTGACCTCATTTGCTTCCAAGCTCACCTGATACATGGCCTGGACTGTCCCCTCATCACTTGATCTAGCCTCTGTACAAGCGGGCACAATGATTTCCATGTCCGATGTCGCTACTTGCATTTGTAACCAATCTTATTTTTCTTTCTCTAACTGCAATACCTTAGCTTTGTAATTGAGCACCTCTTGTCTGAAGCTTTCCTTCTCATGCTCCAAAGTTTTCAATTCTTCCGTTTGTGGATGATCTGTAGGTGACATCTTCAATTTCTTCTTTAGGCTCTGGATCAGTTTATCCTTTTCATCCATAGAATATTTTATCCCCTGGGGGCCTTCAGATTCCATCCTCTTAACTTGTGTCATCCAAGCTTTGCTGGACACCTTTTCTTGTTTCAGCTGTCCATCTAGCTTTGATGCATATCTTGTTAATATTGCAACCTTTAGAGACAAGCCCAAATAATCAGAGTATAACATGTCACTGACATTCCTATGAAATTTCACTTTGTCTGGGGAAGAAATGTTCTCATAGTGCATTTTGATTTCGGATACTTTTTCATCATTAGTCACTGCAATATTAAATGTCTTTTTCTCAACATCTCTGACTGAAAGAAAGTGAGCCTTACGCTGGGAAGTTCCTTCTACTTCAGGTAAAAGGTCCCTTATTTCGTTGTTGGATATACTCCCCTTCACAATGTATTTATGCATAAAATATTCCTTGGACTGATAGACTGCCTCAGGTATCTGGTTGAATACATGCTTTCTACTGCTGAAAACCTTTGTGTGTCTCTCATTCTGTGGCTTTCTTTCTGTATTGGTTTCTTCACTCTTGGTTGTAGTTTCTACCATTTCCATGCCCATTTTCCCTTTTGATTCTTCTTCTTCCAAGTTAATTACTTGAGAGGGTGATGTGACTCTCATTTTCTTGAGAGTGTCTTGCTAGCTGCTGGCAACCAGGGCCTTTGAATCCTTTCTCTGATTGTAGATGCTCATTTTAAGAGCTTTGATAACCAATCTAGGTGAAGGCTTTTGTACCGGACTCTGTCGAGACGTTGGTTCTATTTTTTTTACTTTATCATGCTGCATGGTGACTTCCATCTCTGCACAGGTCTCTAGATTGTCCAACTTGTCAAATTCTTCATCATGTTCATGTTCACAGGGACCCTGCCTACTCGCCAATATTCTCTTCGATATGACCTAATGCGGATCATATCTTATCCATTGCAACTGAGTGAAACCGAATTTATTGAGTTTTGATTGAATCTGGGGTAGACATGATTTATTCTTCACTACAAAGGGGCCCACTATGAATGGAATGGAAATTTCAGATTAGAAGACTTGTGTGCCTTCAGGAAATGTTCAGTCTCCGAGATAATCCTCTTTCTTATAAACTCCAAAGAAAAGACCCTAGGGGTCAGAAAAATTGGTAACAAATGAGGTCCCTCTTGGTATCCATATACCCAAATCATAGTGGATTGTGTGAACAACACCCAGTCTCCCACCATGTTCTATGGATTTGGCTGTAAGAAGTTCTTCATTTCTTCTAGATCCCTTGACAGCTTTGAACCAAAAATAATACTGTAAACTCTGGACATTAATTTGTCGATGAAGATGAGCATGGTGATTCTCTTATATTCAACAGAAATAAATGCAGTCTCAGGAAACTCGGTTTTGTTGGAATCCAGAAACATTCTCAACAAGTGAGAATAGTATCTGATATGTCTGAAAGAGATAAAATTGACCAGTTGTTGATGTATATTCTCTGTAATATCATGAGAAAAGGGTGATAGATAAAGAGGATAAGTCATTCAATTCAGTGCAAGAATAGTTCGATGGCACCCCTGAAAGTTGGTGCTCATAACCTATTTGTGCAAGTAACCCGACAATCTGGAAGGAAGAAGGAATGAATGGAAGATTCAAAGAATTTTTTGGAGATGGAGGATATAACAACATATGAGACTAAATCAATCAGTCCCACTAGAGTCAAGGAAGAACTATCAACTGTGGAATAGGTGCAAGTGGGGGTCCAAGTGCAGAAAACCCTAATGGCAACGCGAACCCTAGTTTTGAAAACCCTGTAGAAAGGACAAACAGAAACAATAGGTCATAGAGGAAGTTGAAGGTAAGTAGGAAATGGAGGGAGAGGAAGAACAAGAACATGAGGACAAAGCCACATAGGAAAACCTAGCCATGGGCCAAAAGAGGAAAGCACCAAGCATGGTGGAAATTACATTATCCCATATTCTTGACGATGTAGTCGCAGTGGAAGACATGTTAGGGAAGGTGTCAAAGATCAATTATGTAGACCATGATATGAATAACACAACAAAGTTTCCCAAATTTGTGTGGGAAGTATACTTGGAGGACAGTGGGGAGGTATGACCCATAGGGAAACCTATTCTAGAGCCCCCGCAGTGGGTTACAGGTCTCTATGATTCAGGTGTGATGAATCTGTTGGACATACTACATTTTGGTCATGGTAAAAATGTGGGACTGTGTGTGAAACAACTATTGGCTAGGGTACATGGAGGTATCAGGTGGGTGGACAAGCCAGTCTCCATATATGTGGATCTCTCATAGAGAAGATCACAGGGATTCCTACTAGTGGGTAAAGCCAGAAGACTGCCTAGACAACAAATCAAGGGATAAAGAAATTACAGAGGAAGTGAACGAACAGTTCGGGACAAACAGGGGAACCCGAGGACTAATCATCAAGGAAATTAATGATCAAGGAACCAATTTTTCTACAAAAATTATGGCCTACAAATTTTTGAGAAAGTGCAGGAAGGAATAATCCCTAGACAGAGTGATAGAAATAGCTGTGTAGTGCACAAAGGATGCAGTATTTAGCTCGGCACCATATATGTTGAATCAAGTTTTGGTAGATTGTAGAGATGCCTAGGATAATGGAATGAAATTCGATTACTCTTGGTTGCTAATACTGACCCCAAGAACCAGTAGGCTAAAAATGCGGTATTTGCCATGTTCTTGGAGGATATGCAACAAAAGACAACCAAGACTACAATTCAATACAACGCATCATCTAACAATGCAACAAACAGATAACGAACATGAAACACTAGTGCAGAAGGAGTAGCAAGAGATTGTGGAGACAGTAGCAGTGAGCAGTGACAGATTCACAGTCACACAAGGCATGTTGGAGATGGATGACCAAAAAGTGCAGCGACCAGTAAAGGATGTGGAGTGTATGGAGTTGGTCATGGAGAAAATAGCCACAAAATCCTTATATGGACTGCATGTAAGTGTAATGTAGGAAGTGCAATTGTTAAGCCCTAATATTGGCTCATTACCCTTTAATTGGGGCATATTAGATTAGTAATGCTATTTTATTTATGTCGGCTTTAGGCCATTAGTTGTAATTTAGATTAGTAATGT
>JZKD02S0081888.1:361065-374635 GCA_000966675.3 Picea glauca
TTCATTTTGAATCATCTTGTACTTGAACATTTAAGTGGGGTAAAAGGAGGTTTCCCCCTCGAAGAGGCTTATTATATGAAATTATCTCTTTTCCAAGGCGTTGAGTACTTTTCCTGAGGTTTTTATATGCTATATTGATGTTTGGTTCTTAACAACAATCTAGAGCTAGAGAGGATGCCACCAAACCAAAAATCGGTTGCGAGGTGAAGGACATTCTGCAAGTGACATGTGAAAAAATCACACTGGAAAAAGAGAAAGAGAAGCAGTGCACCGAAAATTTGGAGAAGAAGCTCCCAGAGGTTTATAGGAGTATACTCGACTGCGCACAGGCACAAGAGGTTACAACATAAGTGAGTATACAACAAATTGCGTAGACCATGAAGAGATACAAGAAATAAATAACATAGTTAACAGATAAGTTAACTCTGATCACACCTCCAAAAGTGCGAGAGCAGAGGTAGCAAGAGGCTACTGCGTACGTAGAGAGTATAACGCAGGAGGTTAAAGAAGTGGCAAAATTGTATAACAAGAATACATAGATTTGGACTAGCCTAGAAGAGGATGAAAAGATCCAATAGTTCGAGCAGAGGGAGGAAAAACTAAATGTGGCGGTTCAGGATTTGAAGAAGAGACAGAAAGCCATGGATATATCCCTTAGAATGAAGGTAGCATTGGAACTCAAAAACTTGTAAGCATAAGTAAAGAATGTGCAGGAGAAAAAAAAATCAAGGAAGGCTCAGTTGGAGCCATTCCAACAACAAGCAGAAGGAATGATAGAAAAACATCAAATAGAAAAGGGAAAATGGGAACATGCACTCACAGAAAGAAAAAAATTGTTGACAGAGCACATAACAGCGTACGTCTTGGAGACATTACCAGGGAAGAGTGCAGAGTCCAAAGAGAAAGTGACAAAATAAACAAAGAAGTTTCATGCACTGAAGGTAGTGCTGCAGAAGGTACACTGAGGATAACATGGCTTAGGAAGAGCCACATGTTAGTTTTGGGGATCTGTTGGAGCAGGCAGGTTTGGAGAATAGCGTAGCAAGTGAGGCATAACAATGCACCACATTTTGAGGAAAAGAAGCGCACGCGACAGGATTTGTGGAAATCTGACACAAATGTGGAAAAACCTAGATTAGTTGGGGTTAGGGTTTTGGGGATGGATTGTAGGGGTTTCTAACCCATTTTTTTAATATAAATAAGGGGTATATTAGTAGAGGAGGAGGGAATCACCTAAGATTTGATTGTTAGAGAGTTAATGCGACAAGTCTATTTTGGAGAACCTATTTTGGAGGTTTTGGGATTGGAAATCTATTTTTAGAGATGTAGAGCTTGGATGAGGTCGAAGTAACTGAGGGTCAAGTCGAAATCTATGGAGCTTAGTGTGATCTTGGTCCACCTCACTACTCACTACTCTAATGTAATGCGTGCAATGCTTTTTGATGAATAAGAATAAAGAAGTAGAATATCTTTGTGGGCGTAGCCCCAGCGAGGTGAACCATGGTAAAACCATGTGTTTTAATGTGTTTTAATGTGTTTTACTATTTTTGCATGGTTAGATAGATGTATGGATGATTTTTTTACAATGTGCACTAGATTAGATATGCAAATGAATGAATTAATGAATGGATCTAATGAATATTAGAATAAAAAGCGTGGTTAAATAAGCTAAAGAAGTAAAAAAAATAACATCCCCCAAACACATTCCATGACTACAGACATCTGCTTCCTACAGTCCCCCATAAACCATCTCGGGTGAGACTGTGTTGTGCACTCTATGCATAGTGCATAATTCTATTTTATCAGATGGGCCGATGGTGAAGGGTTTTGTTGGAGAACTAAGGTAGAACTCAAGTCAGCCCATAAGTCCAACAGACTAGAAGTAGAAGAACCATATTGGGTTGGGGGAGAGTGGATTTAAGGAGCCACTTTATGATCCATGAACAAGGCCCAAATAAAGTCCTTGTCAAAGAAAGGAGACTCAAACAAATCGACTTCATGATGGAAAAATATTAATAAACCATAATTAAATTTGACAATCAATACCTCTTTCGGATATGAAATGTGTAGTTGGATGCTCAACTTGCAAAACAAATCTATGTAGCCCTGTATTGATTGATGGGCGAGTTTTTAGAGCTGCAACCATTTGGAAATGAGGTTTTGTCAATATCCCGGGGGATAGAAATAGTCTCTGGGTGCCTAGAAAAATCTCACCCACATCATAATGTGTGGTGTTTGTATCTTTACCAGGTCACCTATGTCCATGACCTAGGAATAATTCTCCAGCCGAGTGTCCTACCATGTCTATGCAATTTCCTAGAGTTGCAGACTGGAGATCTGAAACTTCATATCTTCTGTCATCTCAGGACATGTACATAAGTATATGGAAAGACTTTGAAGCCAAGAGTCAACATTCTCACCATTCATTTGGCCCACAAACTTCGATAATTGGAAGTGCGTATCGAGTTACATGGGTGTTCTAGCTCTGCATTGTTGCAGATGGAGTAGCTCCTGGAGAGCCATCATTAAATCCTGAATTGGAGCTATGGAAATGGATGAAAAATCCTCTATAGATGTCTCTCTTCACGGAGACATGATTTTTATATAGCACAGATGCCAATCTGTCACTAGATGTTTCACTGAGAATCATAGAACTCTCGAGTGCCCTAAGAAGGAACCCAGTACCCTGGAGAGGGAATGTAGATAATGGTGAAAAATGGAGATGATGGAAGCCCTGAGGAGGGCGCACTGGAAGTCCTAAGAAGGATGTCTAGCTCTGAGATTTTTTTTTTTTGGATGGCCACTCTTATGTATTCCGTGGTTGAGCAAAAGATGACTTGGATCTAGACTCTGATACCAATTGATATGCAATTCATATATGAAAAAACCATAGAAAACTAAATGCACAATGAAGAAGATAGATTATATAGCACAGAGCAGATAAAATAGAATATACATAAAAATTGAGAAGAAGAATTAGAAGAGAAAATAACCATCACATTTATTGAGTGAGATAGGAGAGCCTTTTATAAGCAAGGTGGATTTTTCCTTCTCATTATTAGTTGATTACAATAGAAGTTGCAACAACTAACTAAATGCTTACAAAAGTAATTGCTAGAAGTGCACTAAATTCTTGCATCTGAAAATGCTGAAGATAACTACTATCTACAATAGAAATAGATAAAATTAATTGCAACACTAACTACAATACTAATTAAGGAGTGCCCCCTCATCATGAGTGTCCAAGGAAGTGGGGTGCACTTCCTGGTGGCCCATTGCCCCAAGTAATGGATATTCTTTTTATAAAATATGCACTTACTTATATTGGAATGCAATTTATGCTTCCTTAAAATCGTTAGCACCATTTTAAGATGCTCCTCATGATCCTCTTCAAACTTAGAGTAGATAAGAATATCATCTAAGAAAACAATTACAAACTTGTCTAGGTACTCCCTGAACACTCCATTCATGAGACACATAAATATTGCTGGGGGATTTGATAATCCAAATGGAACTACCATGAATTCATAATGCCCATACCTTATTTTGAATGTTGTATTGCTAATATCTTCTTCTTTTATCCTCACTTGATGTTAGCACGATCTCAAGTCAATCTTGAAAAATATTATTGCACCTTTCAGTTGATCAAATAAATCATCAATCCTTAGCAAGGGATACTTGTTCTTGATAGTGACAGTTATTCAACAGTTTGAAATCAATACACAACCTTAAGGTTCCATCTTTCTTCTTTACAAAAAGAACTGGGGCTCCCCAAGGTGACACACTTGGGTGTATATACCCCTTCTTCAAAAGTTATTCTAGTTGCATTTGCAACTCTTTCAATTCCGGTGTGCCCATTTTGTAAGGCATATTGGACACTAGGGTTGCACTTGACACTGAATCAATAGAGAAATTGATGTCTCTCTTTGGTGGAAATCCTAGGATTTCCTCAAAAACATCCTCAAAATCTCTCAAGACTAGATGATCTTCAAGACTTGCCACTTTATTTCTAGTTGCTTCTTCCATGTGGACTGGAAAATTTTTACATCCCTTCCTAAAACTCTTTTTCAGCTGCATGGCTAAAATTTCTCTAACATCTACAACTCTCAGAATGCCTTGAATATTTCCTTTCTTCCATTTCTCATCAAGACAAGTTATTGTCTTATTGTAACAATCTATGATAACATGGCGTTTTTCCAACCAATCCATGCCAATTAGATAGTCATATGAACCCAAAGGTATAATGCTCACATATACCTTTGTGTTGAGTCCATTCATGTCTATTGAACAATATTTAACCAACTCATTGATCTTTCTCTTAGCCCCCATTACTAACTGAACTAACCAAGATTTCTTATGCTTACTCCTTTGCAAGTGAAATCTTGAAATAATGTTAGAGTTTATGTAATTATGGCTAGCTCCATAATCAATTAAAATTGCTAGGGGCTAGTTATCAATCTTACCTTCCACCTCAATCACGGGGGACTAATACTCTGCTTGCTTGTTGTCGAAGGCTGCATAAATCCTTGGCATGCTTCCTCCCATATCTTCCAYTGTTTYAGCCTCYTGGATGTTGTGGATAGTCCTCATTCTTTCTCCTTTGTGAGGGCATCCCRTGTACAAGTGATTCCCCTCACATCCCCAACATTGTACAASGTACTTCCTTGGCCTTTTCCCAAAATAATTTTCTATCTTGTGTTCATTTTRGGCTATMTAACCATGTTGATTTGTTGGAGAGTTATTATTGAAAAAGGGTGGCTTAAAACCTTTATTCCTTTTCTCCCTTTTTCCTTTCATCTTTCCATTCCAAGTMTTTTAAAAGAMTGGCCTCCCTCCGCTTTSCAAATAAAGATGCTTTTCTCTCCTTATGGCTTCCTCCRAAGTCTCAGGGTTATCATATTGTATATTTTCACTATAGAAGGAGGGTAACCCACTAAGAAACATTTTGATTTTTTCTTTTTCATTTTTTATGAATKCCACAYACTTCAACAATTTAAAGAAYRTGTTCTCATACTCATCCATTGTCATGCTTCCCAACTTGAGTTCAAAAAACTATTTCATCTTCCTCTCATAGTAATGCTCAGAAAAATATTTCTCTTGGAAATATCATTTGAACTACCTCCATGAGACCCTCTTCTCATCAAGGTTCTTGGCTCACTTAAGGTGATCCCACCACATGGTTTCCTTTCCTTGCAATTGGTAGGTTGAAATTCTTGTTTCTACCCTGGAGGGGTAATCATGCAGTTGGAAATATTTCTTCATTTCAAACAGCTAGGCCTTAACCTCTTCTCCCTTCGTATACTCACCATTGAAAGTTGGTGGCTTGATCTTCTTGAGTTCACCTTGCAAGATGTATCCCTTAGGCCTTCTCCTCCACCTCCTGAGAGGGGGCACACTTGGGATGATCCCTGGCCTTGAAATTGCATCATTTCTTCTAGTGGAATTCCTTGGAGAATGATGGCTCCTACTCATACTCCTTGACTTCCTATCATTCCCATGATCATCTCTTTTTTGGGGGGATCTAGATGTTGTCACTTGTTTAGCACTAGATTCTTTCTTGGTGCCAGAGTCCTTGTTAACTTGCTTATGTAGCATATTCAAACTCTAAATTATCTCTTCCTGCACCTTCATAACCCTCTCATTATCATATCCATATCTCTGCACTTCTCTATGCAAGCTTCTCATAGTTATAGGCTCCTACTTGCCTCTTCTTCCATTTGACCATGTCTCAACATTGCCCATGTTGAGAAGCAGACCTATGACCTCTTCCTCATAGTTGTAAGATCCTTTGGCTTCTTCCATTGTTGTGGTTTTCATATAGAAAATAAACTACTTCTCTAAACCTCTAATTTTATAGAAAATGTGCATGAAAATAATTTTTGTTAGATGAAAATAAATACATACACAATTCACAAAAGAATGCATCACTTTTTCTTCCCCTTTAATGCTACCAACCATATTATTTTAAGTTGACTAAAAAATTTCTATTCAAATTAATTTCCTAGGTTAATATATGGATTCTACTCCTTAATACCTTTCCATCGACTATTTATTTTCCCAATTCTGAGTTCCGAGAAGAATGTTATGGTCTTCAGAATTTTTGACCATTTTCCCATTTTCAACCTTGCATGTTACAAGTGTCCTCTTTCTCTGCCAGCACATTTTTAGACACCCATAACTCAAATATGGATTGATGGATGGCTTCTACATTCCATGAGTTTTCCATAAAATACTCCTAGGCCCCAAATTGACTCTTGAGCTACTATTTATACCCTCTAAAATAAATTTGGTACTAAATTCAGTAAATTAATGTTGTAACGGTCTTTAGATCCAAATCGTTGATCTCAAAATCAAGATTAATCCTAATCTTTCATATTCTCAGCCTCGATAAGCTATGCCTAGACCCACACAAGATTTTCAGAACTCTCTCTTTCTCAAACTTTTCCCACTGGAATTCCAAATTGCTGGGTACACGAATCTCTTTGAAATCCACAGTCTAAAAAAATATCAGACTCTTGCCATCAGGAAACCTCCATAGGAAATGGGATTTCCTTGCTTATTGACCCTTTTGAACTCCAAATTCTAATATTTTATTGGGCTCACTCTGTTAGACTCTGCCATTGTAAACCCTTCCGAATGAACCTTCTTACATCCTCCTTCCAAAGACTTGCACTCAACAACTACATGGCACTAGCAGATTCACCCACCCTTGTTGACATTTCGTTTGACATGGCGTATTGATGTGAAAAATTACATGGGACTCTTATTAACCCTTGTCCCTTCCAAGGAAACATGATCTTACAATAGATTGGATGGTCAACAATTGTGACACTCAACAAACACGATCATCTTGGGCTCCAAAACTATGCATTGTTTACCTCGATTGCACTGACTTCCTTGGAAACTCTTTCAAAAATAATTTTCTAAAAGAAAATATTCGTGAGATTTGATAGCTGAGAATGACCTCGATTGATCCGACAAATCTCATTCCTTCGAGCTTCTCTTCATCAAACCTTAACTTGTTCCTTTCTTCAATACTTTTCTGAAACCTCACTTCCGATGAATGGCTAGGATTGACTCTCAATATGATTAACGATCCTCGTTTCTTCAATGAGCACCATCAAACTCGTTCCTTCAGACTTATTGATGCTTAGATCTGTCAAGGACTAGAACAACAACCTCATGAGGACATTAGTCCCCCTTTGTTTTTAGAGAGGAGGTTCTCCTCTTTGGCTAAAAGATATATCTTTGAATATCTTGGAGTAGGGAGAGTGCTAGGAAGAAAACCTCAAATATTTATTGCTTGGATTTAAATGAAAATGGTTCTTCAATAACCTAGTATGATCTTTATGTGAAACAATAAGTTCTTTACAAATAAAAGATTGAAGAGGATCTTCAATATCAAAAAATATAAATACTCAACACCACATATGTAATCCTCTATAGATACATTCATATCTCCTCATAAAGGAAAGGAGAGAATATTTCAGACCATCTCAAATAATTTTAAAAGAGTATTGCAGTTAAAATGAAAGGGAAATTGATAGGTCAACCTCAAATATCTCATGCTTAAACCTAAAAGTTACAAGATACAGTCAAGATCAACCCTGAAAGTAATTATTTGTGGAGTATTTCTCATAAAATATATCTAACAATATACAAAATCCATTTGACAGTCACATATATGGATAAAAATGCTCCATGATCATTTATGAAAAGTCTTGGAAGATTACAAGAAAAACACTTGTGAACTCAGCCCCATGATTGTTTCAAGAATACAAACACAAAGCTTTGAGAAAAAAATGTAGAAGAAGAAAAGAATGGAGAAGAATGAAAATATTTGCTTGCTAATCAAAATATTGATTACATAATTATGGTTGGTATGTCTTTCTCTTTCTCCTAATTTGAATTCCCTCTCAACAATGAATTCTGGAACTCATGAAGTCTCTCTTTTCCCTTTTTAAAGAAATGTTCTTCTAAGTACTTGAGTAGTTAGGGTTTTTCCTTTTTCTCTTTAAATTCCTTTTTCTTTTTTAGAAAATTACTTTAATTAACATAACATTGGAACCTCATTAATGACTTCAAGTCATTTATATTCGTGCTTTAAAGTGGGCACCAAAAATCTTTAAATTTTTAGTTTGCTTCCTCCTTGAAGATATGATTGTGTTTTAATTTTGTGGTAATTATGTGGATATTTTCACCCCTTGAAATCACTTTTTATGTGATATTCATCTTCTTATCTTTCCAACGATACAAAGTTTTCCCAAATCCATCGCTTGGATCTCAAGATATGAGTTCGTGAAGTTGAGTTGTCATGTAGTACCTACATTGAAATACCTTTCCAATGGTTTAAAGTTTGTACGATTCCGATACTTGGAGCTCAAGTTATGGCCTCTGAAAGATTAACACTCAGCCACCGTCAATCAAAATTCATGGGCAAATCTGGGCCCTTGGATTAATTTCGTGCTCTCCATTAATTAGTTGCCACATGTAAAGATCTTATTGGATGTCATGTAGAACTCCTCCATAAGCTTAAACATATTTCCATGTCATCCAAGGAAATTTTGGCACATGGCATAAGGTTACATGTGAATAAATAAAATAATATATATAAAGTGTGAAAAGTTAAAAGTGAATAAAATAATAAATAATGTTTTCTGAAAAGGGAATAAGTGTGGGAGGCATGGGAGTGTAGGAAAGGGGGAAAGGGTAGTGTAGGGGGAGGTTAAAAATGTAGGTGGCAGAAGAGGGGAGGGAGAAATGTAGGGATCAGAGTGAGCGGGAGTGATGTAGGGTGAGGTGAGAGTGTCGGGGGTGGATGCGAGGAAATGTGAGGGGGAAGAGAAATGGAGTATGGTGAGTTCGACCGACTGCCATACTCAAAATATTTTAAGTATGGGATGTGGGGAGAGGGGAAGGGTGAGGGAGTGAGGGGGTAAAGTAGAGTTCGCGGGGGTGAGGGAAGGGAGGTGAGTGAATCTGCGAACCCGAAAAATCTTTGAAACTTTATAAGTAATGGGTAAGGGAATGTGAAGAAGAGAAACTAAGTGTGGAGTAGCATGGTGGAGTTATAAGAGAGGAGTATTTTGAAAATAGGATAAGTGTTGAGCAACATGGAAGAGAGGTAAAGAGAGGAGAGGGTAACACTTAGAAAAATTTCTAAGTGTGGGAAAGGAGAAAGGAGGGAAAAGGGAAGTGGACATAAAGAGTATCATGGGTGAAGAGTATGGCGGGTTCCCACGAGTGATAGAATTTTATTGGTTTTGAACCCAATACAAGAATATTTTCAAGGGTCTTGAACCCGAAAAAATTTAAATGCACTTCCAAAAGATTAGCTTTATTCCACATGAAAGAGGCGCCATTTTCCGCTTTAAACTTTAAACCTGTATATCTTGAACATATGAACTTGGATTTCCGATCCATAAAATGCGTGACGATGTTGAGGCTAAGGGATACATCATGGAATTGTAAGAGTTTAAAAATTTTCATCTTTCGATGTCATTGTTTTTTATTAATCTGAGAGTGGGAAAATATAGTTGACCAAATTTTGGTCAACAACTGGTTTCAACTGTGGCACAGTGTGGGTCACTGAGAAAACCAAAATCTCAAGACCAATTGCCTTCTCCATTGGGCTATGGAATTATCTTCAAAATGAATTCTTGTAATTCTTCTTATTTCACGGAGTTACCTTCAAGTTTGATTTCCTTATTGTGCAACATTGAACAAAAATATCTACATATATGATCTACTTACCCCTACTTACATGAAAGAAAGGGGCACCATAGGTGTAGGCAGATTTCCAATGTAGCCATTCAAGAATACAATCGACTTGTAGAATGATCTCCTGAATTGGGCAATAAGTTGAGGCCGCTACCAGATGATCAAAAACATGCCCAAAGTATATTGTGATGAGACTGAGCAAGATGTGGTTGAAATCTGATTGTATTGCTTGGCCAACAATGCTTTGGAACCATGATTCAATTAAATCAACTTTTATTTTCTCAATAATGTTGTGTTCTTTGATTGGATAAGGAGTTTCCAATATGAGAATAATTTCATCTTTTTCCTTATCATCAACCACATCTGAGATTTATGATTCAACATCAATTCCTTGAAGGAATTATTCCTTTGTACAATGATCATGTCTACGTGGTGAGGTTGCAATGGTGAACTGTTGGTGAAATTTTGTGGGGAACTGTAAGGCCATATTTTTTTGTTCATCAATAAATTCATGACCTTTAGAAATAAAATGTATCATCCATGATTTCTCTTACTGCAAATGACTTTCCGGGCAGCAATGAATAAAACCATTCACTGGAATCTTCTTTTAAAGTCAAGATAAATAACTGTCATGCAACATCATTTTTAGTCACATTAAAAATTTCACAAGCACTGTCAAATTTAATCAAATGTTTCTCTGCATCTTCTAAAGCATTCCCGCAGAATGTTGGAAATTTGTCCATGGAAATATTTGGCAAGGGGTGAACTTCTCCTCGCAAACTAAGTGGGATTTCATGCAAACTTTGATTTCTTTAGATACCTTCTCATTTCATTGTTCCTTGAACAATTTATGTTGATGGAGGAGGTGAAATCTCTTGATAGCATGAGAAAAAATCCTCGGAGGAGTCTTCATATGTACATCTTCTTGAAATTCTGAGATATTTTCAGTGAAGTCACTGGGGCATATTTCTTTAAGATCTTGAGTTTTGAGGATGGATTTGCAAGGGATATCATCCTCCCAAATCTTTGGTAGTTTTCTAGTTTCATAAAGGTTGTCACAACTAATTTGTGACTGAAATTTCAACAATAAACCTTCAATTCCATTCAATGCTCTTTGAACAAGATTCTCAAAAACCCAATTTTATCTCGAATCAATCTCTAAATTTTCTCTCAAAATGAAACCAGATTGCTTCTAGTCTTCCAAAGTATCTAATCCAAAAGGTACCAAACCTCTTGAAAACAAATCATTCCCCAGTATGGTCGCCAAAAATGTTGATGCTCGGATCTGTCAAGGACCGAAGCAACAACTTCATGAGGACATTAGTCTACCTTCATTTTTAGAGAGGTGGTTCTCCTATTTGGCTAAAAGATATATATTTGAATATATTTGAGTATGGAGAGTGCTATGCATCAAACCCCAAATCTTTATTGCTTGTATTTAAATGAAAACGTTTCTTCAATAACCCAGGATGATCTTTATGTGCAACAAGAAGTTCTGTACAAATAAAATATTGAAGAGGAGCTTCAATATCAGAAAATATAAATACTCAACACCACATATGTAATCATCTATAGATACATTCATATCTCCTCACAAAGTAAAGGAGAAAATATTTATGATCATCTTAAATAATTTTAAAAGAGTATTGCAATTACATTGAAAGGGAAATTGATAGGTCAACCTCAAATATCTCATAATTAAAACTCAAAGTTACAAGATACAGTCAAGATCAACCCCGAAAGTAATTCTTTGTGGAGTCTTTCTCATAAAATATATCTAAAAATATACAAAATCCATATGACATTCACATATGTGGCTGCAAATTCTCCATGATCATATATGAAAAGTCTTGGAATATTACAAGAAAAACACTTGAGAACTCTGCCCCATGATTTTTTCAAGAATACAAACACAAAGCTTTGAGAAAAAAATGTAGAAGAAGAAAATAATGGAGGAGAATGAAAATATTTGTTGTCTGATCAAAATCTTGATTACATAATGATGACTGGTATGTCTCTCTCAAGAATATTTTTATGGTTTTTGAACCCAATACAAGAATATTTTCAAGGGTCCTGAACCCAAAAAAATTTAAATGCACTTCCAAAAGATTATCTTTATTCCACATGAAAAAGGTGTCATTTTACACTTTAAACTTTAAACCTGGATATCTTGAACATATGGACTCATATTTCCAATCCAAAAAATGCGGTGCGAAGATGAGGCTGGGGGATACATCATGGACTTATAAGAGTTTAAAAATTTTCATCTTCCGATGTCATTTTTTTTTATTAATCCGAGAGTGGGAAAATATAGTTGACCAAATTTTGGTCAACATGACTCAACTTCATGCCTGATTCCAAGTCTTTCTGAAACCTTCTTTCTAAAGCCATTTCAGGAATGCCTTACCCTGATCTCTTATGATTGAATCTTGATCGTTGATTTTCCAAGTTGAATTAATCTAGGCCATCGATTAATAAATTTCATGATCGTCATGAACATCATAGGATTTTGACCCTCTAGGCCAAAATCAAATTTTCATCCTGCAAATCAATGCCATGAATTACCTTCCTCGACTGCTTTGAAGCACTTAAACACAAAATATGCTCAATTTTTGGGGATTTCACTTTGGTTCCCCATTTTTCTCCAAATTCTTCACAAGGAGAAATCTATAACCATGAATCTCTCAATTCATGCTGCCCCGTGGCCCATACAAGCTCAGTGTTGAACCTTGAGCTCTGATACCATTCTATAATGTTCCTCAACTAAACAAGGGAACATTACTATGCAAAAATACAAACAAAACATTTTTTTCTTTTTCTAATCAAATCTTGTAACTTACCATGTATGATTTAAACACATATTCAACTAATTAATTATACCCATAATTAAATGAATCTAGGACACTCTAAATGACCATGAATGCAACCCATAACTCATTCATAACAAAAATTAACCATTCACATATATAGAGTTAATAACAACAATTAAACTCATGGAATAACTCAATAAAATAGATAGACACTTATCTTTAAAAGAGAGTTTGTGAAACCAACGTCCTAGGAAGGACGTTCCACCCAACCATAGACCTATTGTTCCAAATCTCAACAAAAAGTGACGTCTGAGATAGGGATAAGAATCTACAAAAGAAGGGTGCCTCTCACAGTCCTCTCACAACTCAATATCACACAACCCAATGGTTTTATTCCACAACTATCCTGAAATTCCCCCATCTCTCTTCCTCTTGATCTATGCAACCCAATGAATTTACCCCTTCACTGCTCTTAGTCCATTGATCATCCCATTCTTTTATCAGGGTCTCTCTAGCTCAAGTAACTAGGAATATCTCTGTTGGTAACTCAAGGGAACTCACTGCCAACAAAAACACCAGCAAAAACAACAATAACCACGTGTTGTTCCAGTGAAACTCACCCAAGAGTTCACTCTTCAGGCCTAACAACCCAAATCTTCAATTTCCAACTCCAAATGCACTCCAAAATGCTCCAACATGCTCTAGAATTTTCCCGACCTTGTTGTTCCATCTACCAAGCTCTTCTCTCATGTTCTCTCTTGTTGTTCATCTCCAAACTCCATGTGAAAAACTTTCTATTACTACCCATACAAATTTCCTATCTTTCCCTAAGATAGTTGATTTCTCACTTTGCCTAATGTTGATTGTACCTTAGCCCCATGCTCTCTGTTAAGAACCAAATAGCTTAATACAAAAGCACCACAACAGATATACAAGAACAATATGCAAAATATCCTTTATTACCATCAAACCCTTGAGGTAGGGCAACACCGTACAATGGATCCTATTATGGAAGGGATCCTCTCCTGTTCACTTGCCTC
>JZKD02S0081900.1:15014-25174 GCA_000966675.3 Picea glauca
ATAGAAAGAGCTCCCCATCGAGGTGACAGTGGGTGGGGAAGCTCCTGTTACGCCAGTTTGAAGCCTTGACTCAAGCTAACCTAAACCCTTCCTACAAACTGTGCGATAACAAAAAGGACTTGTTTGGAAAATAAATCACACCACCATAAGATTGCTTGCAAAATGAAATCGAGATGCTATGTTGTGAGATTGCCTTGAAACATGTGTTGCATGTGTTGTGAATGTAGTGTGTAGCTAAATTTTAATAGATTTTAGATGTCACTTTGATTAGGGGATTAAGTTTGATAGATTGAGTCCTAGACTATGTGACTACCCCAAAACCATTATTGTTTTGACCAAAAGGGAGTGTTGGGTGCTCAAGAAGTATGGCAACAAGGCCTACCCTAGCTCCGCAGGTCAAACCCAAAGTTTCAAGGTACTCCACCCAGAGGACGCCAAGCATTGGGAGATCGTTCCCGACCTAGCACCCCGAGCTTCTTTCCAAGTCTTTGATTTTATGGTGCAAAAACAATAATTGGTTGTGGATGCCTAATTACTACCTCCAACCTTTGCCCTCTATTGTCACCCATGATCCAACTAAGTGGCAAGGGGAGAGAAGACGAGGAAAACGTTGGAAACACAAAAATTACTTAACCAATGATTTTAAATTAAAACAAGCCTTTCGTTATTGCAAGGATGGCTTATGCCAATTTTCAAGATGGGGAAAAACAAATGTATGTGAAATGTTTTATTGTTTTACAAAACAAGTGAAATTATGGTTGTCTCACAATTCCGGTCATGTGGAGGTGCAATTCCTACCGTTTGACCAATGTGGGTATAAATAAAGAATAAAAATTAAATTGTTTAAAAGAATGAAAAGACTTGAAAGCAAAACTACTCCAACAATGGCACTAGTGGAGGCACAATGCCTACCGTATTGGCCAAGTTGGGTATTATGTAACAAAAAGAAGACTTTTGAAAATGAAAATGCAAACACCACAACTATGCCACAAGTGGAGGCAGAATGCCTACCGTTTTGTTGCCAAGTATGGGTGTAAAAAATGAGAAATCCTAACTATTACAATATCATATTTTTAAGGTAACTTTGCAAGAAGGCACACCCAAGAGACTCTCAAGGGTGGCGTACAATCACTTTAGAAGGGTAGAAGAAGGGTGGACTTGATGTCCAACTTGAAGATGCCCTTTGGGGGCCTTTGGAGCCAAATAGCTTGTAGCAACTCTCCCTTTATGCTAGAAATCTGCAAGAAATAATGTTAAAGGATACCCTTCAAAATGCTACAAAACCATACAATTTGTTGGATAGATTAAGCCCAAATAAACAATAAATTGAAATAGAAATTTTGAGATTTTTATGAAACTTCTAGCATCTATTCTATGTCATAACAATATATTAGAAATATGAAGAGGAAAAGGAAACAATAGTTAGATAATTATTAAAACTTTGGAAAGTTAAAGAGTGTTGGCTCTCCACTCCAGAGTCAATCCTTCAACCCTTAGTGACTTCCAAGTAAGCTTGCCCTTTGCTACACAAGAAGAAATGAATGTGAGAGTATCCAGGAAGCTTGCAATATACTTTCCAAACTAACTAAGGAACTACCACAAAACCAATAGCAATACTACTATCAATAATATTCAAGCAAAATACTTTGTTTAAATCTCCACATACAAACTAGTGAAAGCAAAACATGAAACTACATGAAAAGATATCACCTCAACAACACAAAATGGCACACCAAGAAGACTCCTAATGCACCAAAAATTCTCCAAAGTTTTCTTTATTATCCACCAAAATATCACCACAAATACTTGTGGAAAAACTTACACATGAGAGAGCACATGAGGGCACATGAGAGAGAGGGAGAAGATGAAAATTTTAGCATAGTAGATTTGCTATGAGAATAGATGATAAAATGAGTGGAGGAGGCCTCAATTTATAGGAAAGGAGGAAAAGGGAGCCCACTTGGATGGGCTCCAAGTGTCACCCATCCAAAAGGAGGAGGGTCTCATCAAGTGGGACGCACTTTTAGGGAAAGAGGGCAAGTGGGAGGATGAGGGGTGTGTTGGGAAGGGGGAAACCCCTTTCCCTATTATCTAAAAGTCAAGTGGGGTCAAGTGGGAAACTTTCCTAAAGTTTTAGGGGTTCCCATGGTTTATTTCATTTTTTATGAAATATGAGCAAGAGGGGGGGTGCCCCTCTTCTAGTGGGTTGATCAAAGTGGGTAGTGGGTTTGGCTAAGGGGGTCTTTCTAAGTTAGAAAATGTTTTCCCAACTTAGGAAAGGCTATTGGGACACTTTTAACACACTCTCTCATGACTTTCATGACTTTTACAAAATTTGGCTATTTTAATTAAGCCAATTACATGCTGATTTTTTACTGACTTTGACTCCTCATGGACAAAGACGAGCAAAACTTGTACAAATGAGACAAGACTTGGTCCAAGGGTGTAGGGGTGTATGAACCATTTGATTTGAGTACTCATACCCCTATACAAAATGCCCAAGGACCACTTTTTTACATTTTACATCGAAAATAATTAGAAATCTCCAGTTTGCGAGAATTTTAATTATAAAAAAAACCCTTATCAAAACTTAATGGAATTCCGCGAGACTCTAGGGAATGTCTAACATGGTCATTTAAAATATTCCTAGACCTTAGTTACATAGGTCTCGTCCATTAGAACGCTTTTCACTACTTTGGAGAAATTATTGTGGGGAGTGAAAAACTCAAGGAAAATTAATAAGGCTGAAAAGCCCAATTAATAACCTGAGGATAAAAAACACCCAGTGAAAGGAACTCTCCTAATAAAGAAATCCTAATGCAACTGACTTAAACTATGATCCATGTAGACCTATTAGATTATTATCCCACGCAGGGGAGCGAAAATTCCAATTACAACAAAATGCTGAAGGCCAAAACTGCCTTGTAGAACCAACAAGTCTTCAACTTGGTAGCACCATCAGGTGCATATCTTCATGTTACATGAAGTTGACCCCCTAGTTGAATAGGTGTTCAACAAGATCAAAGCATGAAAAAAAACATCACTCACTTATTGAAGCATTTAAACATTTAGGATTTTAGATCTAAGCATCTAAGAAAAAGATTAAACTTTGAAGAGCTTTAAGCATGCAATTAGATCTAGTTAAGTTATTATGCCCAATAGGCTTAAACTAAAGAACTATTGCGTATGAGATCTAGATCTAGAATATTTTAGACATTAAGCATTTAGAGATCATCAATCACATATTAAACCCTAGCCCTACCACTTGGGGTATTCCTCTCCCAATAGGTAGGAAATTAATTAGCTTGCTTAGTCTTTAGAAAATATTAAGAAAAGAGAGAAGCAAGCAAGCAAGAGAATGAAGCAAGAAGGAAACAAGCAAATAAGAGGCAAACCCTAATCCCCACGTCCTAGGGTTTGGGAGATGCCTTTCATCTAACAAACCCCACATCCTAGCTCAAAGAGGCCAAAAAAATGCAAAAAGGTGAAGATCTATGTTAAACCCTAGCTTCCCCAAGGCTCACACGTGGGAGGAGGCTGTACCACTCCTTTTCCCACAACTATGAGCCACTAAAATCAGCAAGAAGAGGAAGAAGAAGCTCAAGAAAACACTAAAAATGAAGAAGAAGGTTGAGAAATAGCTACCAATCCCTTTGGGGGGTCTTTGAGTGTTGTGTGGATGCCTTTGGAAGCCAAACCCCCTCTCAACCAGATCTGAACTTGCAAAAACCAGCAAGGTATCCTTTCTGGAAATGTTACACACAACCAAAAAAGTGAAGAAAAACTTTTGTCTTTTTAGGGCAACAATTTTTCTTAAGAAAAGTTGATAAATTTTGATATAAATAACCTATCTTGATAAGTTAAACTAGCTGAAATATATGTGAAAGTGAACAGAAAATAGAAGAAGAGTAAAGGATGAGAAAGCTTGAAGTTTGTATGTGTTTCAAGGGAAGAATCTTCCTTGGTGTATTCCCAATGAAACCCTTGAAATTAAACCTGCAAAACTTGAAAGGTGATGTGCATACAAGAGATAGTATGTTGCATATACTTACAAGATGACATTTCAATCCTATCTAGAAAAAAAAGATATATAGATCTACAAGCATGTGCATTACTAGATCTACCCAAGTAACATTTTACCTAAGATCCAATGTGTGCAATCACCAAACAAATTTAATGCCTCGTTCCTTCTCACTATCTTTATGTACTCATCACCAAACCAAGCATATAATTATGTACTCATCTATAATTATTCCTTCTCACTATCTTTTTCCTACATTTTGGCCTTTTAGCCTCGCTCGCATTACCTAATGGGTAGCAACTTCCTATGACATATTTGATGGCCAACAAGAATAGATGGCAAAGAGACTCGCATTAGGAATAATGTGTTTAGCCTAGCATCTTATGCCATTGGTTGGTTTGTTCTCAAACTGCCTACCACATCCATTGCCCAAATTCATCAACTTCCAATTTTGGACAATCAAGGTACTCGTTTAAATTTTGGATTTACCATGAGAAGTTTAAATTTTAAAAACGTCAAGAATAGGATTGTATATTTGATTATAAATAGGAAACCTGATACGTTACTAATACAAAATCTGAACGATGTTACTGACATAATGCCTGAATTAGTTTAGTCTCAAGAGTAAACAATTCATTTCAGAACCAGAGGAAAGCAATAGCTACAATTAACCGGAAAAATCATAATTGATTGATAATAAACAGGAAAGACTCAACCAAAACAAACAATTGTCTCCTGGCATCCACTAGTTAGTTTCATCTCCCATGCTTTCTGTGGAAGATATATGCATATAAAGCCAATAGATATTCATGGTCCAAGGCATTACCTTGGGGAATTTGGCTGCCCCAAAGAACTCTTCTTGCTTGAGACGTGAAGTTTTGACAAAACGCGAAACATAAGTTGCCTTGCCATCTTTAATCCTCAAGCCATGTAGCATCCTGTATTGGAGAAGAACCGTGAGAAAGATGAAAGAAAGTAACTAGTTTTACAATCACAGGAATAACACACAATATTTGTAGTACACACCATGCAATGGAAGAACACATCATATACAGGGAATGAAGAGGCTCAGGGTCATAATCCTCGAGCGGTTTGCAGGAACTAATTCAGCAGAATGTGATTCAAATGGGTGGTAACGACGAATGATAACTTGACTCACGGAAAATCTTCAAGGCCGATATCAATACTAAGCCACTAGGGAATCATCTTTTTCCAAGTAATTCTTATTGCTGTCATAACTAAAAGATATAGCCAATAGGGCTGCAGCAAAACACTATAACTTTTACTTTTGCTCTCTTTTCAACCGTCAAATTTTGCTAGAAAGCTGCCATAACAATCTGTTTGACATTGTGCATCTTTTGGGTGGTTTACTTGCAACTTTGGGTGGTTGGAATTTTCCGCTGTAGCAATCTTTTGCTACAGCCATAACGCTGTCGTAATATCTCTGCAATAATATCTTTAAACAGCCTTATATTGTTACTAAAGTCTTGTCTTATCTCACTTGAGTTATACTAGTCATTGCTAGCTTATCTCTTGCATCTTTAACTAGACTTTTAGTGACTTATTTAGCAGCTTTGATTATCATTTACTTGCTGATTTATATCATTGTTTACTTCTGCTATATAGGACAGCAAGCTTCACTTGCTTGTCCATTGGATATTTGTCTTGTATACTTGTGTCTCAGGCAGGTACAACTATCTTTCACAGGTACTCAAGCACTTGGCAACCTTCAACTATCTCCAAGACTCATTTTCAAGCCACTTTCCACTTAGTAACTTAACCTATAGGGGCATCATCTTCCATAACCTCACTTTCCATCTCATTTCCCCCTTGGGTCACCCAGGATTCCCCCCTTGTGTAGGATTTCTCCTTCACTAAAGCGAGGGGAGGATTTATCTAAGATGACAATGAGTAGAATCTCTCATAGTTCTTGTCATCTTGTAGATTGGGTCGGATTTTGCCCAACCTACAATTTGCACAATAACAGTGACATTTAAGAAACAAAGCCCTTATGATACAATCTTTTTGTTTTCCATAAGTTGAGGATTCATACTCATATTCAAGTTGAGGATTCATACTCATAGGGTTATATTCGACCAAAGTTGCATAGTACAGGGTAGCATCTAAGCATCCTACAAGCAGAGTCATAAATGTCGCGACAAAGTGATTGAAACATTAGAAAGATAGTGCTTAGATGCTACTACGATGTATGAATTAGAAAAAGCATATGTTGAAATTAATTTCATGGATTCAATTTATATATTAAAGTTAGATTTTCATTTACATGGTGCTTTAGAATCCAAATGAACATAGTCAAATAATTATATGGTGACTAAGTTTGTGTTACAAAATCTTAATGACCAAGTTAATGATCATATTAACATCAATGTTCTTTTATTTAGTTATTAGACAAGTGCATAACTTAACTATATTTATTAGACCAATGCCTACCATAATTAAATATTAAGGCCATTTATATAACTTGCCTTTATTATATTAAATATATTGGACATCCGCTTAATATTACAATTCTAAAGCCCATCATTCTCGTAAGGATAGAATCGTTGAATTCCCGAATCTTCTAAATTCTCGAGTTTCTGAATTCTTTGATTTCCCAAACTTTGGAATTACCTTGAATTCCCGAGTTTCCAAATTCCTCAAATTTCTAAACTTCCAAATTATTGAAATTCCCAAAATCTTGAATTATTTGGACAGCAATCCATAATGAGTTAAACCTTCTTTGGTTCCTTCTTGTATAGAAGATTCGACCACTCAAAACAAGTAATCCCCCTCTATTTCATTGTCACATTTCTCAACTTTGTATTCAAGCTCAAATGATTCTTCAATTACGAAATTTTTCATTGTCAAAGCTATATTATGTTTTCCTTTGTCTTTAACCTTACCTTTTAGAAGATCATTGGCTAAAATTTTACAATTTCGTAATGTATGACCAAATTTTTTGCAATAATAATATTCATGATCTTCTTTAAGTATATTTTCCCCTATTTTTCTACACATTTGATTTTTAGTAAATAATGAATTGTTTGAATGGAAAGAACCTTCTAAATCTTCTTCATTTAGCCCTTCAAGTAGCTTTTCATTTAGTCTTTTATCTTCAGCGAAAAGTGTGATATGATATCATGTAAACACTGTGAAAGTAAATTATTTAATAATATAGCTTTTATATCCTCTTCTTCTACTTTTGCATCAACTTCTGCTCAATGTTGTATAAGCAACTTCAACTCATTTATATCACTAGACATAGTAGTTTCACCAACGAGAGTTGTAATTTAAAGAAAAAATTGCATTTACCATGTTTACACCAAACAACCTTTGTAACTCCTAAATTTTTTTTAGAAGATTTGCCTATATCAACATGATCTAATTATGAATCTGAAAGAGCAAGACCAATGATTGACTTGTCATTGTGACACTTATTTTGCCAATCAATCAATTTATTAGCTGTATAGTTTATGGTTCAATTCCTTTGATGATTCCCCATAAACTTTTAGTCATTAAAATCTTCACCTTCCATATATGGAAATTATATCAATTGAGTTTCTCTAAATGGATTTCTATTCTAAAAAAATAAACTGAGTAATATGTAAATGAGATCTTTTAAATGATTCTAAGATAAAAATTGTTGTAATGTTGTTTACAAATTCTACTGGAAACTCTGAATGCTCTATCTATCTATGAAAGGTATATATATATGCTCTTTGCTTTTGCTTAATACTCTTTCTCTTTATGACACAGATACTCGCATGAGGTCATGCGATTTGATACAAACCTTCGCRATTTGATAAAAACTCAACAATTTGATATACAAGTGGTCATTGTCTTTTATTAACGAGTCGAATTCAATAACAGGTCGGTGTCTCTCTTGTTCGACAAATAGAGTATTCCCACACAKGATGAACACCCTCATTACCCACTCACACCACAAGATCAAAGATCAATACATCAATGTTTGTACGTGGTTAAAACCCTCAAAGACGGACACAGTCTACGRCCCCATCCAACATGGCCACTTGATGCAATATATTAATGCAAAAAATATATATTTTACAAGAGAGTTTCTCACAATCGATCATCAACAAATGACCCTCCATGCTCTTTAAATAGAGATCATGAACCAATCAGGTGCTAACCCACGGATCAATATAGACATTAAGATCAAGGAGAATATGAGTCGTTGGATCACTCTATTTCTAGAACATATCGTGACCATTAGATTACATAACTACAAATGCATACTAATGCGTACTAAAGAAACATACTAAGAAACACACTTTTACCTAAAGACACATTAAACCAATTTGATCTTAACTAACTCCTAAGTGTATAAATATCAAGTAACATCCTCCCTTAAGAAAAACTTGGGATAGGATTGAAGTATTTATAGAGACACAATGGGAGAAGGAACGAGGCATTAGAACCTATCCCCCCTTAATGACAACTTCTTGAATTCCTAACATAGAGCGAAGTTTTGGAAAACTTCGCTTCTATAAGAGACTTTGTGAAAATGTCTGCAACTTAATTTTTTCTAGGGAAAAAGAGCACTTGAATAACTCGATCATGAATGAGCTTTCTAGTAAAGTGCATGTTAGCTCGATGTGTTTACTATGTTGATGTTGAACTGGATCTTTGGCGAACTCGATGGCACTCTAATTGTCGTACCAAAAGGTAGTTGGATGTTGTTGTTGGAAGCCAAACTCTGAAACGGTAGCTCAAAACACAAGGCTTCTTGACTTGCATTAACCGTTGCTCAGTACTCAACTTATGTTGAAGAAAGAGAAATAGTTTGTTGTTTCTTACAATCCCAAGTGAGAGGTCTAGAACCAAGGCTGAAAAACATAACCTGTAGTAGGCTTTCGATCATCAAGGTCGCCATCCCAATCTGAATTAGTGAAACCAACTAACAAATGAGTCATCCTTGAACTGTAATGTATACCAAACTGAACTGTACCCTAGACATAGTGAAGTATCTTTTTTTATGTTTTCCAATGGTTTTCATGGGGTGTTTGCATATACTGAGAAACAAGACCAACAACAAAAGAAATATCAACACAGGTATGAGTCAAATATAAGAGGCTACCAACTAACTGATAGTACAAAGTGACATCAACTTTGAGAATAGTACAGGTGGTAGCAAGTTTGACTCCAAACTAGAAGGGTGAGGGGGCTAGTTTAGAATCTTTCATGTGAAAGTGGTGAAGAAGGTCACAAGCATACTTACACTAGGAAAGGGAAATACCTTCCTTAGTTTGAAAAACTTGGAGGCCAAGGAAATAATGCAAATAGCCTAAATCTGTCATTTCAAAATTCTTTTTAAGGTTGGATTTTACATGGGTTAAAAGTTTAGGGTCACTACCAGTGACGATAAGGTCATCAACATAAAGAAAACGTATTATGAGATGGCTTCCTACTTTATTAGTATAGACATTAGGGTCAAAATGACATTTAGAAAAGTCGGTGTCAATAAGAAAGCTGTCAATTTTAGCATACCAAGTTCGAGGAGCTTGTTTAAGACCATAAAGAGATTTCTTAAGGTGACAAACAAGGTTGGAGTCATTCTAGACATAGTCAGGAGGTTTTTCATCTAGATTTATTCTTGCAAATCCCCATGCAAGAAAGAAAATTTAACATCCATCCAATGGAACTCCCATTTATGTGAGGCAGGAAGGGCTAGAATGAGGCAAACATAATTCATTTTGGTTATGGGGGAAAAGGTTTTATTGTAGTCAATGCATTCAACTTGAGAGAATCCTTTGGCAACTAACCATGCCTTGTGTCTTTCAACACTTCTATCTAATGCATACTTAGTTATATACACCCATTTACATCTGACAAGTTTTCTTCCTTTCGAAAGAGGTACAAGATCCCAAGTATCGTTTTCCATTAAAGAACGATATTCTTCATTCATTGTTGTGTCTCAATCTAAATGGCCAGAAGCTTTTGCAAATGTGTCTAGATCGTGAGTCTCTGAAACTTGAGCCAAAAGAGAAGAGACTTGTTGGAACTATGAACATGTCCGATGTTGATCTGAAGGATCATTGGAAAAATCACCAGTTGCTTATTGCATTGAACAGACTCATATGGAGGAAGGTGAATAGGCAAAGATGGATTTTCATCCTCA
>JZKD02S0081922.1:0-25173 GCA_000966675.3 Picea glauca
TTTGTTTTAGCTAGCAGTGTTTCCTTCCCTATGACATCAATCCCTTCAAAAATGAGATATTGTGTGATATTCCCCCCCTTAAAGTTTGTGATGTTCATTTAGTCCAACCATACATGTGGAAATGTCATGTTGTATATGATTCTATAACTTGTAGTGTTATTATTACTTTGGGTATACAATTGTACAAGATACCAGAGGTAGCTCCTCCTACCACCATTTCTTTGATCTTTGCTAAGCAATGCAGGAAGGTCATTTCCCAGATTGAGAAAATTTTCTTCTTCATGCTTCTCTCTCAAAGTGAACAGAAGGTCACCTCCACATACATGGCTTCTACACAGGGCCTCTCCACGTAGAAGAAGCATGTGTAAAATATCATGGAAGAATACAAAGATACCTTATCCTCACCCATTGGGGTACCACTGCACTATCAATTAAAGCATTCAATCGATCTAACCCTCGGTGCATTGCTACCCAATGGGCCAGTATAGCGTTGCTCTCTGATGGAAAATGAGGGAATCAAGCTCCATATCCAAGATTTTCCTCAAAAGGGGCACATATGACCCAACTCCACACCCTACAAAAGCCTAATTATACTCGTGCAAAAGAAATATGGGACCCAGTGACTTTGTATTGACTACAGGGCCCTAAAAAAAATCACAGTAAGAAATTGGTACCCAATTCCATGAATTGACGACCTTCTTGACTAGATCAAGGGAGACAAGTAATTCAGCAATATTGATCTAAAGTTTATCTACGACCAGGTCCTAATAGAATACATTTATGTATGGAAAAAAAATTCAAGTCCAAAGAAGATCTTTTCAAATGGATAGTCATTCCCTTTGGTTTAACAAATGCTCCAACAAATTTCGTGAGGTTGATGGACGATATATTTTGACCCTTCACCAATTATTTTATGGTGGTATATCTGGATGACATCCTCATCTTTAGAAAGACATGGGTAGAACACTTGCAGCATATTCAGTAGGTCCTTCACACTTTGCGACAACAGAGGCTCTATGCTAACTTGGAAAAATGATCCTTCAACATGAACAAGGTCCAATACCTACTGTACATTTTTTATGAGAATGGTGTGGATGTAGATATAGCTAATATCGAGGTCATTTGTGACTGTACATCCCCGACCAAACTGAAAGAACTTCATATTTTCTTAGGAATTTCCAACTTATATCAAAGGTTCATGTTGGGATTCTCCCATATTGCATGGGCCCTCATCCAAGTGACCAAGGGTGGTGGAAAGGAGAATCTTTTTGGGGGGAAGTCACAACAACAAGAATTTGATGATGTAAAAAATCGCTTGTGCTCAACCCTAGTACTCTCCTTACCTGATTTGTAGCAACCTTTCGAGATCGATATCGATTCTTCAGAATATGTTGTGGGCGCATTTCTCACTCAACACGGTCATCCAATGGCATATCATAATGTGACACTATCAGATGTCATCCATAAGTACCCCACCTATGAAAAATAAATGTTTTCCATTGTACAATATTTTTTCCAGTGGAAGCATTAGATTCTTGGGAAGGTGATAGTCATCCACACTAATCACAAGCCTCTGTAGTTCATATAGACACAAGGAAAATTGCAGAATGACTGCCATAAAAAGTGGTCCACATAATTGCAGCAGTTCCATATCAACATCAGATATAATACAGGGAGCACCAATCATATCATTGAATTCCTCAGTCGACCTCCAGTTTCCTCCCTAACCACAATGCTCCACTCCTATAGACATGAGGCCTTTGAGTGGCCCCAAATCTACAAGGGAGAACCTGAATTCTCTACCACATACCAGTTGTTTGGAACAAGCACAGTTGTCACTGAGTTTCACCTTCAGGGTAGAATATTACAAGATATGGGCCACCTTTGTGTTCCTTCAAGCAAGCGTGCAAAGCTAATTTGGAAATATCACTACAGTCACATGGTAGGACATTTTGGCATGGAAAATACCATGGCCTTACTACATAAGAATTTCTATTGGTTGAAACTTCAATGGGATGTCATCAAGTATATTAGTTCTTGCACTACTTGCACCATTTCAAAACCATCCACTAAGAAGCAAGGCATGTACACCCCTCTTCCTACTCCCGACATGTCCTAGGAATCCATTTTGATGGACTACATTCTTTTACTTCCTTCAACCAAGCAAGGAAATGACTATGTTTTTGTGGTTGTCGATCGGTTTTCTAACATGGTCATTCTGAAAGCCTATAAGAAGAGTATCACATCAGAGGCCACTGCTAATATTTTATTCAAACAATTGTTGGTGCATTTTGGTATAGCACTAACCATCATCTCAAATTGGGACACTAGTTTCCTTAGAACATTTTAGTCAAGCCTCTATTCATTGTTGAACACCAAGCTCACCAAATCCACTTCCTTCCACCCCCAAACTGATGTCTAGAAAAAGGTTCTCAATTGAATGATTGTTTATATCTTATGCATGTACAACTCCAAGCATCCAAGCACATGGGATGATAGTCTCCCCTATGTTCAACACAACTACAATATATATCTCCATAGCTCGACTAGACATATCCCCTTTTAGGTGGGGCTAGGATTTCAAACATTGGGTCCCATTGATGTCACACTTCCCCTTGCAACCACATAGGAAGAATCATCCCATGTTCATTCTAAGGCTAAAAAATAAACCAAGTTCATTGAAAGAATTTAGCAAATCCTCCAACAAGTCCATGAATTTTTGTATAAAGACAATGTTAAGTACAAGTAGCCCCATGATCAACACCAAGTGCCACACAAGTTTGAGGTGGGAGAAAAGGTTTGGTTACATTTGCAAAAAGAGTTCCTTGAAATGCCCCATAGAAACATTTTTTTACTTTTATATGGAATTTACAGCATCATCAAGGTTGTGGGTGACAATGCTTTTTAGTTAAGTATTCTCCCCTTCCTTGGCCTGCACCCAATGTTCAATGTGGACCTTCTTTTTCCATACTTCCCACCATTATTGGACACATCAGATATCGCAAAGAAGTTGACACCAAAAGAGCTCAACCCTGAGTGCATGGAATAGGTAGCCATTGATCAGATCAAGGAGACTAGGATTAAGGGCACTCACCAACAAAGGATCCAGTTTTATGAGGTTCTCAAAGTAGGGAAACTCATGTACCAAGGAAAGTGTCTCACCTAGGACAAAGTTCAGCAGAAGTTCCCCCATCTGATGGGGGTGATCAATGAAATGAGGACCATTTCTTCCTAAGGGGTAGGACTGATATAGGTTGATATTGGTTTCCATCCACCTATTCCATTGGCTCAAAGAACAATTTTCCATTTTGGTAGTTTTTTTAGTTTTTTCAGGTCCCAAACTTCCAGTGTTGTTTTGAGGCCCTAAATGATGTTATTTTGGCTCGACAACACCCAAAATGTACCCATAGAAAAATGATAAGATGAACATAATGTGTACTCCTTCAATATACCTTTCCAACGATGTATCGAGCACCCCAAACAAATTTTATATGAAAATTTTATGCCCTCTGGAAGTTGATGTATCAACTACCCCCATGGGGGCCCACAAACCTTTTAACGTTTAATCTCCTATGATTAGGGTTTTGGATTTTTAGGGTTTTATCATTAATTTTTTATGTTAAAAAATCATTTGGAGCCTCATTGTACTTATCTTCTTGTGAATGAGCGTATCCATCACATCTCTTCTCAGAGACAATATGCCACCATTCGAGCAAGTTTGTTTCATTCTACATTTTACAGTTTCAACATGTTCTCTTTATTAATAGAATTCAAGTTTTAATGTATGTCTGTGTGTTTATTTGTTATACATATGTATTCCATTTCATTCCATTTATAAATCCAAATCAGTGGTATCAGAACGGTGTGATCTTTATTTATTTCTATGTGCATGTCCCGAATGAGGTCAGGGTATAAGGATTTGGGACTCAAAGTAGTTGAGCCCTTGGAATACCATCCTCTCCAACCCTAATGGCCTATGTTGGTAGAAGAAAAGAGAGATGAGGGAGCAAGAGATCCTTTTAATTATTTCTCAAGGAATCCCCCACATGACAAAGGAACGAGATAATGGATAATTTTACATGGATCCTTCAATGGATATCAACATTTGATGCACCTTCATCAAGCAACCACTTTGGAGGCATCGCCCCCTTCAAGATACAAGTGAATTTCGATATTCATATATTTTAATGTAAGATAGATGCAAATTCTCTAGATAAATGGTTGAATCTACTAGAAGGGTATTTTTTGGTCCATAATTTTTCCGATATAGAAAAGATTACCTTTTCACTCCTTAAGGTTGTCCCCCATGTCAAGGATTGGTGGGAGACTTACTATGAGAAAAGGACCACTGAGGAATCTATAATATGTTTGGTCGCACCAACTTGGGATTGTTTTAGGGATGTTATTAAGGAATAATACTACTCTATTGGAATCTACGATGACAAGTACACGAGATGAAACACGCTGTGACAAGAAAGGGACCAGAAACTACAAGAGTTCACAAATATATTCCATACACTGCACACCAAGTTGGTTATAAAAGACTCCAAACAACATCTAGTGCTCAAGTACCATAGTATTCTACATAGATACATCCACATATAAATGACGTTTCTGGACATCTCATCATTGGGCATGGATTATCGATACGATGTCAAAATCAAGTAGAAATTTAAACACAAGAAGCGAGAGTTTGGATATGAAAATTCCTCAAAGAAGAAGCACGAAAAAGGCATCCCCAACCCACAGAACAAAGGATAGAGAAATCATGGACCTCATCATGACAACCAATTCAAGATGAAAACAAATAAGGGTATTGATAAGAGAAATAAAGACACTAAGAAGTGGTGTGAATTGCATAAAATCCCCTGCCATAACACCGATGAATGTCGCTCGAAGAAGTCATTGTTGGCCGAGATGAAATCCCCATAATCAAACGCAACTTATAGCTCTGAATCAAATTTGTACAAGGGAAAATAGATCATTGATGCAAAACCCAGTGCCATTGTCGCTACCACAAAGGTCCAACCAAGTGAACCAAAAGAACAGAAGTAAGGTGAGCACCATTTTCACTCACGGATGTGGGTGAAGGGTAATCCATTGCAGTTCATTGTCGATATCGGAAGCCAAAAGAACCTGATATCAGCATATATTGTCAATAATTTGGACATGTCGATGACACCACACCCAAAACACTACACCATCATGTGGCTCCACGAGATCTTTGTGTTATCCAATAGTGTCGACTTCCCTATGGAATCAATCCCCTTGAGGATGAGATATTGTGTGATATTTATCCCCTTGAATTTTGTGATTTTATTTTATACAAGATCATGATAGAGCCTTCCATCATAGAGCATGATAGAAATTGCATAAGAATGATAGAGCCTTCCATGAAATAAAACACAGATATTGGATACATGAAGGATTGGAGAAGGAAATAAGGACAAGAATAAAATGTAACAAAAATCGAAAGATTGGCAATAATATGTGAAAGACAAGAAAGGTAGGAAAAGAAATAACAAGTCCCAAAAATCACAGTATCATGACACATAGTAATGCAAGATCATAATTCAAAGTAGGTAAAGAAAGAGCAAGTTTGAGAGATCATACTTTAAGGATTTGTAGTGCAAGATCATGATGAGTCCATGAGTAGAAACAAAGAAGTCAACATTCAAAAAGGTGATGAGTCAACAGATGGTGAATAATACTACTCTACTTTAGGGAGCATTCCTCCATTGTTATGAGTCGTCTGGCTTGGAGACTCCCAGTTAATATGAATATTTAACAGGGGGAGTCTATGCAGTAGTTTTTGTAGTTCAGTGCTCTATCCTTCATACAACATGAAGTATTTCAGAATAATACTACAGATATTTGATTTAGAATGGTTCCATGGTTGAGATACAAGATGACAAAGTGATTCATTAAGGAACAGGTTCTAGTATGAAATACAAGTATATGATGATCAGTAGCATATTTAGAGAGACAGAATAGTACAATGACAGATGGGTCAGTATTATGGACAGTTGAGAAACAAAGTTTTATAGGTACAGTATGGGTCACATGAACATATATGGATTGGTTATACAAATATGTTTCAATAGATGAGTGCATAAGTTTAGGAAAGATTGGTTCAGCTATTATTTTAGAGATTTATTTAGAGATGGGTTCACATATTAGTTCATAGACTAATTCAAATACAATGGATAATTATTTGAATTCTTAAAAAATATTTTGAATAATTTTCATGTATGTCAATTGATTTACAAGAGGAAGATCCAATGGACTAAATCTCCAAGAACAAAGAATAACGAAGACAGATAGAAATATCATCATCTGACACTGATTTTAGATCAGAAGCATATAGTCAGGGGGAGAATCCCCAAAGAGAGTCACTCTTATGCTATCAAAGGGGAGAGAAAAAAAAGGATCCAGAAAGTAAAGAAGTGTATGTAGCATGTAGATAGGGGGAGCATCCCCAAGGAAAATTTAGATAGGGGGAGCATCCCACACAAGAAAATTCAGATAAAGGGAGTATCCCCGAGAGGAGATAACCTTTTCCATTGATGTCAAAGTGGGAGAGATAAAGAAATGGAAAGAAGTCATGAAGAAGCATGAGCATATGTGATGAGGGAGAGATAAATAACAATAAACATGTGTGTTGACATTCCATCAGGGTTGCATTAGAGTGTTTCCATCAATACATGTCGTTAGTGTTGCCATCAATGCCAAAGCAGGAGATTGTTGGATAGTTGGTTTAGAGAGTTGGTTGTCATTGATGTCAACCCATAGATATTGATTTCAAACCTTAGAAAAGTCCCAAAGACATGGTTGAAATTGTTCGACATTTGATTATCATATGCATGATTGTTATTGTGGTTATGTTAGTTGTCATTGATGTTGGTTGATGTAAAAAATTGAGATGGATACACTTGATGAATTCTGGTATCGAATTCCGGTAGTGGAAATGTAAGAGAGGTTTGATAATGGAATAAAGATATGAATATAATTTTATATGAAAGTGATGTGTGTATATATTGAAAGTACATTTCATGTCATTTCTGGTGAAATATGGTACATCACACAGTTCCTTGCAGTTTGGTAGATATGACCTTGAAATGTTAGAGGACCTTGATAGAATATTCTAGAAGTCACTAGAAGGTCAAAGAGGAAGTCAAGTATTCTAGAATATCCTAGAAAGTCATGGAGAAGTTTGAGAATCAAAATGGTTGCATTAAATAAATAAATTAAAGGTAAATTAGTTGCACCGAATAATGGTTAAGTGGACAAATCTTGATTAATCAAAATGGGTTATGTAAGATTTGGTAAAGTAGTTGCACAAATAATTGTGGATTGATTATTTAAGGAAAGTGATTAAGATAAGTGGAAAAAGGTTGATTATTCAAAGTGGTTAAGTGGAAAAAGTGGGTTAATGGGTTAACCCTAGAATATGGAGAAAGGGGTAAAGTTGTTGCAAGGAAACTTCTAGAGGAAGACATGAATAGTATAAAGGAAAGGACAAGTCTCTGTCATTTGCCTTTATTTTGAACTTCATTGAATATTATTTGTGAAAGGTTCTTTGTAGGCTTTCATTTTCACATATGAAGCTACGCAAATCTAAGGAAGTGAAGCAAAGAGACGTCAAATTTTTCATTGTTGCATAGGTATCAAAATTGCGACAGAAAAATCACATCAACAGAATCACAACTACAATAACAAATCTGTAATTGATCCATAGCTACAAAAAAGTAAGAGGTATGTTAATGTTTTTGTCTTGAGTTGTATCTATGTGATTTGTTGAGGGTTTTTCTTGACAAGTTTGCTAAATTCCCTCTTGGAGGTTTAGCACTTGTTTTTGAGTAAGATCTACTGGTGTATATTGTTGGTGTATTTTTTGTTCATATTGGCATACATTTTGATGTATGGTTGAGGGTTAGTTGTGAGATATTTCACATAGAGGAAAAATATTGTATGAGATATGGTTTTGAGAGCTAGGCAATAGCCTTTGAGATGTTGTTGTTGTTTGTAATTGATGCATATATCATATATGTTGAGGCATACAACTGGTACATGTGTTGGAGGTATTTAGCACAAATCCTTGAGTATTTTTTTTATGTATGTTATGGATCATGTGGGACATGATTGAGGCATTTTTGTAGAGATGTAGTATTGATTATATTGGTATAAGTTATGGCTGTATAAAAATTAGGGTTCTACACATGATTGGAACATCTTGATAATACACCTTGTTGATGGTACTTATACATGTATGAAATATATTATTGATGCATACTTGATACATATACAGGAGGTAGATGTTGTTGTGATATTGTAAAACCTTGATGAGACATACCTTGATTTATCATTGATACATGGTTGGTGCATGTTTGGTACATTAAGGCATTTTTGGAGATCTAGTTGGAGATCCTTGTGGTGATCTTCATTTATGGTTTGGATGATGTGTAATACATTTATTTTCATGATATGAGAGCACATATTAGTGGTATTGAGTATATGGTTGAGAGTTGGATTGATATGACAGATTGATGTTACAGGTTGTATGGTACAGATTATTGGTACAGGTTTTGGTATAGGTTGTATGTTACAGGTTTGGTATAGGTTATTGGCACATGTATCGGTATCGNTTTGTTTTAGCTAGCAGTGTTTCCTTCCCTATGACATCAATCCCTTCAAAAATGAGATATTGTGTGATATTCCCCCCCTTAAAGTTTGTGATGTTCATTTAGTCCAACCATACATGTGGAAATGTCATGTTGTATATGATTCTATAACTTGTAGTGTTATTATTACTTTGGGTATACAATTGTACAAGATACCAGAGGTAGCTCCTCCTACCACCATTTCTTTGATCTTTGCTAAGCAATGCAGGAAGGTCATTTCCCAGATTGAGAAAATTTTCTTCTTCATGCTTCTCTCTCAAAGTGAACAGAAGGTCACCTCCACATACATGGCTTCTACACAGGGCCTCTCCACGTAGAAGAAGCATGTGTAAAATATCATGGAAGAATACAAAGATACCTTATCCTCACCCATTGGGGTACCACTGCACTGTCAATTAAAGCATTCAATCGATCTAACCCTCGGTGCATTGCTACCTAATGGGCCAGTATAGCATTGCTCTCTGATGGAAAATGAGGGAATCAAGCTCCATATCCAAGATTTTCCTCAAAAGGGGCACATATGACCCAACTCCACACCCTACAGAAGCCTAATTATACTCGTGCAAAAGAAATATGGGACCCAGTGACTTTGTATTGACTACAGGGCCCTAAAAAAAATCACAGTAAGAAATTGGTACCCAATTCCATGAATTGATGACCTTCTTGACTAGATCAAGGGAGACAAGTAATTCAGCAATATTGATCTAAAGCTTATCTACGACCAAGTCCTAATAGAATACACTGATGTATGGAAAAAAAATTCAAGTCCAAAGAAGATATTTTCGAATGGATAGTCATTCCCTTTGGTTTAACAAATGCTCCAACAAATTTCGTGAGGTTGATGGACGATATATTTTGACCCTTCACCAATTCTTTTATGGTGGTATATCTGGATGACATCCTCATCTTTAGAAAGACATGGGTAGAACACTTGCATCATATTCAGTAGGTCCTTCACACTTTGCGACAACAGAGGCTCTATGCTAACTTGGAAAAATGATCCTTCAACATGAACAAGGTCCAATACCTACTGTACATTTTTTATGAGAATGGTGTGGATGTAGATATAGCTAATATCGAGGTCATTTGTGACTGTACATCCCCGACCAAACTGAAAGAACTTCATATTTTCTTAGGAATTTCCAACTTATATCAAAGGTTCATGTTGGGATTCTCCCATATTGCATGGGCCCTCATCCAAGTGACCAAGGGTGGTGGAAAGGAGAATCTTTTTGGGGGGAAGTCACAACAACAAGAATTTGATGATGTAAAAAATCGCTTGTGCTCAACCCTAGTACTCTCCTTACCTGATTTGTAGCAACCTTTCGAGATCAATATCGATTCTTCAGAACATGTTGTGGGCACATTTCTCACTCAACATGGTCATCCAATGGCATATCATAATGTGACACTATCAGATGTCATCCATAAGTACCCCACCTATGAAAAATAAATGTTTTCCATTGTACAATATTGTTTCCAGTGGAAGCATTAGATTCTTGGGAAGGTGATAGTCATCCACACTAATCACAAGCCTCTGTAGTTCATATAGACACAAGGAAAATTGCAGAATGACTTCCATAAAAAGTGGTCCACATAATTGCAGTAGTTCCATATCAACATCAGATATAATACAGGGAGCACCAATCATATCATTGAATTCCTCAGTCGACCTCTAGTTTCCTCCCTAACCACAATGCTCCACTCCTATAGACATGAGGCCTTTGAGTGGCCCCAAATCTACAAGGGAGAACCTGAATTCTCTACCACATACCAGTTGTTGGGAACAAGCACAGTTGTCACTGAGTTTCACCTTCAGGGTAGAATATTACAAGATATGGGCCACCTTTGTGTTCCTTCAAGAAAGCGTGCAAAGCTAATTTAGAAATATCACTACAGTCACATGGTAGGACATTTTGGCATGGAAAATACCATGGCCTTACTACATAAGAATTTCTATTGGTTGAAACTTCAATGGGATGTCATCAAGTATATTAGTTCTTGCACTACTTGCACCATTTCAAAACCATCCACTAAGAAGCAAGGCATGTACACCCCTCTTCCTACTCCCGACATGTCCTAGGAATCCATTTTGATGGACTACATTCTTTTACTTCCTTCAACCAAGCAAGGAAATGACTATGTTTTTGTGGTTGTCGATCGGTTTTCTAACATGGTCATTCTGAAAGCCTATAAGAAGAGTATCACATCAGAGGCCACTGCTAATATTTTATTCAAACAATTGTTGGTGCATTTTGGTATAGCACTAACCATCATCTCAAATTGGGACACTAGTTTCCTTAGAACATTTTAGTCAAGCCTCTATTCATTGTTGAACACCAAGCTCACCAAATCCACTTCCTTCCACCCCCAAACTGATGTCTAGAAAAAGGTTCTCAATTGAATGATTGTTTATATCTTATGCATGTACAACTCCAAGCATCCAAGCACATGGGATGATAGTCTCCCCTATGTTCAACACAACTACAATATATATCTCCATAGCTCGACTAGACATATCCCCTTTTAGGTGGGGCTAGGATTTCAAACATTGGGTCCCATTGATGTCACACTTCCCCTTGCAACCACATAGGAAGAATCATCCCATGTTCATTCTAAGGCTAAAAAATAAACCAAGTTCATTGAAAGAATTTAGCAAATCCTCCAACAAGTCCATGAATTTTTGTATAAAGACAATGTTAAGTACAAGTAGCCCCATGATCAACACCAAGTGCCACACAAGTTTGAGGTGGGAGAAAAGGTTTGGTTACATTTGCAAAAAGAGTTCCTTGAAATGCCCCATAGAAACATTTTTTTACTTTTATATGGAATTTACAGCATCATCAAGGTTGTGGGTGACAATGCTTTTTAGTTAAGTATTCTCCCCTTCCTTGGCCTGCACCCAATGTTCAATGTGGACCTTCTTTTTCCATACTTCCCACCATTATTGGACACATCAGATATCGCAAAGAAGTTGACACCAAAAGAGCTCAACCCTGAGTGCATGGAATAGGTAGCCATTGATCAGATCAAGGAGACTAGGATTAAGGGCACTCACCAACAAAGGATCCAGTTTTATGAGGTTCTCAAAGTAGGGAAACTCATGTACCAAGGAAAGTGTCTCACCTAGGACAAAGTTCAGCAGAAGTTCCCCCATCTGATGGGGGTGATCAATGAAATGAGGACCATTTCTTCCTAAGGGGTAGGACTGATATAGGTTGATATTGGTTTCCATCCACCTATTCCATTGGCTCAAAGAACAATTTTCCATTTTGGTAGTTTTTTTAGTTTTTTCAGGTCCCAAACTTCCAGTGTTGTTTTGAGGCCCTAAATGATGTTATTTTGGCTCGACAACACCCAAAATGTACCCATAGAAAAATGATAAGATGAACATAATGTGTACTCCTTCAATATACCTTTCCAACGATGTATCGAGCACCCCAAACAAATTTTATATGAAAATTTTATGCCCTCTGGAAGTTGATGTATCAACTACCCCCATGGGGGCCCACAAACCTTTTAACGTTTAATCTCCTATGATTAGGGTTTTGGATTTTTAGGGTTTTATCATTAATTTTTTATGTTAAAAAATCATTTGGAGCCTCATTGTACTTATCTTCTTGTGAATGAGCGTATCCATCACATCTCTTCTCAGAGACAATATGCCACCATTCGAGCAAGTTTGTTTCATTCTACATTTTACAGTTTCAACATGTTCTCTTTATTAATAGAATTCAAGTTTTAATGTATGTCTGTGTGTTTATTTGTTATACATATGTATTCCATTTCATTCCATTTATAAATCCAAATCAGTGGTATCAGAACGGTGTGATCTTTATTTATTTCTATGTGCATGTCCCGAATGAGGTCAGGGTATAAGGATTTGGGACTCAAAGTAGTTGAGCCCTTGGAATACCATCCTCTCCAACCCTAATGGCCTATGTTGGTAGAAGAAAAGAGAGATGAGGGAGCAAGAGATCCTTTTAATTATTTCTCAAGGAATCCCCCACATGACAAAGGAACGAGATAATGGATAATTTTACATGGATCCTTCAATGGATATCAACATTTGATGCACCTTCATCAAGCAACCACTTTGGAGGCATCGCCCCCTTCAAGATACAAGTGAATTTCGATATTCATATATTTTAATGTAAGATAGATGCAAATTCTCTAGATAAATGGTTGAATCTACTAGAAGGGTATTTTTTGGTCCATAATTTTTCCGATATAGAAAAGATTACCTTTTCACTCCTTAAGGTTGTCCCCCATGTCAAGGATTGGTGGGAGACTTACTATGAGAAAAGGACCACTGAGGAATCTATAATATGTTTGGTCGCACCAACTTGGGATTGTTTTAGGGATGTTATTAAGGAATAATACTACTCTATTGGAATCTACGATGACAAGTACACGAGATGAAACACGCTGTGACAAGAAAGGGACCAGAAACTACAAGAGTTCACAAATATATTCCATACACTGCACACCAAGTTGGTTATAAAAGACTCCAAACAACATCTAGTGCTCAAGTACCATAGTATTCTACATAGATACATCCACATATAAATGACGTTTCTGGACATCTCATCATTGGGCATGGATTATCGATACGATGTCAAAATCAAGTAGAAATTTAAACACAAGAAGCGAGAGTTTGGATATGAAAATTCCTCAAAGAAGAAGCACGAAAAAGGCATCCCCAACCCACAGAACAAAGGATAGAGAAATCATGGACCTCATCATGACAACCAATTCAAGATGAAAACAAATAAGGGTATTGATAAGAGAAATAAAGACACTAAGAAGTGGTGTGAATTGCATAAAATCCCCTGCCATAACACCGATGAATGTCGCTCGAAGAAGTCATTGTTGGCCGAGATGAAATCCCCATAATCAAACGCAACTTATAGCTCTGAATCAAATTTGTACAAGGGAAAATAGATCATTGATGCAAAACCCAGTGCCATTGTCGCTACCACAAAGGTCCAACCAAGTGAACCAAAAGAACAGAAGTAAGGTGAGCACCATTTTCACTCACGGATGTGGGTGAAGGGTAATCCATTGCAGTTCATTGTCGATATCGGAAGCCAAAAGAACCTGATATCAGCATATATTGTCAATAATTTGGACATGTCGATGACACCACACCCAAAACACTACACCATCATGTGGCTCCACGAGATCTTTGTGTTATCCAATAGTGTCGACTTCCCTATGGAATCAATCCCCTTGAGGATGAGATATTGTGTGATATTTATCCCCTTGAATTTTGTGATTTTATTTTATACAAGATCATGATAGAGCCTTCCATCATAGAGCATGATAGAAATTGCATAAGAATGATAGAGCCTTCCATGAAATAAAACACAGATATTGGATACATGAAGGATTGGAGAAGGAAATAAGGACAAGAATAAAATGTAACAAAAATCGAAAGATTGGCAATAATATGTGAAAGACAAGAAAGGTAGGAAAAGAAATAACAAGTCCCAAAAATCACAGTATCATGACACATAGTAATGCAAGATCATAATTCAAAGTAGGTAAAGAAAGAGCAAGTTTGAGAGATCATACTTTAAGGATTTGTAGTGCAAGATCATGATGAGTCCATGAGTAGAAACAAAGAAGTCAACATTCAAAAAGGTGATGAGTCAACAGATGGTGAATAATACTACTCTACTTTAGGGAGCATTCCTCCATTGTTATGAGTCGTCTGGCTTGGAGACTCCCAGTTAATATGAATATTTAACAGGGGGAGTCTATGCAGTAGTTTTTGTAGTTCAGTGCTCTATCCTTCATACAACATGAAGTATTTCAGAATAATACTACAGATATTTGATTTAGAATGGTTCCATGGTTGAGATACAAGATGACAAAGTGATTCATTAAGGAACAGGTTCTAGTATGAAATACAAGTATATGATGATCAGTAGCATATTTAGAGAGACAGAATAGTACAATGACAGATGGGTCAGTATTATGGACAGTTGAGAAACAAAGTTTTATAGGTACAGTATGGGTCACATGAACATATATGGATTGGTTATACAAATATGTTTCAATAGATGAGTGCATAAGTTTAGGAAAGATTGGTTCAGCTATTATTTTAGAGATTTATTTAGAGATGGGTTCACATATTAGTTCATAGACTAATTCAAATACAATGGATAATTATTTGAATTCTTAAAAAATATTTTGAATAATTTTCATGTATGTCAATTGATTTACAAGAGGAAGATCCAATGGACTAAATCTCCAAGAACAAAGAATAACGAAGACAGATAGAAATATCATCATCTGACACTGATTTTAGATCAGAAGCATATAGTCAGGGGGAGAATCCCCAAAGAGAGTCACTCTTATGCTATCAAAGGGGAGAGAAAAAAAAGGATCCAGAAAGTAAAGAAGTGTATGTAGCATGTAGATAGGGGGAGCATCCCCAAGGAAAATTTAGATAGGGGGAGCATCCCACACAAGAAAATTCAGATAAAGGGAGTATCCCCGAGAGGAGATAACCTTTTCCATTGATGTCAAAGTGGGAGAGATAAAGAAATGGAAAGAAGTCATGAAGAAGCATGAGCATATGTGATGAGGGAGAGATAAATAACAATAAACATGTGTGTTGACATTCCATCAGGGTTGCATTAGAGTGTTTCCATCAATACATGTCGTTAGTGTTGCCATCAATGCCAAAGCAGGAGATTGTTGGATAGTTGGTTTAGAGAGTTGGTTGTCATTGATGTCAACCCATAGATATTGATTTCAAACCTTAGAAAAGTCCCAAAGACATGGTTGAAATTGTTCGACATTTGATTATCATATGCATGATTGTTATTGTGGTTATGTTAGTTGTCATTGATGTTGGTTGATGTAAAAAATTGAGATGGATACACTTGATGAATTCTGGTATCGAATTCCGGTAGTGGAAATGTAAGAGAGGTTTGATAATGGAATAAAGATATGAATATAATTTTATATGAAAGTGATGTGTGTATATATTGAAAGTACATTTCATGTCATTTCTGGTGAAATATGGTACATCACACAGTTCCTTGCAGTTTGGTAGATATGACCTTGAAATGTTAGAGGACCTTGATAGAATATTCTAGAAGTCACTAGAAGGTCAAAGAGGAAGTCAAGTATTCTAGAATATCCTAGAAAGTCATGGAGAAGTTTGAGAATCAAAATGGTTGCATTAAATAAATAAATTAAAGGTAAATTAGTTGCACCGAATAATGGTTAAGTGGACAAATCTTGATTAATCAAAATGGGTTATGTAAGATTTGGTAAAGTAGTTGCACAAATAATTGTGGATTGATTATTTAAGGAAAGTGATTAAGATAAGTGGAAAAAGGTTGATTATTCAAAGTGGTTAAGTGGAAAAAGTGGGTTAATGGGTTAACCCTAGAATATGGAGAAAGGGGTAAAGTTGTTGCAAGGAAACTTCTAGAGGAAGACATGAATAGTATAAAGGAAAGGACAAGTCTCTGTCATTTGCCTTTATTTTGAACTTCATTGAATATTATTTGTGAAAGGTTCTTTGTAGGCTTTCATTTTCACATATGAAGCTACGCAAATCTAAGGAAGTGAAGCAAAGAGACGTCAAATTTTTCATTGTTGCATAGGTATCAAAATTGCGACAGAAAAATCACATCAACAGAATCACAACTACAATAACAAATCTGTAATTGATCCATAGCTACAAAAAAGTAAGAGGTATGTTAATGTTTTTGTCTTGAGTTGTATCTATGTGATTTGTTGAGGGTTTTTCTTGACAAGTTTGCTAAATTCCCTCTTGGAGGTTTAGCACTTGTTTTTGAGTAAGATCTACTGGTGTATATTGTTGGTGTATTTTTTGTTCATATTGGCATACATTTTGATGTATGGTTGAGGGTTAGTTGTGAGATATTTCACATAGAGGAAAAATATTGTATGAGATATGGTTTTGAGAGCTAGGCAATAGCCTTTGAGATGTTGTTGTTGTTTGTAATTGATGCATATATCATATATGTTGAGGCATACAACTGGTACATGTGTTGGAGGTATTTAGCACAAATCCTTGAGTATTTTTTTTATGTATGTTATGGATCATGTGGGACATGATTGAGGCATTTTTGTAGAGATGTAGTATTGATTATATTGGTATAAGTTATGGCTGTATAAAAATTAGGGTTCTACACATGATTGGAACATCTTGATAATACACCTTGTTGATGGTACTTATACATGTATGAAATATATTATTGATGCATACTTGATACATATACAGGAGGTAGATGTTGTTGTGATATTGTAAAACCTTGATGAGACATACCTTGATTTATCATTGATACATGGTTGGTGCATGTTTGGTACATTAAGGCATTTTTGGAGATCTAGTTGGAGATCCTTGTGGTGATCTTCATTTATGGTTTGGATGATGTGTAATACATTTATTTTCATGATATGAGAGCACATATTAGTGGTATTGAGTATATGGTTGAGAGTTGGATTGATATGACAGATTGATGTTACAGGTTGTATGGTACAGATTATTGGTACAGGTTTTGGTATAGGTTGTATGTTACAGGTTTGGTATAGGTTATTGGCACATGTATCGGTATCGGTTTTATGGTATAGGTTTGGTATAGGTTATTGGCACAGGTGTTGTTACAGGTTTTTCTGTACAGGTTACAGGTTGATGGTATTGTTATATCAGTCCAGTGAAAGGGATAGTGACATATTCAGTGGTAGTGACAGGTTGTCTATAATTATACTTTTGGGCAGCAGGACAAGGAAAGGAAAGGTATTTGGAGCCACCTTTTATTTGTAGAAAGAGAACTAGGGGGCTGTAGCCTCCTTCTGGTCAGAACCAAAGAATTGGGGAGTTGGAGCTTCCCTCAGGTTGTAGCCTAAAAACTAGGGGGTTGGATCCTCCTTCCAATTGAAAATGGAAAATAAGGAAGTTGGAGTTTCTAATGAATGTAATTATATTGACATATTAGAAAATAATTTAGTTATTTTCTCCTGCATTGGGTTTCCACGTAAAATATTGGTGTATTGTGATTGTGTGAATGTGTGTCTCATTGTTTATTATGCACTGATGATGATTATATGATTCTTTGATACAATGTTGATGATGTATTGAATGATAAAGATAAACCATTGAACATTAATCAAAACGAAAAAGAACACACGTTGTAATTGGAAGTGATTAAAAGGATTACCAGTGGTAAAATTTCTCATTACTGANGAAATATCACTACAGTCACATGGTAGGACATTTTGGCATGGAAAATACCATGGCCTTACTACATAAGAATTTCTATTGGTTGAAACTTCAATGGGATGTCATCAAGTATATTAGTTCTTGCACTACTTGCACCATTTCAAAACCATCCACTAAGAAGCAAGGCATGTACACCCCTCTTCCTACTCCCGACATGTCCTAGGAATCCATTTTGATGGACTACATTCTTTTACTTCCTTCAACCAAGCAAGGAAATGACTATGTTTTTGTGGTTGTCGATCGGTTTTCTAACATGGTCATTCTGAAAGCCTATAAGAAGAGTATCACATCAGAGGCCACTGCTAATATTTTATTCAAACAATTGTTGGTGCATTTTGGTATAGCACTAACCATCATCTCAAATTGGGACACTAGTTTCCTTAGAACATTTTAGTCAAGCCTCTATTCATTGTTGAACACCAAGCTCACCAAATCCACTTCCTTCCACCCCCAAACTGATGTCTAGAAAAAGGTTCTCAATTGAATGATTGTTTATATCTTATGCATGTACAACTCCAAGCATCCAAGCACATGGGATGATAGTCTCCCCTATGTTCAACACAACTACAATATATATCTCCATAGCTCGACTAGACATATCCCCTTTTAGGTGGGGCTAGGATTTCAAACATTGGGTCCCATTGATGTCACACTTCCCCTTGCAACCACATAGGAAGAATCATCCCATGTTCATTCTAAGGCTAAAAAATAAACCAAGTTCATTGAAAGAATTTAGCAAATCCTCCAACAAGTCCATGAATTTTTGTATAAAGACAATGTTAAGTACAAGTAGCCCCATGATCAACACCAAGTGCCACACAAGTTTGAGGTGGGAGAAAAGGTTTGGTTACATTTGCAAAAAGAGTTCCTTGAAATGCCCCATAGAAACATTTTTTTACTTTTATATGGAATTTACAGCATCATCAAGGTTGTGGGTGACAATGCTTTTTAGTTAAGTATTCTCCCCTTCCTTGGCCTGCACCCAATGTTCAATGTGGACCTTCTTTTTCCATACTTCCCACCATTATTGGACACATCAGATATCGCAAAGAAGTTGACACCAAAAGAGCTCAACCCTGAGTGCATGGAATAGGTAGCCATTGATCAGATCAAGGAGACTAGGATTAAGGGCACTCACCAACAAAGGATCCAGTTTTATGAGGTTCTCAAAGTAGGGAAACTCATGTACCAAGGAAAGTGTCTCACCTAGGACAAAGTTCAGCAGAAGTTCCCCCATCTGATGGGGGTGATCAATGAAATGAGGACCATTTCTTCCTAAGGGGTAGGACTGATATAGGTTGATATTGGTTTCCATCCACCTATTCCATTGGCTCAAAGAACAATTTTCCATTTTGGTAGTTTTTTTAGTTTTTTCAGGTCCCAAACTTCCAGTGTTGTTTTGAGGCCCTAAATGATGTTATTTTGGCTCGACAACACCCAAAATGTACCCATAGAAAAATGATAAGATGAACATAATGTGTACTCCTTCAATATACCTTTCCAACGATGTATCGAGCACCCCAAACAAATTTTATATGAAAATTTTATGCCCTCTGGAAGTTGATGTATCAACTACCCCCATGGGGGCCCACAAACCTTTTAACGTTTAATCTCCTATGATTAGGGTTTTGGATTTTTAGGGTTTTATCATTAATTTTTTATGTTAAAAAATCATTTGGAGCCTCATTGTACTTATCTTCTTGTGAATGAGCGTATCCATCACATCTCTTCTCAGAGACAATATGCCACCATTCGAGCAAGTTTGTTTCATTCTACATTTTACAGTTTCAACATGTTCTCTTTATTAATAGAATTCAAGTTTTAATGTATGTCTGTGTGTTTATTTGTTATACATATGTATTCCATTTCATTCCATTTATAAATCCAAATCAGTGGTATCAGAACGGTGTGATCTTTATTTATTTCTATGTGCATGTCCCGAATGAGGTCAGGGTATAAGGATTTGGGACTCAAAGTAGTTGAGCCCTTGGAATACCATCCTCTCCAACCCTAATGGCCTATGTTGGTAGAAGAAAAGAGAGATGAGGGAGCAAGAGATCCTTTTAATTATTTCTCAAGGAATCCCCCACATGACAAAGGAACGAGATAATGGATAATTTTACATGGATCCTTCAATGGATATCAACATTTGATGCACCTTCATCAAGCAACCACTTTGGAGGCATCGCCCCCTTCAAGATACAAGTGAATTTCGATATTCATATATTTTAATGTAAGATAGATGCAAATTCTCTAGATAAATGGTTGAATCTACTAGAAGGGTATTTTTTGGTCCATAATTTTTCCGATATAGAAAAGATTACCTTTTCACTCCTTAAGGTTGTCCCCCATGTCAAGGATTGGTGGGAGACTTACTATGAGAAAAGGACCACTGAGGAATCTATAATATGTTTGGTCGCACCAACTTGGGATTGTTTTAGGGATGTTATTAAGGAATAATACTACTCTATTGGAATCTACGATGACAAGTACACGAGATGAAACACGCTGTGACAAGAAAGGGACCAGAAACTACAAGAGTTCACAAATATATTCCATACACTGCACACCAAGTTGGTTATAAAAGACTCCAAACAACATCTAGTGCTCAAGTACCATAGTATTCTACATAGATACATCCACATATAAATGACGTTTCTGGACATCTCATCATTGGGCATGGATTATCGATACGATGTCAAAATCAAGTAGAAATTTAAACACAAGAAGCGAGAGTTTGGATATGAAAATTCCTCAAAGAAGAAGCACGAAAAAGGCATCCCCAACCCACAGAACAAAGGATAGAGAAATCATGGACCTCATCATGACAACCAATTCAAGATGAAAACAAATAAGGGTATTGATAAGAGAAATAAAGACACTAAGAAGTGGTGTGAATTGCATAAAATCCCCTGCCATAACACCGATGAATGTCGCTCGAAGAAGTCATTGTTGGCCGAGATGAAATCCCCATAATCAAACGCAACTTATAGCTCTGAATCAAATTTGTACAAGGGAAAATAGATCATTGATGCAAAACCCAGTGCCATTGTCGCTACCACAAAGGTCCAACCAAGTGAACCAAAAGAACAGAAGTAAGGTGAGCACCATTTTCACTCACGGATGTGGGTGAAGGGTAATCCATTGCAGTTCATTGTCGATATCGGAAGCCAAAAGAACCTGATATCAGCATATATTGTCAATAATTTGGACATGTCGATGACACCACACCCAAAACACTACACCATCATGTGGCTCCACGAGATCTTTGTGTTATCCAATAGTGTCGACTTCCCTATGGAATCAATCCCCTTGAGGATGAGATATTGTGTGATATTTATCCCCTTGAATTTTGTGATTTTATTTTATACAAGATCATGATAGAGCCTTCCATCATAGAGCATGATAGAAATTGCATAAGAATGATAGAGCCTTCCATGAAATAAAACACAGATATTGGATACATGAAGGATTGGAGAAGGAAATAAGGACAAGAATAAAATGTAACAAAAATCGAAAGATTGGCAATAATATGTGAAAGACAAGAAAGGTAGGAAAAGAAATAACAAGTCCCAAAAATCACAGTATCATGACACATAGTAATGCAAGATCATAATTCAAAGTAGGTAAAGAAAGAGCAAGTTTGAGAGATCATACTTTAAGGATTTGTAGTGCAAGATCATGATGAGTCCATGAGTAGAAACAAAGAAGTCAACATTCAAAAAGGTGATGAGTCAACAGATGGTGAATAATACTACTCTACTTTAGGGAGCATTCCTCCATTGTTATGAGTCGTCTGGCTTGGAGACTCCCAGTTAATATGAATATTTAACAGGGGGAGTCTATGCAGTAGTTTTTGTAGTTCAGTGCTCTATCCTTCATACAACATGAAGTATTTCAGAATAATACTACAGATATTTGATTTAGAATGGTTCCATGGTTGAGATACAAGATGACAAAGTGATTCATTAAGGAACAGGTTCTAGTATGAAATACAAGTATATGATGATCAGTAGCATATTTAGAGAGACAGAATAGTACAATGACAGATGGGTCAGTATTATGGACAGTTGAGAAACAAAGTTTTATAGGTACAGTATGGGTCACATGAACATATATGGATTGGTTATACAAATATGTTTCAATAGATGAGTGCATAAGTTTAGGAAAGATTGGTTCAGCTATTATTTTAGAGATTTATTTAGAGATGGGTTCACATATTAGTTCATAGACTAATTCAAATACAATGGATAATTATTTGAATTCTTAAAAAATATTTTGAATAATTTTCATGTATGTCAATTGATTTACAAGAGGAAGATCCAATGGACTAAATCTCCAAGAACAAAGAATAACGAAGACAGATAGAAATATCATCATCTGACACTGATTTTAGATCAGAAGCATATAGTCAGGGGGAGAATCCCCAAAGAGAGTCACTCTTATGCTATCAAAGGGGAGAGAAAAAAAAGGATCCAGAAAGTAAAGAAGTGTATGTAGCATGTAGATAGGGGGAGCATCCCCAAGGAAAATTTAGATAGGGGGAGCATCCCACACAAGAAAATTCAGATAAAGGGAGTATCCCCGAGAGGAGATAACCTTTTCCATTGATGTCAAAGTGGGAGAGATAAAGAAATGGAAAGAAGTCATGAAGAAGCATGAGCATATGTGATGAGGGAGAGATAAATAACAATAAACATGTGTGTTGACATTCCATCAGGGTTGCATTAGAGTGTTTCCATCAATACATGTCGTTAGTGTTGCCATCAATGCCAAAGCAGGAGATTGTTGGATAGTTGGTTTAGAGAGTTGGTTGTCATTGATGTCAACCCATAGATATTGATTTCAAACCTTAGAAAAGTCCCAAAGACATGGTTGAAATTGTTCGACATTTGATTATCATATGCATGATTGTTATTGTGGTTATGTTAGTTGTCATTGATGTTGGTTGATGTAAAAAATTGAGATGGATACACTTGATGAATTCTGGTATCGAATTCCGGTAGTGGAAATGTAAGAGAGGTTTGATAATGGAATAAAGATATGAATATAATTTTATATGAAAGTGATGTGTGTATATATTGAAAGTACATTTCATGTCATTTCTGGTGAAATATGGTACATCACACAGTTCCTTGCAGTTTGGTAGATATGACCTTGAAATGTTAGAGGACCTTGATAGAATATTCTAGAAGTCACTAGAAGGTCAAAGAGGAAGTCAAGTATTCTAGAATATCCTAGAAAGTCATGGAGAAGTTTGAGAATCAAAATGGTTGCATTAAATAAATAAATTAAAGGTAAATTAGTTGCACCGAATAATGGTTAAGTGGACAAATCTTGATTAATCAAAATGGGTTATGTAAGATTTGGTAAAGTAGTTGCACAAATAATTGTGGATTGATTATTTAAGGAAAGTGATTAAGATAAGTGGAAAAAGGTTGATTATTCAAAGTGGTTAAGTGGAAAAAGTGGGTTAATGGGTTAACCCTAGAATATGGAGAAAGGGGTAAAGTTGTTGCAAGGAAACTTCTAGAGGAAGACATGAATAGTATAAAGGAAAGGACAAGTCTCTGTCATTTGCCTTTATTTTGAACTTCATTGAATATTATTTGTGAAAGGTTCTTTGTAGGCTTTCATTTTCACATATGAAGCTACGCAAATCTAAGGAAGTGAAGCAAAGAGACGTCAAATTTTTCATTGTTGCATAGGTATCAAAATTGCGACAGAAAAATCACATCAACAGAATCACAACTACAATAACAAATCTGTAATTGATCCATAGCTACAAAAAAGTAAGAGGTATGTTAATGTTTTTGTCTTGAGTTGTATCTATGTGATTTGTTGAGGGTTTTTCTTGACAAGTTTGCTAAATTCCCTCTTGGAGGTTTAGCACTTGTTTTTGAGTAAGATCTACTGGTGTATATTGTTGGTGTATTTTTTGTTCATATTGGCATACATTTTGATGTATGGTTGAGGGTTAGTTGTGAGATATTTCACATAGAGGAAAAATATTGTATGAGATATGGTTTTGAGAGCTAGGCAATAGCCTTTGAGATGTTGTTGTTGTTTGTAATTGATGCATATATCATATATGTTGAGGCATACAACTGGTACATGTGTTGGAGGTATTTAGCACAAATCCTTGAGTATTTTTTTTATGTATGTTATGGATCATGTGGGACATGATTGAGGCATTTTTGTAGAGATGTAGTATTGATTATATTGGTATAAGTTATGGCTGTATAAAAATTAGGGTTCTACACATGATTGGAACATCTTGATAATACACCTTGTTGATGGTACTTATACATGTATGAAATATATTATTGATGCATACTTGATACATATACAGGAGGTAGATGTTGTTGTGATATTGTAAAACCTTGATGAGACATACCTTGATTTATCATTGATACATGGTTGGTGCATGTTTGGTACATTAAGGCATTTTTGGAGATCTAGTTGGAGATCCTTGTGGTGATCTTCATTTATGGTTTGGATGATGTGTAATACATTTATTTTCATGATATGAGAGCACATATTAGTGGTATTGAGTATATGGTTGAGAGTTGGATTGATATGACAGATTGATGTTACAGGTTGTATGGTACAGATTATTGGTACAGGTTTTGGTATAGGTTGTATGTTACAGGTTTGGTATAGGTTATTGGCACATGTATCGGTATCGTTTTTATGGTATAGGTTTGGTATAGGTTATTAGCACAGGTGTTGTTACAGGTTTTTCTGTACAGGTTACAGGTTGATGGTATTGTTATATCAATCTAGTGAAAGGGACAGTGACATATTCAGTGGTAGTGACAGGTTGTCTATAATTATACTTTTGGGCAGCAGGACAAGGAAAGGAAAGGTATTTGGAGCCACCGTTTATTTGTAGAAAGAGAACTAGGGGGTTGTAGCCTCCTTCTGGTCAGAACCAAAGAATTGGGGAGTTGGAGCTTCCCTCAGGTTGTAGCCTAAAAACTAGGGGGTTGGATCCTCCTTCCAATTGAAAATAGAAAATAAGGAAGTTGGAGTTTCTAATGAATGTAATTATATTGACATATTAGAAAATAATTTAGTTATTTTCTCCTGCATTGGGTTTCCATGTAAAATATTGGTGTATTGTGATTGTGTGAATGTGTGTCTCATTGTTTATTATGCACTGATGATGATTATATGATTCTTTGATACAATGTTGATGATGTATTGAATGATAAAGAT
>JZKD02S0081944.1:0-12297 GCA_000966675.3 Picea glauca
ATAACTTTCCGTAACTGGAATTCTACACTCCCTATTGACAGACTCCAATGTTTGGTTTGGGTGGCCTTGGAGAATTTACTCTCCAACCTATTCCAAGGCCCTAGTCCTGAGCTAGTGTATGCACTCTACAAACAGAAAAGTCTACTTTATTTTAATTAGCATTGCTTTTAATGGGTTTTTTAAGTCACAAGGTATGAAAGTGAAACTGATGGTGTGTAAAAAGACTCAAATAAAAATGAACAAAATGCATGAAAACAAAAACTCTTACTAAAATGCAAAACCAACAACTTTTCAATGAAAGACTTCTTTTCTTTTTCAAATTTACTAAGATTTCATGCAGTAAATAAGGAGAAATTTCGCTCAGATCTACGAGCTACTTATACTCGAAATGCACTACAAGAACTTATGCAAAAAGACTTCTTTCCTAGCCACTGATGCAACAACACAATCTTCAAACCAAGAAGAAAATGAAACAAGAAATTGTTTTTTATTTCGTTGTAAAATAACACAACAAGGAAAAATGTTGACAAGAACAAAACCAAGAGAATGAAAAGAAAACTCTGGCTTAAAGCGCAGATCGCAAACAGAATCAGAGCACAAAAATGCAAAAAAGAAATCCAAACAGTACCGATTCTAACACTTGCCTAAAAACCATAAAACATATATTTTTTCTCTTTTGTCTTTTCTATCAAAACATCAACTAACAAACACAGGCTAAGGATAAGATGCCCTAACCTACTGACTATGCAGCTCCAGACTCTCAGCCCCTGAGAGGAGCTTTTCTCACCACAGGAGGGGATGACTGACCCACCCAAGCTGAAAAACTACTAATCTAACCCACGACTGTCACCAAGACAGAACACGTGCAAACGCGTGCTGAGCTATAACAACGTGCAGGTACCCGTGGGCTAGACTTAAGCAAGCCATGGGTCTTGTATAAAAGCCAAGATAAACAACACACAGGCAGTCCAGACCTGAAAAAGGCCTCTGATATTAACAACCAGGGTCTCTAAAAGGCTTGGATGCTATAACTTTAACAGAAAAGGAAAATTTCACAAAAAAAGAAAACAAATGCAAAGAATAATCAAAACAATAAGACAGACTGAAAGCAAGACAATAAACCAATCAAGACCCAGACAGGATCCAGAAATCCCCCTGAGAAGGTAAATTCCTGACAGGGTAGAGGAGACTGCCTCTTAAGCTTCCTAGGCTCTACACGCTACTGAAACCACTACAACAAGCATTCAAATGCAGGTTGTAGAAGGTTAGGGCGCAGGTTACACGCGCGTAGACCTTCTGCAGGCCGCGTGTACCTCTGTGTGTCCCGAGAATCAATGTCAAACAACAACCAAGGAAAAGCTAGTATTGATAACCAGGTTCCCTGCTAACTTTTGACCTAACAGAAAACAAAAATAAATAAAGAAACAGAAAATGAACTTCTTTGAACTACCCAAGAACCTCTAATGAAATCTGGAAACCCTAAGAGTAAAATATCCCCAGTGGAGTCGCCAATTCTGTTGTGGGGTATTCTACCCTACGGACTAACAAGCTAGGGCTTAAACTTGTATGCAGATCATGACCCTTCATAAGCTACTTTTAACCTTCTACCCTGAATCTAAAATCCTTTTTCACAAGCAAACAAGGGAAGAACCAACTAACCTTTTTATCGACGGTTGGTTTAGATCCTCTATTGAGCTTTATCTCCTTGCTTCTGCTGCTCCTTCCAAAAAGCGATCCTGCAATCAAGACAAAACTATGCATGCATGCTATTGTTCTACTAGAGGGTTAGAGATTAAACACAAATNCAATCTGGTTTACTTGAGACCCAACAAGAAGTGCAACAACTCAGTGCTACTATTGCCTCCCGTGATGCCTCCATGAATGCATCCGTAAATGTAGCCGTGCAGTCCGCAATGGAGGCAATCAAACATGAACTGACCACCCAGCTGGAATCTTTCTTTGTAGCACTCTTCACCAAACTCAAGCTCCCTACCGATGAATCTTTTCCTAAGGCACATAAAAAAATTGAAGGTGAAACTTCTTCCCATTCCTTTCAACCCCATCAATTTCAAAGGTACATACGCCTTCTGCGGGTGGATGTAACCAAATTTGATGGCTCAGACCCCATTGGTTGGGTCACACAAATGGAACATTATTTATCTCTCTAAAACATTACCGATGACTTGGCCAAACTTTGGTATGGTGTTCTCCATCTCGATCAAGAACGCTGGCAATGGTAGAAATGGAGAAAAACTTCCCGTCAAGGGTATATTGCTTGGACCCAATTTGTTGCTGAGCTTTATGAACTCTTTGACACTGACATCAACCATTTGGGCCATTTGACGAAATTGAAGCAATCAAGCACAGTCAAAGACTTCATAGTTGCATTTGAGCATCTGTATTTTCGAACAGAGGGCATGACTGATGCTTTCTTTCAAGAGTGTTTTATTAGTGGCCTCAAGGAGGAGATTCGGGCCCATGTCCTCATGGCTCGACCTACGACTTGGGTGGAGGCTACCAAAAAAGCTAAATAAGAACAACAAATTGTTTCCTCTCAAAATCGTAAGCCTTCCTTTATCCCGCGCCCTAAACCAGTAAACCCCACTACTCCCTCAGCTCCATTAAAAATCCAAAAATTAACCAGGGATGAAATGGTTGAACGCCAACTCAAAGGCCTCTGTTATAATTGTGATGACAAATATTTCCCAGGCCACAAATTTAAGGAACAAAAACTCTTTATGGCCATCTCTGAAGATATTCAGGAAGAAGAGGTTGACAACCCCCCTATGCCCGAGTCACCAGAAACTTCTGACATAAACCCTCCCTCCGACCCTCCCAAAGAGGAACCCATCATTTCCCTCAATGCTCTCACCAGCTTCTCTGCTCCCCAAACTCTCAAGCTAATTGGTTACATCAAGCACCAAAAGGTCATCATCTTGGTTGATAGTGGTAGCACCCACAATTTTATTCATCGCCGCATCGCCCAAGAAACCTATTGCTATATCCATGCTGTCAATAATTTCCAAATCATGATTGCCAATGGTGGCTCTATGAAATGTGGCAGGCACTGTGAAAATGTGTGTCTCCAAATAGGTGACTACCATCTCAAATCCCATATGTTTTCTATTGACATGGGAGGTTGCGACATTGTGTTAGGTGTCAAATGGCTCAGAACCTTAGGTCCCATTCTCATGGAATTTCAGAGCTTAACCATGCAATTTGACCAAGGAGGCCACAAACATAAATTTCAAGGCATCACTGCGGGTTCTCCTGAAATCATCAGTTCTCATCGCATGGAAAAATTGCTCAAAANGGCTCAGACCCCACTGGTTAGGTCACACAAATGGAACATTATTTCTCTCTCTACAACATTACAGATGACTTGGCCAAACTCCGGTATGGTGTTCTCCATCTAGATCAAGAACGCTAACAATGGTGGAAATGGAGAAAAACTTCCCGTCAAGGGTATATTGCTTGGTCCCAATTTGTTGCTGAGCTTTATGAACACTTTGACACTGACACCAACCATTTGGGTCATCTGAAAAAATTGAAGCAATCAGGCACAATCGAAGACTTCATAGTTGAATTTGAGCATCTTGCTTTTCTAACAAAGGGCATGACTGATGCTTTATTTCGAGAGTGTTTTATCGGTGGCCTCAAGGAGGAGATTCGGGCCCATGTCCTCATGGATCGACCTATGAATTGGGTGGAGGCTACCAAAAAATATAAATAAGAACAAAAAATTGTTTCCTCTCAAAACCGTAAGCCTTCCTTTATCCCATGCCCTAAACCAGTAAACCCCACTACTCCCTCAGGCCCATTAAAAATCCAAAAATTGACCAGGGATGAAATGGATGAATGCCAACTCAAAGGTCTCTGTTATAATTATGATAACAAATATTTCCCAGGCCACAAATGTAAGGAAAAAAATCTCTTTATGGCCATCTCTGAAGATATTCAGGAAGAAGATGTTGACAACCCCCCTATGCCTGAGTCACCAGAAATTTCTGACATAAACCCTCCCTCCGACCCTCTTGAAGAGGAACCCATCATTTACCTCAATGCTCTCACTAGCTTCTTTACCCCCCAAACTCTCAATATAATCGGTTACATCAAGCACTGAAAGTTCATCATCTTGTTTGATAGTGGCAACACCCACAATTTTATTCATCGCCGCATCGCCCAAGAAACCCATTGCTACATCCATGCTGTCAATAATTTCCAAGTCATGATTGCCAATGGTGGCTCTATGAAATGTGGCAGGTGCTGTGAAAATGTGCGTCTCCAAATAGGTGACTACCACCTCAAATCCCATATGTTTGCTATTGACATGGGAGGTTGCGACATTGTGTTGGATGCCGAATGGCTAAGAACCTTGGGTCCCATTCTCATGGACTTTCAGAACTTAACCATGCAATTTGACCAAGGAGGCCACAAACATAAATTTCAAGGCATCACTGCGGGTTCTCCTNATTCTATTTTTTAGAAGAGCCAGATGCTTGTCCTCGCAAAGATGAGGTGTACATGATACACCTGTCTACAAACTGGGTCACAAGCTGTGAAGGCTCGGCTTGACAACTGGCTTCGACTGAGTAGCATTCTCGAGCCAGCTGTGGAAGTTTATCCTCTATTTTTTGATTGATGAGTTTGAGAGCACCGAGTTGTGCACTAGGCTGGATCAAATGCTTGTCGATTTGAGCCGAGTCTACCCTGTTTATCCCACAAATTTCTGCAGAGTTCCTCTCATTTTCCTCTCTTATGTTGATGGCAATCCGGTCTGTATTTACCTGTCCTAGCGCCTCGGCGTCGCTTCCAAATTCCATTCCTAATTGTTCACCATTCATGACATTGCAGGCCTTTGTTAACGAATCGGTCACCCTCTGAACCTGCTCTTTGCTCGAAGCGATAATCTGTTCCCAATTCTTTAACAAGATATTGCCTCTAGTCTGTTCGGCAATAGTGAGCCCAGGCGGGCCCGAAAACCTGTTATTAGTCGCTATAACTGCCTCTTGAAAAGAAATCCGGGTAGCTTTAGCGCTTCTTTCTTTGTTTACCAGGTTCTCGGAGATTCGATGTATTAACAAGTGGTTTTCTCAAATCTCCTCTACCTTGTTAAGCAGGCTCTGTTTAGTAGAGGAAACCCTGCTCCGGATATCAGTCGCTCGGATTTTGACGATATCAACGTCAATTGCTCTACTTTCTGTGGCTTCCAGTTGAGCTTGAAGTCATGTAATGGTATCTCTCAGCTGGCCTGATTGCACCCGACCATCCCTGATCGTGGAGTTGGCTTGTTCAAGCTTGGCTTTGAGTGCTTGGATGTCCTGCTTATTGCTTAATTGAGCCAACTCTATTTCTCCGCTCAACTGACTCCTAGCGTTTTCTTCTGTCGAAGTCACTCTGGCTTCTAAGGTCTTTATCAAGCGATTTTTAGTTTTGAGCTGCCTCTTTAACCCTTCGACTGAGAATTGATTTGCCGTCGCGTACGCTCCCAACGTTCCTGCAATTTTTGTGGCAAATTCATCTTTTCTCCTATTCATCCCATCGGCCATTATTTTAAATCTTTTAGCCATAGACTCTCCCTCCTGATAAAATTCTCGCTTTACCACGGCTTTCCTCTTTTTGTCAAAAAAGAATTCGTTAGGAGGCAGTTCTTCTGCCCTCACAGGCCTCAATTCCTCATCAAATATCCATCCTTCGTTAACACCCTCTTGTGCTGACTGCAACGGCGTAATAGAGGCGATGGGTTGCCCGATTTGCTTCGCATCTTTCTCTGTTGTGCTGAGCGTACTTTGCTTTTTCGGGGGGTCGGGGGTCTTCGTTCCTGCCTCTGGATCCTGACCTTCTGGAAGACCTGTATATTTTATTTCTTCCTCCGGATCAGGTCCCTTGGGAGGACCAGCGGCTTTCTCTTTTGTTTCGGGATTTATTCCCTGTTCTGGACTTTTCTCCTGCTCAGGAGTCTTCTCCTTTTCGGGAGTCTTCTCTTTTTCGGGCTCTTTACCCTGCTCGGGAGTCTTCTCCTTTGCGGGCTTAGAGGTTTTCCCTTCAGAACTCTCGGCTTCTTTTCCTTTATCTTTGGGCAGTCCCAGGCCTCCCAGTACTACAGGAAGACATCGTTTCCTATTTGCCTGAAATTTTAAGACAGAATCCCTGTCTTCGGCTGCTAGGGTCTGGATTTGGTATTGCACCTCTGGATAGGATTTGGCTCCTCGGAAAACGTCATCCGAGGGTGATTCTTCGTGCTCGAACCTCTTTAGACCGCAATTTCCTAAATGAGTACTCACGACTCTCTGTGGATCATGCTTTTTATATTCGATATAGGTCAAATTCAAGCCTTCTAAGGCTGCTTCCTCGGCTTTCGCATGTCCAAAATCCAACAAGGCAAAAGAATTAATCCGGATAGGAAAAGGCGGCCATAACTTCTTTGCCGATTCCTTTAATTCTTTGCTTACGCCACCGATCACTGTTTGGTGAGCGATCTCGCGACAGGCCAGTTTATCAGGGATAAATTGGGGGAGCGCCATAGGAGGAACCGCAACCCCGAATACTCTGAAATAGGAGAATTGCTCCTCCACATACCAATCTATGATATGGTTCAGATTTGCGACCATGCCCTCCGGAATGCGGGGTGGAAGAAGGCCAAAAATGGTGACGTGCAGGGGCACTATCACCTAGTTAAAAATTTCATAAATGAAATTATTTGCATCTCCCACAATTTATCGTGGTAAACATGCACCGCTTTGTCTTCGGATGGGCTCCAAGCCCATTTCATCAAGGGAAAAGGCGTTCTGGCACATATAGCATCCATGATATATGCAGACATGTAGAATCTGGATGGCTTCCCAGCTGCCTTCTTCTCTTGGTACTCGGTGATTTTGTTGAATAAATTATCAGAGAGTATTTTTGTCCAGTTGAACGAGAAACCTTCCGCCACCCGATAAATAAGGGGTACCCACTCGACGATAAAATGAGCCGTGTCCTCCAATCCGAACAGTCGGCAAGCCATCATTGCCACATACTTGTAATTTGGTTGCAACGAAGAAATGGAATACACACCTTCGCTGTTCACCCTGAATGTGGAGGTATGAGATACCCAATCGTTTATCAAGCCTGGAAAAGTCCTGTCAAATTTAGTGCACTCCTTCTCTTTGAATTCTGTGTAGAATTCTTTGCCCAATGTCAATTCAGAGGTTGCTGGGAGCTTGTACATAGCTTGGATGTGTTCGGGCCTAAAAGTCCCAATAATGTCCCTTCGGTCATTTACAATAGTCCTGGAAGGCAAGTCGATATGATCCAGTGCCCATCGGATCATATCGAAATACGGGAGAAATCGAGGTCTGGCCGCAATGAGATGCATTCTCGACTGAACAACAGCCTTGTACTTAGTGTTCAGGTCGTCTTTCACGATGTCATAATTATAATCATAAGAGTCTGAACCAATCATTGCCTTGGATTGTAGGATACCTGTAATGGAAGACCAGGTAGATACAGAGCCATCCGTCCGTGGCGAAGTGTCTGAGACTTTGTCCGAACCCTGCGCTGCGGCTTTGATATTTGCTTTGGCTCCTCTTCTTGGCGCCATGGCTGAAACTGGTGTTTTCGTTCTTCTGTGATAAACCTTCGTATACATGCAAAGGCTAGTTTACTCGGAGAAATCTTGCTCTATACACTTGATAAGAAATGTTTTCTTTTTAACAAATAAAACAAAGTTTCCTATATATTTTGAAAACTCTGTACCTTGTCATCAGTCTGTCAAATCTCGAGTAAAACCAGATTAATTGAAAAAAATATGATCTTATTTTCATTCTGGATTTAACTTAATTTTTCATTAATGTAATGAATATTGGGCGGCTTGACAGGTACCCTAGTTATGGAGAGTTAATGAATGAACACCTCGTAGAGTGTGTCAACCTTGAAACTCGGGACGTAAACCGTTGGATTTTTAAAAAATTTCCAATTTCAATGACTTTATGGTTTTTCTCGTTTTTTCGTCATCTCGTGAATTTCCCTTCAACGTTCTGATTATAAAACTCGCGAAACTGCGAGTTCCGATCTTAGCATTAATCAACAATAATCTTGATGTAGCTGACCCTTAATGACATGATTAACTTAATTCCCAAATCGCAACTCGGAAGCTTGAAGGTAAAATTTTTTAGGAGATTAATGCCCCGAGCCGTGATATTGCGATGCGGCGATAATTAAGGTTTAATTTAATTATGTCGCCACTTCGTGGATCGGAGTTTTGGACACTTTAACTTTATGAAATAAAAAGCCGAGGTGCGATGTGCCGAGAACAGAATTTAACCAAGGTTATCCCTTTTTACTCCTCGTTCTTGACTATGGTTATTTCAAAAAATATCGTGTTCTCGGCTCTCGGGGTTGAAAAGATAAAAATTTAGAGTCGAGAAATGCCGAGGTGCGAAAGCCCGACAATATCAAACCAATGGTTTAAAGGTTTTATACTATTCTTGCCTTGGACGAAAATTAGAACCGAGTTCGCATTTTCGGGACTTCCAAATTCAAGAAATAAGGCGTATCACTTGCGTGAACGCGAAACTTGAAAAATCTTAAAGATAAACATACTTGCACAAAACGGACCCTTTGTACGTGATAAAGCATTATTGTTCAGGCAACAAAAGTTTTTTCAGAGTTTTATAACTTTGGAAGGAAAGGAAAAAGAAAAGCAATTTTAAAACTTAAGTATCAAAGTTGAAAATGGTGCGAAGCGAACAAAACAAAACAAAGGTGGCTCCAATAGGAAGAAAATGCTCCAGCTGACTTCCAAGCTTTCTCAGCTAGTTTATTCGAAGCTCCTACACTGCCCACTGACAGATCACAGGTGGAAATAAGATACAGACCCTCTGTACCAGTTAATGTCAAACATTGGAGGGTATTTGAAGATGATCAGGAGATTGAGAAGTTCCTCCAATCCATCGATGACTTCTCTGCATTACATATAGATGAGGAACAAGACCCCGACGAGAAGCCTGATCACCACCCCGAGGAGTTGTTGAATAAAGTTGTTGATCATCAGATTATTCAACTACCGAGCAATCATATACCATGGGGTCTGATCCCACTAGAAAGATTGTTCAACGGGAACGATGTGTCTGTAAAGGGCAGAATTTCAGGTGATGATGCTGACACGACTAAATGCAACATAGGCACACCAGAGGAGCCCAAGTTTGTCAAGCTATCGAGGAGTTTGACCGAGGAGCAGAGGATCGGATATACTAAGTTGCTGAGGGAGTTTGCTGACGTGTTTGTGTGGACCTACAAAGACCTTAAGACATATGACACGTCAGTCATTGAGCACAAGATCCCATTGAAGGAGGAGGCTAGGCCTTTCAAGCAGAAGCTGAGACAGATAAATCCCACACTGTTTCCTGTCATGGAGAGGGAGGTGAAAAAGCTATTGGATGCCCAAATCATAGTCCCCTTTAGGTACTCCAGCTGGGTAGCCAACTTGGTCCCAGTAAGAAAGAAGAGCGGAGAAATCAGACTCTGTGTCGATTTCAGGAACCTGAACAGGAGTTCAAGGAAGGACAATTACCCCCTGCCCAATATGGAACACATATTGCAGAGGGTCACTGGTGCATATAGGATATCCATGATTGATGGATTTTCTGGCTATAATCAGATATCAGTGATGCTAGAAGATAGAGAAAAGACAGCCTTCACCACGCCTTGGGGCACATTCATGTATGCCAAGATGCCATTCGGGCTGATGAACGCGGGGACAACGTTTCAGCGAGCCATGGACATAGTCTTCATCGGAGAAAAGGACAAGTTTGTGGTAATTTACTTAGATGACATAACAGTCTTCTCCAAGACTGATATTGAGCACCACTGCCATTTGAAGAAGGTTTTCCTGAAGTGTCGTAGGTTTGGCCTTTCCCTGAATCCCAAGAAATCGTTGTTTGCGATGCAAGAGGGGAAGTTGTTAGGCCACATAGTATTAGCAGAGGGAGTGAGAATTGATCCAGACAGGGTGGAGGCAATCCAGGCCCTGCCACTTCCCAGATCCAAAAAGGAGGTCCAAGCATTTTTGGGAAGGATTAATTTTCTGAGGAGGTTTATTTCAAATTTTACTGAATTGGTGAAGCATATCACTACCATGCTCAAGAAGGGCCATGAAATAAAATGGACTGTTGATCCCAGGAAGTCTTTTGACCAAATAAAGAAAGCATTGACCGAAGCTCCTGTGCTAGTCAGTCCAGATTATTCTAAAGATTTCACGATATTTTTTTTTTCTTCCTTTGACACAATGGCAGCGGTTCTGTTACAGAAAAATGATCAAGGGCAGGAGCAGCCTATTGCCTTTTTTAGCAAGGCGCTGAGAGATGCAGAGCTCCGATATGAGATCATGGAGAAGCAGGCTTATGCCTTGGTGAAAGCTCTCAAGGCTTTCAGAGTCTATGTCTTACACTCAAAGGTCATTGCATATGTCCCTTCGACCTCTGTGAAGGACATTCTTATACATCCTGACATAGACGGAAGAAGAAGCAAGTGGAATGCCAAGATCCTAGGATTCGACTTGGAAGTCAATCCTACCAAGCTAATAAAGGGGCAAGGTTTGGCCAAGCTCCTGGCCGAATCCAATTATAAAGCCTTGGAAATCAATTTAATTCATGAACAAGCAGAATCATCTGACATGGGCTCCCAAGGCAATGTACCACTAGCAGCATGCCCCTGGTACAAAGATATCTTGTATTTCCTGCAAGAGTTGAGATCCCCTGATGGGATGGAAAAGAGCAAGGCGAGAGATTTGAAGCTCAAAGCTGTCAGGTATTGCATTATTGAGCACGCTTTGTATTGGAAATACCCTCAGGGTATATTGCTAGTATGTCTGGACCAGCAGCAGGCCCAGAAGGTTATGAATGATTTTCATAGCGGTCTCTGTGGAGGCCATTATTTTTGGAAAACCACTACTCATAAGATCCTCCGAGCTGGGTACTACTGGCCCACCTTATTTTCTGATGTCTACAGGGAAGTTAAAGCTTGCATCAAATGCCATAAATTATCAGGAAAGCAGCAGCTCAGGTCCCTGCCATTGAAACTTGTGGTGGTCTCAGCTCCTTTTCAGCAGTGGGGAATGGATTTTATTGGGGAAATTCATCCTCCCTCAAGTGGTCAGCACCGATGGATTTTGACAGCAACTGACTACTTTACTAAATGGATAGAAGCTGTCCCTACCAGAAGCACTTCTCACAAAGTAATCATCAGCTTCCTGGAAGACATCATTGCTAGGTTTGGCTGCCCTAGCAAAATCGTCATTGACAACGCTTCCCCATTTCGGTCAGAGCCTCTGATCAAATTTTGTGAACAGTTTGGAATTTCTCTGATCCACTCCACTCCCTACTATCCTCAGGGAAACGGGCTGGCAGAGTCCTCTAATAAAAGTTTAATCAAGCTCATCAAGAAGCTATTGGAGGACAATAAAAGAGCCTGGGACTCATAGCTCAAATTTGCACTTTGGGCCGACCGAGTGACAACAAAGAAATCCCTAGGTCTCTCACCCTTCCAGCTCGTTTATGGGATTGGGGAAGTTTTCCCCACTCAGCTTGCCTTGCCTGTGGTAGATCTTCTCCATGACTATGAAGGGGAACCTAATCTTATGCTCAGAAGAATTCATCAGATGGTGGAGGTACAACAGACCAGAGAACAGGTCCTGGATAGAGCCTACAATCGTCAGCAGAAGATCAAGCAGGCTTTTGATAGGAAAAACACGAAGAAAGAATTTGAACAGGGTGATCTGGTGCTCAAGTGGGATGCACCTAGGCAAGAGAAGGGAAAACACGGTAAATTTGATGCCCTCTGGTTCGGGCCTTTCAAGATCCTTGAAGTTTTTTCCAATAACACTTACCGGTTGCAGGATCTGGAAGGCAATGAAGTTTTCAGTGGCCCAGTCAATGGGCATTTCTTAAAGAAATGTTTTATGTGAGCCGCAGTCGGCTCGTTTTGTTTAAATTTTGTAAATATTGTTTTGTGTTTTTATTTTCAGTTTTGACTAATAAATGACTCCATAGCCCAACAACAAAGGCACTAAGTCTGCAAAAGAGTTCTTAGAGCATCACAGGGACAAATCTATCCCCCATGGAGCCAAATGTTAGCGATATTTCTCGCTAAGGGGGTCAGATATCAAATGAGTGGTTTAAAACCCACTTGTCCAATTTTTTGGGTGACAATGCGCCCGTGGTAAACCACAAGCAAGAACGGACGGTCCAGATGAGCGCGCCCGGATCAACGGCGCACAGTAAATTCCAGACCCCCCTTGCCTTTCGACCTTTAAGCAAG
>JZKD02S0081999.1:57868-70459 GCA_000966675.3 Picea glauca
TCGAGTAGGAGTTGCAAGCGCAGGCGTTGGAGAGCAAGTTCTGAGAAAGGACACTTAGCCATACTCAAGAAATCTTTGAGGAGGAGGAATCGACGGTCAGGATTCGCAGAGGAAGATTGCGAAGTCCCGTCAGTCGTTAGATCCCGAGGAGATGCACATGGTTTAAGCCTTAGAGTGCAGGGGAGGAGCCAGGAAGTCATCGGGATTCGGCTCATCGGAGAATCGGAGTTTTCAGAGGCGTAAAACTCTCACAGGAAGGAATCACGATTCATGATTTCCTGAGAGGATCAGAGTTGTTGATCTCGGCGGGAACACGTGTCAAGGAGTAGGGAGACATCGGGGTTCATCCCATCGGAGATTCACGGTTTCCACCTACAAAGGAATCGTTACAATTGGAATCGCGTTTTCGCGATACCCGATAGCGCGATGAGGAGGGGGTGACGTGGAGGAAAGAGCCTGCACGTGCATCGGGGTTCTGCATTTCGGAGTTCTCGGTGACGAGAGACTCACGACCGGAGAAGACGCGAAATCCCGAAACGCGACAACCACGCAGTCACCGTGTTGAGTGGAGGACAGGTGTTGACAAATGGGAGTTCAGGTATTTGCAAGTCCCGTGAACTTTGACCACAGAAATCGCGATATCTTGATATGCGATTTCCCGACAGGGTTAAGGCCTGTAGTGGAGGACAAGTGTCGGAAGGCCAAGCCTTGCCGTGAGTCGACGCCAGGTGGCATCAGAAATCGGAGAATCAGGATTTCCAAATGCGTAAATTCTATGCATTGCAAACTCACGAAGTCCGAAATTCCGATAGGGAAAAAGGGCCGCGGTCTCGTGGATTGGCAGGTCGTGTGGGGAAAAGGAGCTAGCCAGAGGGGGCTAAGGGTTGTAGAGTATCATCGTCGATCAGAAATCGGGGATCCACGAGGTAAGTGATATACGACCTCACAAGTGTCGATTTCCTGATCAGGAAAATTCCTGATAAGAAGCAAGAAGCCGTGGGGGAATACTCATCGGGTTTTGGGGATCTATGAGACCTGATCCCGTGGTTTAGGGACTCGCGATCGAGTGAGGTCCGATTTCCCGATTTCAAGGAGGGAGGTCACAAAGAGCGTTCTGTGGGTGACAAAGTCCCGAAAGGGGTTTTGAAGAGCATTGTAGCTCTTCGGGCCTAAGGAAGAGAAGGTCCTAGTGGGAGCAGGTGTGCCTTGGGAGGCGCGTATACTGCGTCAAAAAATATAGAGAGAGATTCTATACTAATGTAACATTATATTATTTACACTATACTTGTATTTTTTTTATACAAATGTAATATTATATTGTTTATAATATACTTAAATTTTTCTATTGACAATTTTCATTGAAAATCATGAACTTTTAATAAATATATACATTATTTTTTTTTTACTATTAAAATTATTCGATGTATAATTTAATTTCTGCTTGAAATAGCAAATATGTAATTCTTTCTATTAAAAAAAATATTTATATTTTTCAAAATTAATAAAATAAATAAAATTGTGAAATTATAACGTTAAGTACATATCGTTGAAGACTTTAATACAATAATTTATTACTTTGGTGAGTAGAAATTTGTATATATCAGTTTCAAATATTATTTAAAAAATAATATATTAAAAATTTATAAAATCAATTTTCTTCACATATATATATATAATTGATTTTATAGATTTATATTTATTAATTTTTTTTAATATATATATATATATATATATATATAATTTTTAAAATGTTTATAGTTGCATTATATATAACTATGGTTTGCATATTAAAAATATGATTCATATAAAGACCTTGACATAAATTTGGAAGAAAGTAATTCGACATGGTTTCTTAAAGTGATTAACTTCATTACCTCGAGCCTAAAATCAAGCCAACCACATTCGATGGCAACTAGACTTGTCACGTGTCTCAATAATGTGTGAGCATTATTTAAACATAATGTGTATTCGTTACTTCAACACAATCCCACCAAAAATAAGAATTAAAATAATGCATACCCATTATTACATAAAACTTCAAGTAAACCACATTGTGCGATACTTGTCCATGTGATTTTATAACAAACACAAATCAAACATGTTTATTACATTAAATTAACCCTTGTATCTTCTTAACAACACATTCTAGAGGCTCACATTTCTCTCTTTTGTGCACTCCCAAAGAGACATAAAAGTGATGGTTTGGTTCGAAGTCCTTTGTCTTTTGGCTCAGAACCATGTCTTAGACTATTATATAACATATTTACTCCCTCCAACATATGAAATTCATTTGACAAGCATCTCATCTCACATGCTCTATATACCATTTATTACTCCAAAATTCCTTTTAAGTGGTATCTAATCTTAGGCCTTGTGCTTGGGAAATTACTCATAGAAGCAACGTTTAGGACTTAGGTCCCTATTTATTATCCTCTAAGTTTGTGTCCTTGGTGGCCTACATCTTCGAATCCACTCCATATTCCAATTGCAATTTAAAAATTTCTTTAAAGGTCCTTATCTCATGATTAAGGGCCATGTGCATGGCAATTAAGTAATAATAGTGAGATTTAGGACTTAAATCCTAAATCATTTGTTTTTGGTCTTGAAAAATGTCTTGGATTAGGAGACTCATCTTTGATGTGTCTATCAAATAATTATGCATATTAGAACATTTTATGCGCATAAGTATTTTGGTGATGTGCACAACTCCAGATAGAGTATATATTTAAGAATACTCATTTGTATGATCATGGATCCACATCTATATGGCTTTCATGGATAGAAATCAATGTATTGTTTTCTTGGACATCGCTTATGCACTCATGATCCCAACTAGCATGTTATTTATTCAAGCCTCCTCTTCCTTGCAGTCATTCACCTTCCAATCTTAGGCATCCCCTTCTATGTTACACAGTCCCTTAGGCAATCCATCATTTTCCAAGGCTTCCTTGAACATAAGAGTATTGAGACTTACAGAGTCTTACATCCGAGGCATCCTCCGACTTGCTCCAACATAGCATATCTCATCACAACGATGATCATGGAATACCATATGGTTCCCATGCCTTAATATTATCCCCATCTCCATGGTTTCCATATCAGTAACCATCATCTGTCCTTCCCGAACATATCCACCATCTCACATGTATCAAGTACATATAGTTTTCGTGAGATATCATTATGGCATTTTTTATCAGAATATTTTAAACATGTATCTCACAAATCCCTTCTAATTCCTTTGTATAGTCTGGAATTTGCAGCATGGCACACATGTTAATCTTTCTACCAATTGTATAACATGCCAATAGTTCTAATATTCATTCAAGTAGCTACGCTTATTCATTTTTCACAAAATACTTGCTTCTTTAAAAGCATATAGCTCTTGTTAAACAAACTAGAGTTTTAGAGTAAAACAAGTTTCTCCCCTATTTGTCTCTACATTCTATTCCTTTCTAGGTTTGTCTACTCTATTTCCTAGAGCAATTCCATTCGAGTCAACCTTGACATTTCTAGAGCTAACCTCCTTCATGTAATCCATATTTAACTTAGCAAGGGTTGTCTCACATGTTTATTTTGGATTTCTAGCATATCAAGCATATGCAATTAACGCTCATTAGTATTTTACCAATATGATCATCTTAACAAGATTAATCCAAGGAAACCCTCCCCCTTGCACTCTCTGTGCACAATTGCTTTTAACCGGTGTTGCAAAAATGCAATGAAATTCCACTTGATAACATTCTAAGACGTGCATGGTCTTCATCTACATCTTTTCTAACTCTGTTCTTCTGACAAAGATTTCACGTAGTACACCTCCATATGACTACTTTAGACCACAACTGCTTTGTTACAATGATTAACAACTCATATAATTTTCCTAGAACATCTAACATATCAAACATGTGCACATTAGATTCAAGTTCCTCTTCTCCATAGTGAGTGGAATCAAGTTTGATCTATCAATATCAACACATTTAGTCCCTATTTAACCAACACATGTGTTCCTCCTTTTTACATGCTCCATTCCATTGCTTGTAGTTAGGTTCATTTCCCATGTAGCTTCCCTACTCAACAAAGTCAAAATTCTTGTTAGTTTTCATAATAATATCCACCAAATATAATAGCTACCATATGACAAGTCTAATGGCATAATAGCATTCTACGTATTGATTATATATTATCAAGGCAAGTCAAATCACACATCTGTCTCATTTCTCAAATGAAGGACCAATCAATTTGGCATTCTTATGTTAGTCCTTCACATCCAAGGACAATACACGCATATCCCTAATAGTCCAACATAGTTCTTAAAATCAGTCTATCTTACCATCATTTATAGGACACCTCTTCAAAGCATACATATAAGTATGCCACCTTCTTTCCTGAGGTAATCAAAGAAAGCATGTCATACCAGGTCATACATAACACTCCTACTCACTTGTTATGTGAGCTCTTCATAGTAGATTTATCTGAGGGGTGGTTTACAACCCACTTGAACTACTATCCCAGATAAGAACAACTTTTGAAAAAAGGTCGATATACCAAAATTTATCCAAAATATAGCAAGCATTATTCCTTGATCCATAGCTAGGCTTATATAAGAACTCACAACCAAATCCATGCATTTACAACACACACCCATATAATGCATATAAGTCATGCCCCCAATCCTTTGCTTCATATATATACATACATATACACATAGGTATAAGTGCATGTGCATCTCCTGCATGTTTTTTCCTCCTTATGTATGCATTTCCATTCAGACTTAAATTCGATCTATTTTACGAGAGTTTACACCCCTTCACATATCAAACCTCAAAACACAATTATGACTACACTATTTTTTTTCAAGAGAACACTCTTTCATACTTTCTCTATGAGCATCTCTTATAACATGACTCCCAACTAAAGTAACCTAGGTTGTGTTAGCACTTCCTCGGACATAGCAAGCAAGTTCGATGTCTTGATCCACCATTCAACTAGTTCATGGATTCATATACATAGACATGCATCCAATCAATAGGCATATACATTCCTCCTCTGAATGAAAAGTTTACACCGCAAGGTTATAAGCATCAAAGAACCTCTCTTTCTTACGCATTCTTGATCCTTCTGGGTGTTACAACTAAGTCTCATTAGCCATACAATATGCCACACAGGATGAATTATTCTCTCAAAACATTCATAAGACCATTTCATATTAGAAACCATTTATATGTCATGGGTGAAAGCATCTGTATCCCTCAAAGATAGCCATCCTCGAGACCATGGACGATACCTCCAATTCATACATGCAAAACCACATACAAGGATAGGTCTCATTCCTCCGTATAGTAACTGAGTGTCTAGTCCATCTGACAATGACCACCTAGGCTCAACAATACATGAGAATTCACACTTAGAATTTTCCAAGGGTGTACATCACTGTAATGTCCCCGACCATCAACCCCACTGTCGGGCAACGCTACTACATGAAAACATTCTCATACATATATAATATGATTATAAAAATTATGCATTAAATCAAATTAACACATTTATGAAATTTAACCAACAATACAGAGTAATCACAGTATTACTGCTAACATACATAATTAAGGGAATTAACAACAATTCAACTTGCAATGGAATACATGATAGATTTCAAGACATGGACATGCATCACATATAAATTAAGTACATAAATAATACTTATTTTTTAAACTGGCATAACACCACCAACTGCGTGCAAACCTTCCATGAACCTCCTAGCCCTAGACCACATTGCTCATCACTCTCAGTAGTAGGTCACCCCTGAGCTAGGACTAAGCTCCACTGGGAAAGGGAATCCTAGGCTAGGTAAGGTCAACAGAAGACACACAGTTTATGAGGAATAATTCTGTCCCAGGAGCCACTTATGCCCACTGCTCACAGACTCTCATTCCCCACATGCCCGCCCCACCCCAGGAGTATACACCTTCACTGTCACCCAGACAGTCCTTCGGCTGATAAACCTCCCTTGCCTTGGGCTTCAGCAATAGGCCAGACTGGAATTCTCTGAGATCTATGGTAGCTACATGACCCCTTCCAAGAGTTCTCACTCTCTTCGCCCACTCTCTCACCTGGAGAGAATCACCCACAGGCCTGGCAACCTGCTTCTTCAACCACAACCACCTCTTTCACCTGGAGAGAGTGTTGCACACAGACCTGACAACCTGCTTCTTTAGCTATGTTCCAGCACAAGGAGAACAACAGTAAGACTCAACAAGGAAAAAATGACGGTAGCCAATCACACTCAGCCAAGGGACTGCGTGGCCACAACAACCCACAGTTATAACACACATGGCATAGACAATTACAGTATGCTTAGGTTTCACAGACGACAACAATCAGACAGTTAAGCACGAACTCGGATTTGCAGTGTGGATAAACCGGGGTTCACAGGACACACAGGTCAGCCTTTCCCTCCCAACTAGTTTCTCAGATCTGTGTGGTTATGTAGAGGTCCAACGCAGAGGTAAAATGGTACAGACTAAGGATGTATCGGCTTCTCAGGGAAAACATCACAGGTTGGCCTCACGGTTTAGGGTTTCAGAGTTGCATGAGGTACACAAAGATCATACGCAGAAGCATAGCAGGACAGACAGTGGATGCCTGAATGGAGAACGGACCGCCAACTCAGCTAATGCTTCAACTTTTAATCACATGCACCAAGGTCGACACTTGTCTTCCTGGAGCTGCATGCTTTCCCTTTTGCACACGTTCAATCTTCATGCGTTGCCTCTCTCAGGAATTAGGATAAGAACATGTTTGTCACACAGCTTTGGAATAATAATAAAATATTATTCTCAAGGACTTAAGCCCCTAAACTTAGCCCCTCTTTCCAACCTTTCAGCCCCTCTCCCTTACCTGTTCTGTGGAAGCTTAGTCCCCCATCACTCATTCTTTGTGGTCAGTCGGCACGTAGCGATGTTTATATATTATATTAATGATAAGCATAATTACATATACAAAATCAAGCTCCTGGCCATAACACTTAGGCTCTCCGACCTAATAAACACATAAGCCCACCAACTTATCAATACTCGGCTCACCAGCCTACAAAACATGATTACAATTCATAATATAATTGGGGCACTATCGGGGGATATTACAATCCCCTCCCTTTATTTTTGCACTGTCCTCAGTGCAACTCTTTACATAACATCAGCAAGATTTTCAAAATCTTCAAAAAGATGCAGGTATTCTACCCGCATAGCATCCTCATGCTCCCATGGCACGTCCTCAGAACCATACCAGGTCCACTAGACCATTACAATCCCTATGGATCGATTCTAGAGTTGTTTTCTTTTCCGGTCCAATATGCGCACAGGATGCGCTTGCAGGACACCTTCTTGTTCCACCTGAATCACATTCCAATCGATTACATGATTAACATCATGTATACATTTCTTAAGCAATGAAACATGAAACACATTGTGTACAGTCATGGATGCAGGTAATGCAAGCATATATGCAACTGGCCCAATCCTTTCTAGGATTTCAAATGGCCCACAAAATCTCCCCGCTAGCTTGGAGCAGCTTCCCAGCTTCAGGGAACTTCTAATGTCTTTTACTTTCAGGAAAACATGGTCACCCACTTTAAACTCTCTGTGGGTTCTATTCTTATCAGCATAAATTTTCTACCCATCTTGGGCAGCTTTCAAATTCTACTTAATCTTTAGCATTTTTTCTTCCATTTCCTTGAGCAACTCTGGCCCAACTACTGCCCTATCAGTTGGATTATCCTAGCTTACTGGAGCATTGCACTTGCTTCCATAAAGTGCTTCAAATGGGCTCATCTTCAACGATGCTTGATACCCATTGTTGTAGGCAAATTCTACCAAGTGTAGGTAGTCTTCCCATTTAGATGGTTTGTCCATCACATATATCCTTATCATGTCTTCTATTACTCTGTTCACCCTCTTAGTATGCCCATCAAACTCAGGATGATAGGTTGTGTTGAAGTTTAGATTTGTTATGAATCCTTTGAACAACCCCTTCCAGAACTTGGAGGTAAATTTCGGGTCCCTGTCAAACACAATTGTCTTGGGAATTCCGTGCAATCGTGCCACTTCCCTCATAAAGATATCAACAACGTTAGTTGCCTTGTGATTAGTCTTTAGTGGAAATAAATGGGCAGCTTTCGTAAGCTTGTCCACTTCCACCATGATTGAATCATCTTTCTTTCTTGTTTTGGGCAATCCCGTGATGAAATCCATTGTCACCACTTCCCACTTCCACTCAGGAATGGGTAAAGGTTGCAACAACCCTACTGGATGCATGTGCTCATCTTTAACCTTCTGACACTCCATACATCTGGCGATGTATTCAACAATCTATTTCTTCATACTAGGCCAAACGTTATGGCTCTTGACTACTGCCATAGGTTTTTGATATCCAGGGTGCTCTGCATAAGGCACATTATGCATTTCATGCAAAATTATAAGTTTCAAGTCCTGGACATTAGGTACACAAATTATGTTCTTGTACAGAAGTATTCCATCAGCCTCTAATTTATAATTCTCCACTTTCTGTGGCATCTTACCTTGTTGTAGCTTTTCTACCAAATCCCTGTACTGCAAATCTGTATTTGCAGCCTCTGAAATTATTCCTTTAATATCAGTTCGGTACATGCTAATGGTTGTAGCATGTAATTCACATTCACTCTCCTGCTGAGTGCATCAACCACTTTGTTTTCCTTTCCTTTGATATGCTTGATATCAAAGTCATACTCACATAGAAACTCCAACCAGCTACTCTGCCTAGCATTCAAGGTTGGTTGATCAAACAAATACTTCAAACCATTGTGTTCTGTTCTTAGTTTGAACCTCCTTCCCATGAGGTAATGCCTCCATTTCTTTATAGCATGTACTATGGCTGCCAACTCCAAATCTTGAGTTGCATAGTTCTTTTCGTGCTCTTTCAACTTTCCGGATTCATAACAGATTATGAATCCATTCTGAATGAGGACACCTCCCAGTCCTTCTTTTCATGCATCCGTACACACTACAAAGTCTTCATTCAGATCTACAATCCTTAGGATTGGAGCACTGGTTAACAATTGTTTCAATTGTTGGAAGCTTCTCTCACAATCTTCTGTCCATTGAAACTTCGTCTCCTTCCTTTGCAAGGAAGTGATAGGGTGAGCTATCCTCGAGAACCCTGTGATAAACCTTTTGTAATAACCAGCTAGACCCATAAAGGATTTTACTTCTGTCACATTCTTTGGTGCTAACCATTCTCTGATGGCCTCAATCTTCTCAGGATCTACAACTATCCCATCCTTCAAAATAACATTCCCCAATTAATGGATTTGCTCCTAATAAAACGACCATTTTCTCAAAGACATACAATTGGTGCTCTCTTAGCACTTGCAACACCATCCTCAGATGTTGTTCATGCTCTTCCTCCGACTTGGAATACACCAGAATGTCATCCAGGAATACCATGACAAACTTGTCTAGATAGTCCCTGAATACACCATTCATCAGGCACATAAAAACAACGGGTGCGTTCGACAGCCCAAACGGCACCATTGTGAACTCGTAATGACCATACCTTGTTCTAAAGGTGGTCTTCTTGATGTCTTCATCCTTTATCCTTACCTAGTAATATCTTGATCTAAGATCTATCTTTGAAAATATATTCGCATCCTTCAACTGATCAAAGAGGTCATCAATCCTCGGCAGAGGATATTTTTTCTTTATAGTTACTTTGTTCAATTGTCTTAAATCAATACACAATCTCAACATCCCATCCTTCTTCTTCATGAATAGGACTTGGGCACCCCAAGGTGACACACTTGGGTGTATATACCCCTTCTTCAGAAGCTCTTCAAGCTGCAAATGCAACTCTTTCAGCTCTGGCGTACTCATTCTGTAAGGAGCTTTCAACTCTGGAGCTGCTCCAAGCATCAAGTTTACAGAGAAGTCAATATCTCTTTTCAGGGGTAGTCCGGGTACCTCCTGAAATACATTTTCAAACTCTTTTAGTACCACATGATCTCCAATATTTGAGAGCTCATCCTTAGAAGCTTCCTCCACATTGGCTGCAAATAACTAATATCCTTTTCTGTAGCACTTCTTCAGCTGCATTGCTGATATTTCTCTGATAGCAACAACTCTGGGAATTCCTTGGACTATTTTCTGATTCCCCTCCTCATCCAGGAAAGTGAATGCCTTGTTATGAAAGTGTAGGATGGCATGGTGCTGGTCCAACCAGTCCATCCCAATTAGACAGTCATAAGAACCTAAAGGCAGAACATTCAATTCAACCTTTGTGCTCAGTCCATTCATATTCACTGGACAGGACTTAACTAACTCAGTGACTTTTCTCTTGGTTCCTGTAGCTAGCTGCACTAACCAAGACTTTTCATGTTTGCTTCTCGACAATTGAAAATTTTCCACCACTCTAGGATCTATATAACTATGGCTAGCCCATGAATCAATTAAAATAGTAAAGGCATGGTTGTTGATCATACCTTCCACTTCAATCATGTGTGACTGATATTCAACTTGCTTGTTGTCCAGGGTTGTGTACATCCATGACATTCTACTACCCATGTTCTCCATTGTTTCATCCTGCTGTACATTGTGGACATCTCTCACTTTGTCATTTTTGTGGGGGCAATCTCTGTACCTATGGTTTCCTTTACAGCCCAACATTCCATAGGTGGCGGTCTTGACATCTGCCCACCTACTTCAACCTTCGTGGGCTCTCTAAAAGATGGCTATTCTTGAGGACTGTTTTTGAAAAAGGGTGGCTTAGTTACCTTTTTCCTATGATCCATCTTGAATTTATTCTTGTCTTCCCAAGCCTTCCGGAAAGTAGGCTTCTCTCTTTGTTTCTCATATAAGCATTTCGTCCTTCTTATCATTTCTTCCATAGTTTTTGGGTCATCATATTGGATCTTGTCACCGATGAAAGGTGGCAGTCCACTCAGATACCTTTGAATCTTGACAGTCTCATCCTTGATGAATGGAACATACTCCAGTAATTCCAAAACCATTCATTCGTACTCATCAATGGTCATGCTTCCCAGCTTGAGTTCAAATAACTCTTTCATCTTTCTGTCATAATATATTTTAGTCAAGTATTTCGTCTCAAAATAATTCTTGAATTCTTTCCAAGTGATATCTTTCTCTCTAATGTGTCACACCTGCACCAGTTGATCCCAACACATGAATGATTTTCCTTTCAGTTGATACATCACAATTCTTCCTTCTGCATGAGAGGAATAGTTATGTTGTTGAAAATATTTCCTCATGCCAAGCAACCATGTTTCGGCATCTTCCTCCTTCTTATGTTCTTATGTTCAGCTTAACCTTGTTCATTTCTCCCTTTAGTTCATCCTCTTCAGATCTCCTATGCTTTCTGGTAGGAGATGGGCTTGAACTACTATGTGCCCTCCTCTTGGAGCGACCTTGGGAGTAATGATGGTGTCTACCAACACTCCTTGATCTTCTTCCCTCATAAATCTGGTGACTCCCTGTTTTGCTTGAGTCTCTCTCCTTGTCCAACTTATTTTCTATTCTCTCTAGACTCTTCATCAACTTTAAGTTGAATTATTCCTATTGTTCCTTAGATTTCATGAGCTTTCTACTATCTGCTCGGTGAGTTTGGGTATCTTTCTACAATCTTTCAATGATTTTCATCATATGCCCTTTCTTATCTATCTCTTCTCCATGCCCATTGGAGCTCGACCCTTCAACTCCCAAATGAACATCCATTCCTTTTTCCTCATCCTCAGAACTGGAAGGAGTCTGTGCCTCTTTCATTTCTTTTGCACTCAGTGGCAATTATATTTAGTTCTAGCACTCGATAAACTTCTGCAAACACAATATGTAGACAACCAGAATTTTTCAGGCCATTAATCCTTAACAAATCCCACAACATTCATAAACAAATCTGATTCAAGAAAACATTCTGTTTTCATTCTCTGTGATTCTCGTTCAATCAAGAATCCTTAAAGATTTCTTCTGTCAGAGCTCTTCTCTGCTAAGTTTTCGGGCACTAGCCCCTTTCTCTTAGTTCCCCAACCCACGCGACCATGGGTCGTGACCAAGCTCTAGATCAATAAGCACGTACTCATGCCTTCGACTTTGAAATATTTCACATCTGCAGAACCCAAAACATTAATCTCCGAACACTCCCACGCCATCTTAGGTGATGTTATTACGTCACATCAATTAACGTTTTCCAAATTGCGGGGGAATGCAATGGTGGTTTGGAGTAACCCGCCTTTCATCCCGCAATTCTTCTGATGTTGAAACATAACCCCTCAGTGAAATCACGATTTGGATTGTGGGACTTCCTTGGAGAATTAGCTTCCGTGCAACTTGGGTCCCCACAATGCCTTCTGGACATTGATCTTGATGTATTGTGATCAACGCCACTGTGGGTCCTCTGATCTTTAACTACGTTACATAACCTCGGGTGTAATGATCCCAAGACAAATTCTCTCTTGGAATCACTAACTACTACTAATTTATTGAGTTATTAAGTGCATACAAGATTCATCAACACATGGAGATCACAATATATTCAAGATGTAGAAGCACAAGCAAA
>JZKD02S0081999.1:75324-102857 GCA_000966675.3 Picea glauca
ATATACAATGAAGACTAAATCAAGCAGATCTGAGCCGTACTAATGCTCAACCTCCAAGTTGGAAAGTGCCACGTCCTGCTAGAATGCTGAAGCCCTGAATAATTCTGCCCTGCTATCAAAAGTGTCCAATCTTCCCAAGAAATATGCCAAATGATAGATCGGGCAACTATAAGGAAAACCCAGATGTCCAAATTCCCAAATCCACTCTCAAACCCCATAGATCTGAATTCTCCACTGAATGGTGTACCCCACTAGATGACTAAAACCCTAGCTGGTTCGGCCCTGATGAAGGAGGCCTCCAAATTCTCTGAAACTCTCCAAGAATATAGATCAGTCTATGAGAATCCCGTGGGAGAAGTTTCGGGCTTAGATCTCAAGCAAATCTCCCTAGATTTGAGTTTTACTAAATCACAGGACGTCCCCTATGGCTCCACGACATCCCAATCTGTAGACAAATGTAGAATGATGATAACCCTCCAGAAAGGCCATCAAACTGATGGTCTTGCCCCTGCAAACAAAACCCAACTGTCAGAATGGCCCCAGGCCCTCAGGATAAGCTGGATCGAACCTCCCTCGATAAGCTGGCCCTGAGACTAAAATGGTGTGGAGGAGTCTTTCATCCCCGAGACCAAGATGTGGAACAAGGTGAGTGGATATTTCACCACTGAGTTGCTCACAAGGGTTTGTACAAAAAAACCCCCAAACTGAATGCTCAAGAGCAATAACAAATGCTAATCCAAAACCAGAATGAATAATAGGTGCACCCTAGCCTCTTACTTATACTTTTCATTCTAATTCTCTGTTGAGTTAGATTAACTCCCAAGGTTAATATTCTATTCTTCTGTTGAGTTATCTTTTACTCCTTTATCCTTTTTCTTTCTTAAGTCAACTTAAAAATATAACTTTTAACTTCTTAAATTTTCCCCCCTCAGTGTGAGACTATGACCTAGTGGGGGTGCCTAGGCCACTGAGTCTCCTCATCACCTCTCTAAGAGGTGGGGGACATTACATCGGGCCCCACCAACCCTTCTCACACGGGATGCCACATGGTGGAATATTAGCGACTGATACGTGGCCCATTCAGATGGGTGACACTCGTCACGTTCCAAATGTCATCTCAATATTCCACGGGTTCTAAACTCACTGACACGTGGAACAAATCCTATGTGTCCACGTCACCTCCAGGTGATGTCATCATGACTCACCACTTCGGCTCTTCGGGCTTCGAGAGTTTCAAATCCTCTATGCTCGCTTTTGCCTGGAGTGCTTTCTCCTAGAGTTCATGATCTACTGAGATGTATCCTCCTTCATGATCAATGACTATGAGTGACTTCATCCCTTCAGGCTTCGAGAATTTCAAACTCACAGCCCTTGCCTCCTCACAAAGTACTTCTACCTGAAGTACACGATCTCTTGACGCGTGTCCTTCGCAACGGATGATTGCGATCTACTTCGGGACTTCGGGATTTTGTCATACTCCACACTTGAATTCCTCCGAAGTGACTCTCCTTTTCCTTCCTAGACACATATCTAATGATCAGGCTCTTTTCCTACGATCTACGGTCTAGATCTACTTCGAGAGTTTATGCCTCAATGCATTCCACTTCTCTCGATTGTCGAACTCTGAAAGGCTTCCAGGATGACCTTCTTGCACCTTTTCCGGATCTAATGGTTGTAAAGGACTCTCCTTTTTCCCGAACAGATCCTATGGATCCAACACCCCAAGTGTTGAGCTCTCTCTCTATGGTCAAATACCACGGCGGCTACGGTTTTTTTCTACCACTACGCCTCATGAGCTTTGTAACACGACCAAGTAACCCCTTGGCACTTAGAAACATTCTAAGGTTCGAAATTGGTTCCATCCGAACACCATTTCCACTCAAAACCTTGAGTCCAAAGACCACTTATCTAGCCCATCTAGGCTCAGCGTTGAAACCATGGCTCTGATACCATATTGTAACGTCCTCGCCCATAAACCCCACTGTCAGGCAACGCTACTATGCAGAAACATTCTCATACATATATAATATGCTTATAAAAATTATGCATTAAATCAAATTAACACATTTATGAAATTTAACCAACAATATAGAGTCATCACAGTATTACTACTAACATACAGAATTAAGTGAATTAATAGTAATTCAACTTGCAACAGAATACATGATACATTTCAAGACACAGACATGCATCACATATAAATTAAGTACATAATTAATACTTATCTTTTAAAATGGCATAACACCACCAACTGCGTTCAGACCTTCCACGAACCTCCCAGCCTTAGGCCATGCTCCTCATCACTCTCAGCAGTAAGTCACCCCCGAGTTGGGACTAAGCTCCATTTGGCAAGGGAATCCTAGGCTAGGGAAGGTCAACGGAAGACACAAAATTCATGAGGAAGGATTCTCTCCCAAGAGCCACTTATGCCCACTGCTCACAGACTCTCATTCCCCACATGCCTGTCCCACCCCAGGAGTATACACCTTCACTATAACCCAGACATTCCTTTGGTTGCTAAACCTCCCTTGCCTTGGGCTTCAACAATAGGCCAGACCGAAATTCTTCGAGCTTTGTGGAAGCTATAGGACCCCTTCCAGGAGTTCTCACTTCCTCTGTGCACTCTCTCACCTGGAGAGAGTCACCCACAGGCCTGAAATCCTACTTCTTCAACCACAACCACCTCTCTCACCTGGAGAGAATGTTGCACACAGGCCTGACAACTTGCTTCTTCAGCTCCATTCCAGCACAAGGAGAACAACAGTAAGACTCAACAAGGAACGAATGACGGTAGCCAATCACACTCATCCAAGAGACTGCATGGCCACAACAACCCATAGTTATAACACACACGGAATAGACAATTATGGTATGCTTAGGTTTCACAGATGAAAACAACCCAGACAGTTAAGCACGAACTTAGATTTGCAGCATGGATAAACCTGGGTTCACAGGACACACAGGTCGACCTTTCCCTCCTGACTGGTTTCTCAGATGTGCGTGGTTATGTAGAGTTCCAACGCAGAGGTAAAATGATATAGACTGAGGATGTGTAGGCTTCTCAGGGAAAACATCACGATTTGGCCTCACGGTTTTGGGTTTCATAGTTGTGTGATGTACACAACGATCAGACGCAGATGCACAGCAGGACAAATAATGGATGCCCAAATGGAGAACGAACCCCCAACTTAGCTGATGCTTCATCTTTTAACCACATGAACCCAGATCGACACTTGTCTTCTCGGAGATGCATGTGTTCCCTTTTGCACACGTTGGAGCTGCATGCATTCCCTTTTGCACACGTTGGAGTTGCATGCATTGCCTCTCTCAGAACTTAGGATAAAAACATGTTTGTAACACAGCTTTGGAATAATAATAAAATATTATTCTCAAGGACTTAAGCCCCTAAGCTTAACCCCTCTTTCCAACCTTTCATCCCCCTCTCCATTACCCATTCTATGAAATCTTAGTCCCCCATCACTCTTTCTTCGTGGTTGATCGACACGCAGTGATTTTTGTATATTATATTAATGATCTGCATAATTACATATACAAAATCAGGTTCTTGGCCTTAACACTTAGGCTCTCCGGCCTAATAAACACATAATCCCACCATCTTATCAATACTCGGCTCACCAGCCTACAAAACATGATTACAATTCTTAATATAATTGGGGCACTACTGGGCGATATTACAATCACCAGTAACCTCCTTCACATAACTCACAATATCATGGGGAGGTTCATCACAATCATACCATCCATATTCCTTCCATTACAAACATATGGACTAACTATAGCTTATTTTAGGTCTACAAACCAAGTATTCAAGCTCAAAGAGCTTACAAAGGCTCTAACCTTTACCGAAGAAACTATCACAAGTGTGAGGGGCTCTGCCAACACTAGGAATTACCAAGACAAGAAATCTATTACTCATTTGAACTTTTACAATGCTTAGTTTTGTATTCAATGCTCTATCTCTAGCTCTATGGTCTATCCTTGGCCCATTCAGAGCTTGTGTTTAACACTGGTTTGATACCACTTTGTAACATAGCCAACCCTCTAAGTGTCATTAAGGAGGTGGGATATTAAAAATTTTCCTCTTAAACACCATTCCAAAGTCACTTTTGAGATTATGACGGTATTCTACTCATCGATATATTTTCAATGACTATACTCTTGCGTAATTTTGAGCTTAAAGCACAAAGTTATGGCGTCTTGAAGTTTCTTAAGGGATTTCTCTCTCCTACCATGTCATCATTCGTACATGGCCCTACACGTTCCAGATGACATGGGATTGCATGGATAACCTTTGAGTTTCACACTTACCAAGGCAATTTGTCTCTTATCGTCTTATCAAATCTTATAAAAACTTCTCTGATGTGCTATATGGAATCTCTAGAATTTTCTTGTCATGCCCAAACAATCTTCCATTTACAATGTTTCACATCCAAAAAATATTTCTCCGGTGTGTTGTTTCACACCCAAAAAATCTTCTGATGTGACACAGTGCATCTTTGAAGATTTTCATTCTCATGATGTCTTATCACATTGACAACAATTTTTTTTCTTTGTAATGTATCACATGTATATTTTATTCATGCAATACATTGCATCACATGGATCTTTTCTTTCTTTTGGGATTATTTTTCTTTTGTCTCCTCACATTTTTCTTCATCCTTTTCCTTTTCCTACATTCCTCGTCTCCCTTCACTTGGCTTCTTCGTTGTTTTCCATGCGTTCCTTCCTTGTATTGCATCAACAAACATTTTGGGGCTTGCAACGTATCGCACCAAAAACTTTTGTGGCACAATACATCGCACCCACTAAATTTTTCTTCCACACATCATTAAACTCACCTATCACTCCTCCATGTCGCACCTTCAAACATTTTCCAACTTGTGACATTGCAATTCCTTGCCTTGTTTCACACACCAACAAATTTTTGATAGGTCAATGTATCGCACCATAAAACATTTTCCTCATGTAACATGATGTGCAAGCCAACTCCAACCAGCGAAAATTACACCAAGTCTTTAGTTTCACGCCAAGCTTCAAATTCTCTTTTGTATAGCATGAAGTTATCTTTCATACAATATGGGTTGTATCATGCGAAATTAATTTTCTCACGATAAAGGGAAACTCATCCTTCTTTATCGCACCGTGAGAATATTTCTCTTTCTGCAGTGTATCGCATGAAGTTTATCTTCATTCCACATTGCACAAAGTTAAACTTCATGCGATAAGCCAACTTCCTCCAAAAATTTCTAAGTCCCAAACTTTCCAACTTTTGTAGCCTATGTTGTATTACACACAAATAGTATTCATGAGACACAGATTGTATCACATGAAAGTTATTTTCATGCTATAAATCCTGTATTGCATGAAAAAATATTCATGTGATACATGTTGTATCGCATGAAGACAAACTTCATGTAATACATGAATTTTTTCCAACGAGCCTTAAGACTTAGAAAATTTTCCAAAGTTTTCTAACTTCATAACTTTCAACAAAATTCTAAGTATTAGACCAAATATTTCTTGTAGCATAGTGAGAAAAACTCCACCACTACTCCACTAAGTCCTTGGGCCCCTATTCCCTTCTAGACTTAGTCAAATTCCATGCAACCAGGTTATATTTGCAATGCAAATCCTGTACTAACTTCCAATGCAAATAATAGATTAAGAGTCCTTAGACTATGTGATTATTTTCCCAAATACATAGGTTTCATATATTATCCTACAAGGAACTTCTTTGAAAAAGGATGACTCCCATAGCTTATTTCTTATTACAATGGAAACATTTCTTCTTTTCATGCAAACTAAGTCCAAGGCTTGCTTGGACTCTTTTACTTAAACATAAACACTTTTAAGTACAGGACCTCTAGTTTATAACAGGGAACCCTCTTAAGATTATGTTCATTAAGTGATTATAAGCCTCAAATTTCTAGTAGTGTAACATCAACATCATGCCTTTGTCCACTAGGTGTTCATCATACACATCCACTATTTACCGGAAAATATTAACATAATTTTAAGAGAATTCATACTCTAGAGATACATCAACAATTACATACATACATACATACATACATACATAAGCATTAATACTCTAGATATACATCATCAATTACATACATACATACATACATATATGTATGTATGTTTGTATAAAACACAAGATTCAAATCGAGACATTGTTATAGCATGATATAAAATATTTCAAAATCCATAATATAAAGTGGTTTCTATGTGTAGTAGCATGATTCCTCATTATAACTCAACCCAAATAAGTAATTCATTCCAGACTGTCATAATAATTTCTTGTGAACAATTATTCTTTCATACAGCTCCAAAACTGATATCACAACTTATACAATACAAGCACACATTCATAATTCCATATGATTGTATACTAGATTTCAATGCATAAAGAAGAAATTATTTGAATATAATCTACCCAACAAACTAACTGAGGGTGAGTTCTTTTCCACCCAACTATAGGCACATATGCACTCTATCTTTCTACATCTAGCCTCCCCCTAGCTAGACCATGATACCACAGGGGTGAATTATAGAAATACTAAGAGGATATAGGGAAATTTATAGTCTCTTACAGGTAGAATTTCAACAGGGTTCCTTTCTTCCCTAAGTGTGGGGCTACTACAAATTACAGGTGCTCTTATGTTGGCCTACATAGAATATGAGTGAGACCCTTTGTAACACCCTGTTTTTCCCAACATGAAAATATATGTCTAAAATGTCGTCATGAGCCATGTATAATACGTTTAATGTTTGGGCCATGATGAACAATCAAAACGATAAAATGCATTTTGATGATAATGAAAATAAATTGTTGATAGGTGGAGCACTTACACAGAGATGATGGCATGAGGGGGAAATAGTGAGGAAATTTCATTTCCATTTTAATATTCAAGAAAATCCAAATTTCCCATTCTTTCATAATTTTAGTTAATGAAGGAAGTTGGTAGTTGAACTACTAGCTTCTCACAATTATGGGAAAGAATGGAGAGTTATAGCATAACTTCATTTCCTCATAAGCATGGGCATAATATTACCCATATGGAGACTTATGGATTGACCTCGAAATTGGGAGAAAATTGACCCACGAAATTAGATAGGTCAAAGAGTAGGAGGAGACCCAGGGAATAGAGACGAGAATGTTCAAAAAAATGCCTCTAGATCATAGCAACCAGAGGGAAGTCAAGTTCTTTGGTTTCTAAGTGAGAAATAACAATTAATAAACTCCAAATCAAGCTGATAAATAGGGATGTGATTTTTGGGTGAGTAGTAGTGCAAGCTAACTATTCTGGCTCCCTAGGTCAAGAGTAGGCCCCCTTTCTTGGTGGAATTGGTGATATATCTTGCTAATTTCTCCTGATGAAGGAGAGTAGCCTTAATATTTTTTCTTCTGTTATTGAGTGAGACATTTTCCTTATGGAATCATCTTCTGGCTCGAGGGTGGTCAGTTGCAAGGATAGATAAAGACAAATGTACCTATGGTTGGGTGGAAAGAGACTTACCCATCACCAGTTGCCAGTTTATTTTAAACTCTCAGAAAAGTGTTTCAAATTTTTGTATTTTCCATGATAAGTTCCTTGGTGCCATGGAATTTATTCTTTGGCCATATGAAGAATTTTATATTATGTTCAAGTAGTGAAATTGTTGCTTCATGTGTTTAGCTGATTGTAAAATCTGAAGTAAGTCGGGGAAATTGTATTATGTTGTTTTCCCTCTAATTTTCTTTGGTTTTAAAGACTGTTGTAAGTATTTAGTTACAACTTTGAGTAAGAATAGAGTGTTGTGTGGGTTTTTGCAGCCATTTGTATGAATAAAATTCATATGTTAGTAGTGAAGACTAATCTATTGAAGTCTTCACAGAGCATATGAAAATAAAGATGTATAATTTATGTCAAATGAATTTTTATCCCTATAGTATTGAAGAAGTAGATCAATTCTGGGAGGTGAACTATCCCTGGTTAATGGTCAATCCTCAAGACCTTGTTGGAAGGCTTAGTTGAATGCTAAATAATTTGTGGTTCAAGTATGAGTAAAAGCCTTTAACTTCCATCCAATATGATAAGCTAGATAAATGGGAGTCCTGGAATGAAAGATTAATCACAACCATGGTCTCACAAACCTAGGCTATCTAGTTGATAGGATAAGGTATTTAATAAGAGAAATGTGTGGAATCAGATGAAATCAAGAATTATGTGTTTTATATTTAATTTATGTTTTATTAAGACATCGTAAGAATATAATTATTACCTGTATTTACTTAGTAAATCCATGTCCAAAGGTAAATACTTGAAATGGTGGCTCTTCTCTAAACAATAGTAAAGAATTGCATGAAAATAGGTGGGCAATAAGTCCTGGTAAAAAAATAAAAATATTGTGCAAAGTTTTAATTTTCCAAGAAGAAACTAAATAAATAAAAATATGTGTTTATATATTTTTAATATGTTTTATGAGTGAATTGTGTATGGTGAAAGGAGGTTGGTAACTCCTGGTAATTCTTCTCGAATTTTCCATTTGTTGTCTTAATAGTTTGAATATTAAGGAGAGGAAGCCTTATATTATAGAACATATAATTATGTTACGTGCACATGAATGGAGAAGTTTAGATTTTTCCTATTAGTGTATTTATTTGTTATTATTTTCAAATACCAGGGAAATTATATTTTTATCCTTCCATTTTAATAATATTAAACTCCCATTAGGGTTTTGGGCATAGAAGATCGAGAGGAAAATATGTCTGTGACTATGATATACTCGAGGAACGGTATAATAAAATATTATTATATTTTTAAACCCTCATCGGGATTTCGGGCACCGGGAGAAGGAGGAGGTAGATACATGTGCTACATGAAATCCTTGTTGTCCAATCAAAATACATAATAATAATACAAAATATTATTAATATTAAAACCCCACCTGGTTATCGGAAACCGAATATGGATTTGGAAACCGAAGATGGAGAGGGTAAGGCGAGTGTGTTATGTGATAGTCTAAGCGGCCAATATGAACGACATAATATTATTTTAAAATAACAATATTAAATTCCCCACCGGAGTACTGGACACCGAGAGGAGGAGATAAGGAGTACGAGATGGCATTATTACCCGAACACTGATTTGGTGATATAAAAAAAAATTTAATTCCTCACTGGAGTATTGGGAAATCGGGTGATGGAAAGGTCAAAGGATGCATGGAGTAAGTGCTTTCACCTGGCCTGACATGAAATAAATAACAATATTTAATTCCCCCACTGGGATATCACATATCGGGAGATGGAGAGGTAAGGGTGCATGAGATAAAAGGTATGCCCCGGGCCGATATAATTAATGGTGTGATTAAATCCCAGTGATATTTAATAATTAATTACGAATAATTAAGAGAGGTCCATTAATTAATTAATTAAAATAATTATTATTGATTCCTCTACCGAAATATCAGATCTTTAGGAATTAGTAAGAAGGTAATTTTGGCATTTAATATATCTGGGATAAATTAAATCCTCGGTATTTATCAGGTCGGTAAATTATCCTAAGCAAAAATGTCATTGTGTGGGATATTGAATTAATGAGGATTAATTAGTAATAATGTGGATTAAATATATAAAATCCTAAGGCATGGGATTTTAATGTAATGTTGTTTATATTAACTTAATGATATTATATGGCATGGAGAGTGCTAATGTGCATGTGCCACGTGTCAAGCGAGGTGGTGGGTCCCAATTTTGGCCACGTGTCCAAAGTGCTAGCTGGACTATCGACCTATCACTTATTAGAAGTTTGTGATGTGGTGGTGTCGGAATGCATTGATACCTGGTAAGATGATATCGATATATCGGGTATTGGCGAAAGGTAAGTTAGGTGATGTCCTGGTGTCTGAATGGGCCAACACCCGGTAGGAGCTGAGATAGGTGGTGTTGAGTACAGAGGAGTCGATGGTTGATAGGTCGAGGGCCTCGGTGGCTAAGTTAACACGTGGGTTTCATGTCATTAGCCATGTCAACAACCATGTATCCACTAGTTGGACCATGTGGATGCCACATGGGTGCCACGTGGGCATGAGAGGTTTTTGGCAGTGAGGCCTAAGAACTTTAGAAGACCATAACTTCTTACCCAAAGATCATATTTGTGCATATTTATAGACGTTGGAAAGATATTGAAGAGCATAAGACAATGACACACTCAAAAAGGGACATTGAGATGGAAAAAGAGAAACAAAAATTTTGATACCCCACCCCTTTAAGAGAATTTAAAGGGTGGGTAGGTTACAGAGTGGTATCAGAGCATAGTTCAAACACTAGGCCTGGATGGGCCAAAGAATGGTCACAAAGATTTTATATCAAGGCTAACATGAGCTAATTGAAAAGTTTTTATGCCTTTAAAAGTTTGTTTGTTATCTGCACTAACTCCTTGAGAAGAAGGACTGCAGATTGAAATTTTGTTTTCAAAATTCCTTACAATAATTTTTTTTTTCATGTTGATTGTAGCATAAGGATTATATTGTTACTTTGTTGCATTAATGGTTATTCCTACAGGAGTGGGAATAGGCTAGTAGGCATAAATGATAGGACTTGAATGTGAATGGAAGAAGAAACATAATTTTGTTATAGAGTTGCATGATTTCAGAGATTGAATGAGTTGAGTTGTTTTATTTAAGTGTACTATTGTCTATCTACTTGGGTAGACAGAGCCTCTTACAGTTATGATGGTTGTTTATATACAGGCTAAGACACTTATGGAAAATTCATTGTGGTTAAATGAAATGAGTATGGATTGATAGAGTCCTTAGCAATAAAAGTTATTGCTTAAATAAAGAACTAAACCCTATATGTATAACTCCTCGTAATCAGAGGACTGATGGAAAAATTGTAAGGTCGGTTTACTTGACCTATAATGATTGTAACTTATAGTTGGGATAATCTATTTAAGCAAAAGAAAGAGGATTCCTTTGGAATGAAGCTAACCTTTATAAAAGAGGTAAAGTGATATGGGCATATGAGTAATTTTTAAGCTCATGGATGTATTAAGAAAATGTATATACCTAGTAACCTAAAGGTATGTCTATGCATGTGAATGCAAAAGTAGACAACATGAATACATATGCATTGTATGCATGGGTAAAATGTTTTGTACACAGGATGTGTTGTAATTCATATGGAAATGATTAAGCGTGTATATAACATGCATAAAGACTTATTATAACCTATGATTAGTTGTAAAGTATGGTGTGGTGAGGGCCATTTTAGACAATGATGACCTGATATTAGAAGGAGAGTTAATAACATGAATAAAAATGTTGATATTGATATTTCATATAACCTTATGAGGATGAGGTAGAATGATTAATGAAAAGATGATATATAGTTGGGTAAAGGAAGTGCCTGGGCATTTTCAGATGACCATAGATCAAATTGACCTTTCGAAGTGGATAATAGCCTTATAGGTATGTCTTAGTATGCTCAAGTAGTAGTGAGAGGGACTCTAGGAAATGATTCCCTTGGTAAAGGTCTGTTGACCAAAAGTGAATTGAGGCATGAAGAGAGATAGAGTTTGGAATTGTTATCTTGCAGCCCTAGGTAATGTTGTAATTACCTAGTCTGTATTTTCTGAATTATGGAATGCTTTTGTAGAAGTTGGGAAAGAGTGGTTTCTTGTTGGTGGTTTCCATGTAGAGAGGGCATCATAATTATGATTTTGTCTGTGAGACTTGTCATATGATTGACTATAAGCTCTCATAAGAGAAGGATGATATTAAAATCAAATAAATGAAAGGGGAATGATAGAAATGTGCAAGAGATGCACATGTATGATATATGAGTATATGTATACTAAGGGCATGGTATGACGGCTTGGATAAGTGATCTATGAGGAAAGATTTGTAAGTGCTCAGATTGGATAATGCTATGGATGCATAGTTGACTCTATTTTAAGATGTTTGTTTGCTTTGTTTGAATAATAGCTTGAGGAGGGTGTGCTCCATTCCTCGGGAAGAGCTAATATAAAATGTTGAAAGAGCAGTGAGAAAGAGCGCTTTGTTATTATGATAGAAGGAAAAATGATTATTCCTATGAAAACTACACATAGATGATTGTGATCAATCATGAATATAATAATTTTTAAATAAATATGCATGTGAAATTATAAAGTGTTCCTATGGTAGACACGCACAATATGTTGATGCATGTGGTTAAGTGCATGAAAGCACAACTTGAATACAAACTGATAGAATAATGTGCATGTGTGAATGTGCAAACTGGGATGCATAATAAGGATGTATGCTTATATTCCTTATCGAATATTGGGTAAATATATAAAATGATGAAGATGAGGTTGACTCATGTTTGAGGTTATCTCAGATAGTGAGGAATATGCAACAAGGAAAGTTGCATGTTGAATAAATTACATGTGGAGGAATTGTGTAAACAACTATGTTAGGAGAACATAGCCACATAATTAATTCACTACTAGAGGAACTGGATAGTGGGCTGCAAAGCCTATTTATAAAGTAATCTTGGATTACATTTTAAAATATAATGCATGAGTGGAAGACTTGCATGTGACATCACCTTGACAATACTGGATTTGTTTGGTGAATGTGCAGAATGCACTGACTCATAATTGAATTGTGAGATATTTTTGGTGTTGTAATATGTTGTTACATCCAAGAAAGGTCAAGAATAAATTGACTAAGACTGCTCAAAAAATAGAGCAGGAAAATCCCAAAGGGGATAGATTGCATAAGCCAATAAGGAGAAAAGGAGGAACACTTTTCTCACTCTAAAACTTTCATTTGTTTAACAAGAGTTATGAAATTTAAAAGAACAGTTGTGAAAGACAAGGAAAACAAATTAATAAATATGTTTAAATGAATTATATTTGTTAAGCCATGATATGCAAATACAATGAGGCCTTGGAAATAATTCATTTTAGTTGAAGGTTCCAGATTGTGCAAAGGAGTTGGAAATAAGGGAGAATCCCTTGTCTACTTTCTTGTTATTTGTTGTGTTTCTCTCGGACGAGAAAACTGGGATGCTAGTCATGTGTAGATGATTCCAACATGAGAATGTTGATGGTTGTAGGATACTGAAACAACTGAAATATTTTATGATTACACTAGTGATCAAATTGAGGATAATGTAGTAAAAGTGTACATATATATGTTGGGACATATCTGAAAATGTTTCTGTTGAATTAAATACTATGATATATGCATTTTGATTTAATATGATAGCTGATATAACTTTAAATGTGATAATTCTTGTTATGTGTAGGAAAAGATTGAAACTGTTGGGGAAGACAACTACCAATGGTGGGCAACCCAGACAAAGGATTAATGCAAAAAAAAGGTTGTCGATAGAAAGGTTTGATGAAGGGAACTTCTTAGTCCCCATGAAGCACCACTAATGAGGTAATATAAAAAAAGGTGTTGGAAGCCAGGACATGTATAAATATTTCATGCCCATGTGACATGAAAATTGAAAAGGGATTGAGTAAGAATCCCTTCCGAAATGTTTTCTATCTTCAAGATGATATGCATGTGATTTTAGTTGACTTTTGTGTTTCATTGATACCCAAGAAGGGTGAGATTCAGGGAAAAAACATGAATGATAGAGGGATGAACCTCTCAAAACCATCAAGGATGATTGAAAATCCTTGCAATAAAATTCATGAACAAAGGTGTCATGAATGCATTGATCAATCACGAACGATTGAGAACAAAAGTGCTCATAAGAAACATGCTGATTGAATGCATTGAGGAAATGCATGTTATATGAAAAAAAAAGTGGCTATTGCACTACCCATCATGGAAGGAGGACCTTCTAATGTCCTACCATAATTATGAAATGGAAAAGAGAGGAAACTTGGATGTCCATGAACAATGGCACCTTGATTGTTAACAAAGAAGGAATGCTTGAATGGATTCATATGAAGTTTTAATTTCATATAATGTATGTTGATTTGATGTCATGATTAGCTCAAAGAAGGGAACACATTCATGTTGTAATAATGAATATGAATAAATGAGCCATGTGGTGAGAGGTTGGATGAGTTCCAACACACTGTGGAAGAGTGTCTGACCTGAAATATGGTAAACTAAAATCAATGCAAGTGTGGATTGTGTGTAAATGTGGCCATGGACACTGACACATTGGTTTAATGGTATAGGATGACTGATTGCATTTAGAAAAGATTGATATGTTGAAATAATGCATGTGTAAGGAATGAAAATTCCTCTTACTTTATAACATTAAATAGATTTATAGAGGTGATTTAATTGTTCGTATGCACAATTTAAAAATTGGTTGTGAGACACTACAAGTGTGCAATAAAAATGTAATGTGCATGAGAACTAACAATTTGTTTGGCCATGTGAATATTGAAGATGCAGGAAGGAAGATCTTGGATACATAAACAATATAAGTCCATAAGGAAGACCAATTCTTGTCTATTGTAAAAGAGCCAAACTGTTATGAGAAGGAAGTCTCATACTTGTGAATTTGGCTCCTATATGGAACAAATATGAAAATGGATAAGTCAAATGGAAATCTATGGGTGGAAGATTTGAAAGAAATTATTGATTTAAATTGATGATAGCATCTCTCAAATTATTGTATGCATGTGATATAGGTGAGATTACAGATCTGTCCTAGAGGGACATATGATTATGAGACGAAGACCCTGAGATATGCCATGATCACCATATATATGGTTTTGTTGTGTTAAAACAGACCTGAGGGATGCCTCGACATAGCGGGCTTGAGGGATGCCTAGGTTGTAAGACTCGATGAAGTATATAAACTCTTCTTGAGTGAGAGATCCTTAGCAGGTAAGATGGATCGCCTGAGGGATTGTGCGGAAGAGAAGGGGATTCCTGAGCCTAGAAGGTGAGTGACCATAAGGAAGAGGATACTTAGGTAACTCTTCTTATCTGATGATTTGGATCATGACCACAGTGGGCATGTCAAGGAAAACAGTGATCCAAACTGTTGTGGGTGGGAAATCCCTCCTACAGACTTGGCATTTAAGGGCTTTGATCATGCATGCAAAAAATGACCATTCAAAAGGTTTCTACTCCTATTCTCCCAACACAAAACCCCACATTCATGCAATACAAAGGTGTCTACGAGATTCGGTAACTCTACCTTAAGTCCTTCGTTTGATGTCGATCCCTTTGTTTTCTCTTGCTCTTTGATTGCAAGCTTCCTCCCAAAGCTGACCTGCATTCATACATGCACAAACAGAGAGCTACAAACATGCATTTCATATACTAATTGTTGGGTTAGTTGTGACAATATCATAAAATAAAAATTCAACTTGAACACATGATATGGTGGGACGGGAAAAGTATTATTTTTGTATTAATCTTCATAAGAGTAAACTTACAATATGTGGTCGAAACTGTTCCTCAAAACTGGTCATGGGCTCCTCTTCAAATGTCCTCCAACTGCTTTGCTCTATACTTCTCTTTGCACAAGGATGGCTAAAGGTTGGGACAAAGGGAGTGATAAATTGGGTATAGTTTCTTAGCTATGATTTTCCTCCTTTCAAATGGGACCCCTACCCCTTATTTTATAGGCTATAAGGAGCTAGGTATTTGGTCGAATGACTGGCCATGTATGGCCGAAAGGTTTAGTTAACTTTCCCAAAGCTGTGTGTTTCGTCAACAAATTTCTTTTTTTCGTGCTTTTGTAGGTACACACGGGTTGTAGTGAGTCAGATAGCATGTACACGCGTGCAGTAATGGAGCAGGGCATGTCGGCCTTTTAAAAAAGGGTTTTTTAAGAAGAGTTTTTCAATGATAGCTTGGCAAAGAAGGACTATGAGATGGCCTGATGCCAGGTAAGCATGTCTTGTGCAAATTAGGGTTATAACACAAACAAATGTGACAACCATATGGATGTAGATCCATGAACCACATAAATAAGTATTGTGTTGATATGTAAATTTCCTCTTGAATTATGAACAACAATAAAATGTTTTTGCATGAAATTTTGATTAATATGCTTTCTATTTGAAATTGTTTTAGGCATGTGGTAAATGCCAAGAGTCTGGGAAAGAACCGAACCAAGAAGAGGAAAAGATTGTTGAAGCAACTGAAAGATGGAAGCAAGAACGGTGTTGTTGAGATGCAAAGAACACCGAGGACAATATTCATTTAAGGGGAGGGGAATGTAACACCCCTTTTTCCCCAACATGAAAATATATGTCTAAAATGTTGCCATGAGCCATGGCTAATATGTTTAATGTTTGGGCCATGATGAAAAATCAAAATGATAAAATTTATTTTGATGATAATGAAAAGAAATTATTGATGGGTGGATCACTTACACAAAGATGATACCATGAGAGGGAAATAGTGAGGAAAATTTCTTGCCATTTTAATATTCAAGAAAACCCAAATTGCCCGTTCTCCTAGAATTTAAATTAATGAAGGAAATTGGTAGTTGAACTACTATCTTCCCACAATTATGGGAAAGAATGGAGAGTTGTACCAAAACTACCTTGCCTCAGAAGCATGGGTAGAATAGTACCCATCTAGAGACTTCTAGATTGACCTTGAAATTGGGAGAAAATCGACCCATGAAATTAGAGAGGTCAAAGAGTAGGAGGAGACCCATGGAATAGAAAGGAGAATGTTCAGAAAAATGCCTCTAGATCATAGCAATTAGAGGGAAGTCAATTTCTCTAGTTTATGAGTGAGAAATAGCAACTAATAAACTCCAAATCAAGCTGATAAATGAGGCTACAAATTCTGGGTGAGTAGCTATGAAAGATAACTATTTTTGCTCCCTGAGTGAAGAGTAGGCCCCCTTACTTGGTGGAATTGGTGATATATCTTGCTAATTGTTTTTTATGAAGGAGACTAGCCTTCATCTTTTTGCTTCTGTTATTGAGTGACAAATTTCCCTTATGGCATTAGCTTCTGGATTGGGGGTGGCCAGCTGCAAGGAGAGACAAAGACAATTATGCCTATGGTTGGGTGGAAAGAGAATCACTCATCAACAAGTGCCAAATTATTTTGAACTCCCAGAAAAGTATCTCAATGTTTTGTATTTTCTATGATAAGTTCCTTGGCGCTACAAAATTTATGCTTTGGTCATATGAATAATTTTATATTCTATTCAAGTAGTGAAATTGTTGCTTCATGTGTTTGGATGATTGTAAAATCTGAAGTAAGTCATGAAAAATGCTTTTTGTTGTTTTCCCTCTGACTGTCTTTGGTTTTAAAGACTGTTGTAAGTAATTAGTTGGAACTTTGAGTAAGAATAGAGTGTTGGGTGAGATTTTGCAACCATTTGTATGAATACACTCCATATGTTAGTAGTGAAGACTAAGTTGTTAAAGTCTTCATAGAGAATTTGAAAATAAAGATGTATAATTTCTATCAAATGAATGTTTCTCCCTATAATATTGAAGATGTAGATCAATTTTGGAGGTGAATTGTCCCTGGTTAATGGTCAAGCCTCAAGACCTTATTGGAAGGCTTAGTTGAATGCTAAATAATTTGTGGTTCAGTTATGAGTAAAATCCTTTAACTTCCAATCTTGAGAACTGGAAAACTGTGAGCTCTCCAACTTAGGTTTAGGGTTTATGTCACACTGTTACAAGTTTTTCCCCACTGGGGCTCATGCCTTTGTAGGAGGGAGGGACGAAAGGCACCTCTTACAACCAAACAATGATGAATGGAAGCTTGGGAGAGGGGTCAAAGTGACCCACCTTTGAGCCTCCCCCAGATCTATGCTTAAAGCTATTGACCGAAGGAACCTTCAAAGATAAAGAGATGGACATTGACTCAGGTAAGGTGCCAACACCCGCAACAACGTCAAGGTCATGGCTACTAGGAAAGTGCATCCCACAAGCACCGCAGGCTCTGAAATACATCATCAGTTCACCACACATTAAGGAACAAAATCAATATATGAGAGACTATGCCTTAGTTGGCAAATTTTTAGGGCTCTGGTCCTCAGAATGGGACCTGATCAAATGGATACAACACTAGTGGAATCCCAAGGGACATTATGAACTACAACTGGGCTCCAAGGGCTTCTTCACTATCATCCTGCACAACCTCAAGGACCGAAACCACATTTTTGATGGAGGGCCGTATTTTTTCAACTTTGTGGGACTCTTCTTGAGGTTCTGGATAGAGAAATTTAGCCCTGAAACGGAAGACTTTGCACATGCACCAGTGTGGATCAGACTATATTCCCTACCTCAGGAATTCTGGATGGAGGAGTTTCTTGCAGGTATAGGTAACACTATCAGTGTCTATGTGAAATCATCAAAGGCAACTAAGCAGAGACAATACACCTCATATGCGCGCATCTGTGTATACCTGAATATAGCCAAGCCACTCCCGGGATCCATAGCCCTAGAACACCATGATGAATACTAGATGCAAACCATAGACTATGAACATATTCCATTCAGATGTCGGAAATTTTACGAGCACGAACATCTCTTCACAGAATGCCCCCTCAATGCCACACACAAAGAGGGGAACTCAGAGGCTGGAAAGGACAAGGATGGCTTCACTCAGGCATCTGAAAAGAGCGGACAAGGTGGAAGAAAATAGGCAACCCATGCAAGGAATGATCCATCCACCAGTAATAAATATATGATACTACAAGATCAACCAGAGAACCTCTCAGACCCCCAAGAGCCTAAAGAGTCACAAGCAGAGAACATACTCCAACAAATAGGCAAAGGGAAAGAAGGACCACTGCAGGAGATGGATTCAAACACTTTGAAAATAGACCCCACAACTAGAAAGGAGGATTACTTGGAGGCATAGGACGGGGATGTCGAGATGGATCTCGACGAGCAAGAACTAGCAGGAGTGGACCTAGAGCACCTAGAGCACGCTTATTGACACCAGAAACTATACACCATACCTCCATATCAACTACGAAAAGTGTACAAGGTCTTCCTCAAATCCTCAGCCAGATCCATAGCTAGATCCAATAAGGGTTTGGGAATACAAGGGAATTAGCCAAAGGGTCAGACCAAACCACAGAAAGATGAAAAGAAAAGAGGAAGGAAGTCGACAAACAAGCTCATACAAGAGATAGGTCACTTCATGGTGAACTTCAGTCAGATCCACCTCATCTCAGAAAAATTTCCCCCTCTCCCCTCCCTCTCCTCTTCATGAAGATCATCTCCTGGAATATAAGAGGTTTCAACGGACGTAGCAAGCAAAAATTGCTACGAGATCTGATTCTTGCAAAAAAACCAGACATAATGCTGCTCCAGGAAACAAAATATGATGTTGAAGACATATACAGGCTTCTCCCCTACTGTTGGAAGTAACGGGAAGCGATATCCACAACTGCCATAGGCACATTCGGAGGACTAGCTATACTATGGAACCCTAGCACAACCATTATGGAAAACTTCATCACTACCAAACGGTCTATTACTACAGTGTATAGGCTCATCGACTCCAATAAACATGGCCACCTCTCTAATGTCTATGGGTTGACCAGTCCCAGAGACAAGCAAGCCTTCCTTAGTATCTTGGAGTACCTGTCTACCTTAACTGAGGACAACATATGGATTGTAGGGGGTGACTTCAATCTTATTCACAATATGGATGAAAAAAAAGGAGAAACTCGGCGCCTGGATCAAGAACCCAACGACTTCCATAATCTCATTGACAACATCAACCTCATTGACCTAGAAACCCCCAATGGCATCTTCACTTGGACAAACAGGAGAACTGGAACACATCAAATCGCTTGCAGACTGGATCGGTTCCTAATTTCAAATTCCCTCATCTTGTAAGGCACAACTCTTGAGGCAAACATTATGGAATTTCATGGGTTGGATCACTGGCCCATTCAGCTCTGGCTGGAGGTGACAGACACCCCAGGTCAGAAGCCCTCAGGTCCGAGTAGTTCTAGCTCAGCCACCCAGATTTTCACAAAAATATCCACAAATGGTGGAGGAGGCAGAGATACCTCACGACCCCAAGATGTATCGATTCCAGCAGAGGCTTAAGAATCTTAAGCAACAACTCAGACTCTAGAACAGGTAAACCTTTGACAATATCATCGATTCCCAAAAGCAACTGACAAATCAAATGAGCATGGTACAAAGACAAATCCAGGAGAACGGACTTATGAAAGATCTTAAAACCCAGGAAGCAGCTATAAACCAACAGCTAGAAGCCAGGAAGGACCAAGAAGAGACTTTGTGGAAATGAAAATATCACATCCAGTGGCTCAAGGAGGGCGACTGAAACACAAAAAAATTTCACAGGTCCACCCTTCAACAACGACACACCAACCGAATCATGCAGTTAACCTCCACTAATGGCCAACTTATCCATTCTCATGAAGATATGGAAAATGAACTAGTCACTTATTACAAAGACCTCCTCACAGAGCCCCTTCAGAACAGATCTCAAGCCATCGCTAAGGTCACGCAACACATACCCTCCTTAATAACTGCGGAACAGAACTCAGCCCTGCTTAGGCCCATTTCTATCGAGGAGGTTGATCAGGTACTTCAGGACACCCCCAAAGGCAAAGCTCCAGGACTGGATGGATTCACTAGCAACTTCTTCCATCATTGTTGGCAAATGATCATGGAAGAGGCTTGGGAAATCATTGAAGACTCTAGATCTTCAAGACAAGTCCTCCCATCTCTCAATGTGACTTTCCTCACCCTCATTCTCAAAGAGGGGAAAATCACTCACCCAAAGCAGTTCTGACCAATTTCTCTGTGCAACATCATCTAACCAAAGTGATTGCCAGAAGACTCAAGCCCATCCTACCACTGATCATTTCTCTAGAGAAATCGGGTTATGTGGAAGGCAGGAAAATCCTAGATAGCATCATCTTAGTCCATGAAGTTATTCACTCCTTGCAGAAGACTCGTATGCCAGGTATGCTCCTTAAACTGGATCTTTCTAAAGTCTTTGACAAGTTAAGTTGGGATTACATGCGCGCAATGCTCCTTGCCTTTGGCTTCAACCACTTCTGGGTAGAGTGGATTCTAAATCTTACCTCCTCTGCTTTCTTTTCTATCCTGGTCAATGGGGTCCCATCTCGTCCTTTCTCTCCCTCTAGAAGAATCAGACAAGGAGACCCTCTATCCCCTTTCCTTTTCATTATCATGGCCGAGGGTCTCAGTCACTCCATTCACGCAGCCATAGAAAGTAACTCATTGACGGGTCTACCACTGCATGGTATCTCTCCCCCGATCTCTCACAACCAATTTGTTGACGATACCTTGATGATGGGCTCCCCCACAGTAAGAGAAGCACACTCTTTCCTCATGATCCTTCAAACTTTCTCTGATTCCTCAGGGATAGACTTTAATAAAGACAAATCTCAAATTTTCTTCTTCAATACGCTTGCTTCGATCCAACGTCATATCTCTGAAATCCAAGGCTTCACCCAAAGCTCCCTTCCATCCAAATACCTTGGCATCCCCTTGCTAGACAATGCCCTCAGGAACACCTCGTGGGAGCATATCCTTTCCTCCTTTGCCTATATGCTTTCTTCTTGGACCTACAGAGCCCTCAATCTCCCAAGTTTCCTCATTCTCCTTAAAGTCGTGCTTAAAGCCATAACTATATATACCTTTTCAGTGCTTGCAGCCCCAAACTTTGTCCTTCCAACCCATCAAAAACTTGCAAAGGAACTTCATTTGGAAAGGCCTTAAAACAGGGGAAAAAATAACATTGATCAGCTGGGACAAACTCTGTAAACCCAAAGCTCAAGGGGATCTTGGGCTAAGGGACTCCTCAATCATGAACAAAATCCTTAGCGCCAAGGTTTGGTGGAGATGGCTAAAAAAACCTAATGATTTATGGGCCAAGCTCTGGAGAAGAAAATATGCACCCAACATGGCGGAGAGGAACTTGATCATATGGAATGGGGACAACCCTGGATCCTTAATCTGGGTGACAACTAAGCAGAATCAACATCTTGTAACAAATCACGCTTTCTGGGAAATCTAAAATGGGGAAACAACCTTGTTCTGGAAAGATTCGTGGCAATAGTGGCCAATTCTGGACCACAAAGACTGGGCTGACAATATCAGCATCCCAGCTATACAAGCAGGCCTGACAAAAGTGGCAGAGTACTGGCAGGACAACCCAACAGAGCCCACTTAGAGATGCTAAAATTCAAACAAGGTGTACCTGAATTTAGAGGCACACATGGACCTACAACCCTAGCACGATGAAATCAGCAAAAGGAAAATCCCCATTCTTATAGGAGAGGATATTCTACGATGGGGATACTCACCAAAGGGAACCTTCAGCATAAAAGAGGCATATGCCATTAAAACTCACTCAGACCTGTTACCCACAGGGAGCGCTTGGAGCAAAATTTGGGCCTTGAAACATTGGCCAAAAATCACTCTTTTCCTCTGGCTTGTTACTCATTCGAGCATTCTCACTTGGGATAACCTCTCGAAAAGGGGTTTTGTCATCCTATCCATCTGCATTTTTTGTGGAGAAGAAGCTGAAACCATGAACCATATCCTCAACACTTGCCCCTACACCACTCAAGTCTAGGATCAATGCGCGATGATCATGTGCACCTCGGACCACAAACAAGACAACATTATCGACACCATCGCAGATTGGAGAGACCAATATTTTCAATCACCCCTTCTCAACCATATTTGGAAACTTCTCCTAGGCTTCATACTCTAGCAAATTTGGAAGGAAAGAAATAGAAGAATCTTCAGGAATGATCAGCTCCTCTGGCATCATTGTTCGAAGCAATGCTGCCTCAACATTCTGGAAACTATCATATTACAACGCCGGCTTGCAACGGATCTGATGGGCCCACCTTCTGAGCAACGTATTCTACAGTATTGGAAATTCACTCCAACTCAGGACCCATCCCCTCCCCCCACCACTCTTCCTCTTAAAATTCGCCTCTCGAATTGGACCCCCCCCCCTTGGACGACTTCATCAAACTCAACTTCAATGGCGCCTCCAAGGGTAACCTGGGGGTAGTAGGTTATGGAGTGGTCTTCCAAAATCACCAAGGACACATCCTCCTCATTAATGCAGGTAGCCTAGGCCACACTACGAACAATATAGCTGAGTTATGGGGGCTCACTAGAGGATTGCAATTAACAATTGAGAACGACTTCACCAAGCTAATTGTAGAAGGGGATTCTCTAGTCCTTGTCAATCTCTTCGAGAGAATATTGAACGGAGATGACCCAAAATGAATTTCACCTTGCTGGAGACTCTCCCATGGACTAAGAACAATTGTGAATCCCCTAAAACCCAATCAGGCCTTCATACCCTCACACATCAGAAGAAAGGCGAATCAGGTTGTGGATGAACTGGAAAATCTGGGGACAAATTGGGACGGACCGGAACTCCTCTGCCAAGCGTCCCTCAATCCAACACACCCTATACTCCATAAATGAAAGGATAGGGCCACAACAGTGGACAGACCCCCGGATGGGGTGATAGTGCGGGACACATGGCATGTTGAGGTAGCGTGCACAAGCCAGCATGGCGAAGGCCATGTGATGGATCCGTGGCAAGCACCACCGCCACCCCCATGCATTTAAATATCCCTTATGACATCCTAGGCACCATTAAGCCTGGTGCAGCTGCCCTCCTCTTGTTGTCCCCTCCATAGCCATGCTCATTGAACATGCCTTTACTCTGCGCATGCGATTCAACCTTCATCTCTTCCAGCCACAAAGCTATGCCTCATTCCATCTTCCCTCCTTCTCTGTGCTCTCCTGCAATCGGTTTTTTCTCCTTCTCCTCCTCGTCCACCTGGGTTCCTTCCCTGTGCTCAATGTTTTCCCTTGGGCCATTAGAATGTCGAGAAAAAAAGGCAATCCAAGGAGAGGCTTGCCCTGGCATCCACTTCAGCCTCAATGGGTCCTAGCTTGAGCACCTGCACCTTCCCCAGAATCCTCCCCTGGTTTTTGCCCCTTGCACTCTTCACATTCCTCGTAGTCTGAAGAAGAACCACTCGCCACCTCCTCCCCTCCCACCTCACGGCTTGAAGGGTTGGTTCTTACGGATAGCTCATTGGTTTCACTCTCAAGACCCATTCTTGACAGGGCCTCCACATCATGGTAACCTTCTGCAGTAACACCAAATTCACCAGCCAGCGTACCTCTTGCACCAGAGCCCTCCCCCACCAACCCACCCTTGGAGGCGCCACCTTTTCTACTGGAAACCCAGCATAGGCCACACTCTTTTTCTGACTCAGTCCCAGACTCACAACTGTGGGACAACTTGGCCATCCTCTATGGGCTGGTCTTGGAGCTCCGACAAGGCCTGGATGACCTCCAGTTCCGTCTGGAGATACTGGATGGGAATACCTCTTCACTCCTCCAAATCCTCTCCACCTTCCAGGGGGCCTTCCACTCCACACCAGATGCAACGTGGGAAACAAAGCACACTCATGCATAGGATTTCGACAGAAGCGAACAGGGGCTTCCAGTAGAAGTTGGGGACTCTAGGTAAGCCATGCATGTGGATATGGATGTTGCAGCAGCAATGGGCTTCCATGCACCCAGTCTAATGGGAGACACATGGCCCGACACCATATTGGAAGGGGGTGACACGGACACCGACATGCAAATGAAATGGATAGGTACAGTTGTTGAAGAGGAGCCCTGGGACAACGCAACCCACGCCACCTCTCCGTCTACCTAGCAAGGTTACAAGCCAAGTGTATGAACACTATTGGGTTTTTTTACTCATGCTTTTAGTTTAATTTGTCTCAGCTCTGTTTACAGTTTTTATCAGACTGGTAATCATTTTGATCCCAATATCGACTGGATGAACTGGTTTCCCTTTGGGGCAGTTCAGTTATTACAGTACGACAACATTGAACAATCTGTAACTCTGCTTTTTTGAAGGCTCTTTATATATAAATTCTTACTTACAAAAAAAAAAGCCTTTAACTTCCATCCAACATGATAAGCTAGATAAGGGGGAGTCTTGGAATGAAATATTAACCACAACCTTGTAACACCCTGTTTCCCCCAACTTGTAAATATAACTGAACTGGCCAAGAACTATGGCAAACTCATAAATGTGAATATGTGATGTAAATGGACCTTGAGGAAGAGGTCAATGAATGTGAATAACATTCTGAATTTATTGCAGGACTGCTGATGAGGGGATGTGCAGAAAAAAAGAGACCACGATGGCGATGGAAGGCACCTGAAAAGGTGGCATTAACTTCCACCGAGAATTAAATACCGTATTTGGACTCCACTGGCCCGGAGAACCAAAAGCGGCTCGCTGGCCCTGAAAATTAATGGCTCGCAGACTGGTAGGCGGATGGCTTGATGAGGGATGGGATGGTGAACCGCCCATCTGTAGAGCCGTCAGGCCTGATCAGTGCGAGGTTAATCGTGCCACACTTAACCTCACGAGAGGATAAGGCGTATGGAAGAGGTGATTGAAAGGGGAGACGCGAGGGGAACTCTGGTATTACGTAGAGTGAGTGATAGCAGAGAGGAAGGATTGCAACCTTCGCTCCTGGTCACTCGCAGATAGAGAGACGTAGTCTCAGAGCATCGTGGTCTCAGCTCAGGGGTGGCTAGTGGTAAATCCGCTGGGAGTCGCTACGCCTACATTTGGGTGGAAACGAGCACCCCTCTCAGCAGTTACACCCACTTCTGAAGTTATTTCTGATAAGTGTTTATTTCATATTGCATCTTGAAATTCATATGCTAACATATATGCTCATAAACTATGAAATGGTGAACAATTACAATATAAGAATGTTTGTGTAGTGTTTTGATAAGTAATGTTAGATATACACTTATAACAGAAAGACCACGCATGGCTTCTGTTGGTACATGAATTTAATTAGGTATGAGTCGAACTAAGATAGACTTCCAGCCCGTTCTCGGGAAGCTGTTTACCCATATCTACCTCTAGAAATGCCCCGATATAGATCTCTTCATAGAGTTTTCCTCCTTAGAAAGGTTCACAAAGAACCCAGAAAAGGGACTTGAATGGGCAAGTCTTAATAACCCTGTACGAGGAGGAATGACCCTCTTAAGGTTCTGAGGTAGCAGTGTAGGGATGAGTAACAAATCGACGGATAGATCCTGTCGGAAGACCCATGGTCATTCCCAACCATCAGATTGAAGGAAGTAGTCAGAGCATTATACCTCTTGCTTCTTTTCCCCCTATCTTTGTGAGTAGCGAGGAAATCGGGATCGTAGGTTCCTCAAGGTCCATGAGAACATTTGGACCATTGATCTTTCCACATCCACGAAGTAGTGGAAGAATGCACAAGGTGGGACAATCTGAGCCATTGGATCTCATCAGAAATCCCGTCGGCTGTTGGATCGGGTTAAGATGCTCGGAGTTTAGTCTCTGGAGTATGCACAAGAGGAACGGATCTAGACCATTGGATCTTGGTCCGATTACCCATCAGCAGTCGGATCGGACAAGTGTCAGAGACCCACAGAGAGTCGGGATGTTAGCCATCAGGATATTGGAGATCCTGAGGTTGAGGGAATCGGGACGCTATAAGTCGCGAACCCCGAGAGTTCATCTGGACCGTCCATCTATTTGGGACGCGTGTCAGAAATCCACAGAGAGTCGAGATATTTGGCATCGAGAAATCAGAGTTCCTGAGGTCGAAGGAGTTGGGACATCACAAGTCTCGAAATCCCAATGAGATCAGAGCCGTCCGTTTGTGAGGAAACGTGGTGAGATCGAGAGCCCATCGACATATCGAAGTTTTGGAAGGCAAGACTTTCAGATCACTAGAAGTCGTGAAAGCGCAAGATTGGATCAGGACCGTTCGCTTGTGGGGATGCGTGGCAGAGATCTAGGCCATCGGGGAAAGTCCTGACGAGGAGGCCATCCATCGGAGTTTGGTTCATCAGGATATCAAAGATCCCAGTGACAAGTTATCTATTCACTTTGGAATCACAAAACACGAAACCTCGATCAGTGGGGGACAACTATCAGCACATAAGGGCTGAGGGAAGGACCACAGGGGAGGCCAGCTGTCAGTGCAGCGGAGAATCAGGATTCGAGGAGTCGGGAATCCCGTGGACGTATGTATTGTGGTATTGAAATCCCCATAGCCCCGATGGGGGATAATACTGCGGTCACGGGGATTGTGGTCATGTGAGCTAGGAGCCTAGCTAGGAGGGCTAGTGCGAAAAAAGGGCGCATCGGAATTCAGAGAATCGCGAGTCCTGGGGACATTTGCATTTCGACATCTAAAAGTCCAAAACCTCGATGGAGGATAAGGCTGCGGTCTTATGAGAGAGGTCATATGGACAAAGGCATGGCCACGAGGGACTAAGGCCAGAAGAGAGCTTATCGAAGATTCGAGAGCTCTATGGTCGAGAGTCTGGATTTTCGGGACGGTAAACCCCGATGAACGGAAGAGATTCTGTCGGAGGATCTCAAGGTCTATCCTGACCGTTAGATGTGGAAACAAGACGTTAACTTAATCTAGGACGCAGTTATGCTTTAGGATAAGCAGCGAGTAGACCTGGACGGTCAGAGTC
>JZKD02S0081999.1:132682-143322 GCA_000966675.3 Picea glauca
TAGCGTAATGTTACGCTGCCGGAATTGTGACTTCACTGATTACTTGTGGAGAGTTGGGATTTTTCAGCTTGGATAGGAGTGGTAGCTCGGCCTTGCGAGGCGAGCTGGGAAGCTAGACGGACCATCTAGATTGTGTGTGTCCCCTTTGCGGCTCGGGGGGCTAAGGGGGAAGCAGAGTACCCCTAGAAATTGGTTGGGAGGTACTGGTGTAGTCTCTATGGTCGGCAAGCGGGAGCGGCGTGGAGAAGGAGCGGCACGGAGCGTGGGGTCATCATTCGAGGCGGAAGTTAAGGCAACGGTATGTTTTTCATTTGCATGATAGAAGGTATTAGGACCCTAGCCCTCTCTTATTGTTATCAGCATTTTTGTATTGGCATTGTGAGATGAAAAATACTTAACTTCAAACGGCTTGGGTTCTTATTGGATTAATTGGTTTCTTGCCTTGCTCTTCAACAATTGTAATTGTGGGACAGTTATAAAAATATTACTTCTTACTCTGTTGTTGCATGTCGGTATTAGATAAAAGAATTTTATGATCTCGGCATTGCCGACCTTTCTTGGATCTGTGCGATCTCCCGCTATGCCTTGCATTTGTTGTCTGTGTATTTACATTTCTATGGGTGTTTAAATATCCCAGTGGGCGTTTTTACCTTTGTCGTGGGCGTTTTTACATTGCTGTGGGCGTTTTTACATTTCTGTGGGCGTTTAAATATCCCAGTGGGCGTTTTTACCTTTGCCGTGGGTGTTTTTACATTGTCGTGGGCAGTTTTACACTTCTGTGGGTGTATTTACATTTCTGTGGGCGTTTAAATATCCCAGTGGGTGTTTTTACCTTTGTCATGGGCGTTTTTACATTGTCGTGAGCATTTTTACATTTTTGTGGGTGTATTTACATTTATGTGGGCATTTAAATATCCCAGTGGGCATTTTTACCTTTGTCGTGGGCGTTTTTACATTGTCGTGGGCGTTTTTACACTTCTGTGGGTGTATTTACATTTCTATGGGCGTTTAAATATCCCAGTGGGCATTTTTACCTTTGTCGTGGGCGTTTTTACATTGTTGTGGGCGTTTATAAACTTTTGTGGGCGTTTTTATATTGATATGGGCTTTTTTATATTACTATGGGCGTTTTTATATTGATATGGGCGTTTTTATATTACTATGGGCGTTTTCTATTACTGTGGGCATTTTGTATATCACCGTGGGCATTTTCGTTTTTGTAAATTTAGATCTGAGAATTCGTTTTGGCAATAGATGTATAGGCATTTCGTTTCTGTAAATTAGATCTAAGAATTCGTTCTGGCAATAGTTGCATGGGCAATTTCGTTTTGTAAATTTAGATCTGAGAATTCGTTCTGGCAATAGATGTATGGGCATTTCATTTTTGTAAATTTAGATCTGAGAATTCGTTTTGGAAACAGTTGTTGGACATGATAGCTCTTGATGTTTTTGATCAGCTGTTATCCTCAGGACAACGCACTATCCTAGTGACACCTTATTTATTAAATTATTTGTTTTCAGTTAGAGACAAAATTTATATATTAAACCATTAATCTAGAGACACCCTATCCCTCGTAAAATCTTAATGGGTTGTATTCTAAACCGGAAGTAGGAAAGTTTTGCTCATGTTTTAAGTGCCGATTGAGATTGGATTATTTAAAATTAATTGAATGCATTCAATTTCGTCATAATGGGCAATCGACTTTATGGTTAAGAGCAACCTCCCTTGTCAGTAATGTTTTATGAATTAGCAATTCAATTATTTGGGTTAATGATAGCAATCTACTTTATTTAATAAAGGCAATCTGCCTTGTATTAGTTAACTTTTCATAATGATGCGCACCTGCACTCCCTCGGAGCACGTCCACGCTCATCAGGACCTTCTATTTCTCTCAGACCGAAGAGTGTCAGTACTCTTCTATCTCCCAATCAGAAGATCTGCACCGACAGTTTGCCTCACGCAATCCCCCTCTTCTCAACTTATCATAGGATCGAAACTCGTGGTCTCGCAAGTTCAACAGTCGTGCGTTACCCCTTCGGATCCCCGAGACCCGAGATATATCAGCCAACGCTAACTTTCTTCCCCTGCTATCGGAACTTCGCTCTATCGCCTTTCGCCAATCGTGACACTAAGCACTTGGGATTCAAACTCCCAAGATCTGATGTGCCGAGATGCCGACAACTCGCGATCTCTCTCCCTCGGAACCTCGCTCCTCGCGCAGCTAACGGACTCCTGTCTTGGCTTCCGATGCCTAAGACGCCGAAGTGCCGATAACTCGCGTCACCTGTCACATCACCTCGCTGTGGCCCACACTGTCCACGCGATTATCGAAATGTCGCTTATCGCCCTCTCGCGACTTCCGTGGCCCAAGCCTTCCACTCCTTTCTTGCGAACTCCCGATATGCCGATTTACGAGTCGAGCTATACTCCTCGTGATCCCGATCAACGTTCTTTCCCTCCTGAGCCTTGACCTCTCTCCACACTTGCACGGTGACTTCCTTGCACTTCTGCAAGAACCTATGCCTCGGATTCTCGTGACTTCTCCTTGTCCGTTCAATTTGCAAATTGAAACAAGTGCTTATTCCACGAAGCCCTGTCAGTCTACACGCAAGTTTCCCACACTTGCTCGAACACTTCCAACGCAACCTCTCGGTGTAGTCCTTCGACGAATTCAAATTCTTATCTCTCCTTAGCTTCGCGGCTTCAAATCCTTCAGGAAGAACTCCTTGCACACACTCCTTGCAGTAATTCTTCAATCACGACTAAGTGATGAAGTCTTTGATCTTGTGCACATCTGTAGTAGAAATCCTTCAACTCTTTGCTCAGAATCGCAACTCTGAGTCTTCGTCTATCCTGCACACGCCTTGCATGGATTCAGTGCCAAATATGCACTTCTGAGAACTTAGAACAAAAGTTATCTCTACTTGAACCCTTCAGTCACGCACTCCTTGTGGACAATTCAACTGAACTCCTTGCAGGAATCCTCTGGTTCAATATAGAGAAACAATTGAAACTAACTCTCTCAACCTCTCAGACATCAATCCGACCATGAAATCACATACATAGCATATAAAAGCAAATTCATGACAGGAAGCAAAGAACCATGAGCATATCATCAACACACAGAGAAACAACACATAACCATGGAATTGAATCAAATCTTTCTCCTATTAATTCAATCTCTGTACATGGGTGTTCTTCATACACTTCTCTGTTGCTCTTCTGAATGCTCTTGAATGAATCATACAACAATAAAAGGAGGGTGCCTATATCCGTTTTCCCTCTCGAACTCCTAAACTATCATATCTACAATTAAATTCCTATCTAACAGCATTAAATCTATTAAATGCCTCAACTACCTACGGACGAGAGCTTATCTGCTCAAGGTCCATTTACAATTTACAAAGTGTGCTTCATTAAATTCACATATTAATGTTTGGCGCAACAAGTCCAAAGTATTTCCAAAATTTGGATAGGTGTTGTCTAGCTGTCTCTTGCTTGATGTGTTGGCTCGCTTGATGAGTAGTCGATGCTCCTGCATCATACTCCTCGGCTTGAAAACTTTCATGGGCTCCTGTCCATGAGCTCCCACACAGTCTGTCCATGCTTTTGGATAATTGTTTCTGTCTCCCAGCTGGCATCCTCTACTGGGTGGTTCTTCCACTTCACCAGGTACTCGAAGTACTGCTTTCGTCTAGTCTTCTTTCCCAATCGCTTGTCCAGTATGCACTCCATTTGCGGCTTTTTTGCAACCGGTAATTGCTTCTGCCACTGGACCACTGGTTCCTCAGTTCCAGTCTTTGCTTCTCTAGCCCTGTATGGGTACAAATCTGCTATGTTGAATATCGGAGATATCCCGATGCCATCCAGCAACTCAATTTCATATGCGTTCTCTCTGGACTTCTTCAGGACTCTACATGGCCTGATTTTCTTCATCTTGAGCTTGTTGTATGTTCCCCTTAGGAACCTCTCCTTCCTCAAGTGTGCCAGAACAAGATCCCAAACTTTGAACCGAAGTTGTCTTCGATGCTGATCTACTCTGCGCTTATACTCCTGATTTGAGTCTTGCAATCACTGCTTCACCTTGCTGTGAAGTTCCCGCATCACCTCAACGAATTCTTCTGCACTAGCGCTGCTAGTCGCAGTCTGTTCTGACTCCCTGAGTTCATAAAATCCCCTCGGTTGTGTTCCATACACAATCTGAAACGAACTTTTTCCTTTACTCCGATTCAGTGAATCATTATACGCAAACTCTGCCTGTGGCAATATGTTGTCCCAGCTACCATGGTGCTCCGTCACCAAGCTCCTCAGCAAGTCTCCAAGACTTCTGTTGACCACCTCGGTCTGCCCATCCGTCTTTGGATGGTAAGCTGAACTAAATGCCAAGTTTGTACCTAGCTTCTTCCATAGCGTCCTCCAAAAGTGACTTATAAACTTGGTATCCCTGTCCAAGACTATGCTCCTCGGCAATCCATGAAGTCTAACAATCTCTTTGAAAAACAAGTTTGCGATGTGGGTCACATCGCTAATCTTTTGACATGGAATAAAACGTGCCATCTTTGAAAACCTGTCCACCACCACAAAGATGGAATCAACCCCTCTTCGCATCCTCGACAAACCCAACACAAAATCCATGCTTATCGCCTCCCATGGCCTCTCAGGTATGGGCAATGGCTGATAAAACCCAGCGTTCTTCTTTCGCCCCTTCGAATGCTGACAAATTCTACACCTATCAACAAATCTCTTGACATCTGCTTGCATGCCCGGCCAAAAATACGATTCGCTGAGCTTCGCGAATGTTTTATAGTGACCAAAGTGTCCCGCTAAGCCTCCGTTGTGCTTTTCCTTCACCAAATTCTCCCTCATGGAGCAATTCGGAATACACAGTTGATTGCCTCTGAACATCAATCCTTCTTGGATCATGTAATCTATCCATGGACTCTGGTCTCTGAGAACTGGATTCTCAGCTGCTTCATATGCTTCTCCGAAGTCTGCATCTCCTGCGTACATGTCCTTCAGATTTTCAAAACCCAACGTCTTGACTCGGAACTCCTGCAACAGCAAACATTTCCTGCTCAAAGAATCAACCACTTTGTTAGCAGTTCCTGAAATGTGTTTGATCACAAACGTAAAATTCTGCATATACTCTACCCATTTTGCATGCTTCTAGTTCAACTTCTCCTGTTGACTCACAAACTGGAATGCATGATTATCGTTGTACAATACAAATTCCTTGGGTATCAATTAATGCCTCCACTTCTTCAATGCATGTATGATGGCATAAAACTCTTTATCATACGTGGAGTATTTCATCTTTGCTTCATCCAGCTTCTCACTGAAATATGCAACTGGCCTGTCATCCTGACTCAAGACCCCTCCTACGACATACCCACTGGCATCACATTTCACCTGAAATTTCTTTTGAAAATCAGGCAACACCAGAATTGGTTGCTCTGTGATCTTCCGCTTCAACAGATTGAAGCTCCTTTCAGCCTCTGCTGTCCAGTGAAAATTCTTGTGTCACTTCTTCACTATGTCCATCATCGCGGCACTAATTCCACTGAAATTCCTGATGAATTTTTGGTAGAAACTAGCCAATCCATGGAAACTCCTCACCTCGAAAACATTTCTCGGTGATGGCCAATTCTTTATCACTTCCACCTTACTCGGATCCATCTTCAACTCATTCGTTGAGATAACAAAACCCAAATAAATGAGCTCTGTCTGCATAAATGAAGACTTCTTCATATTGATCAACAACTTCTCCTGCTGTAGCTTCCTCATCACAATGGCCAAATGCTTCAAGTGTTCAGCCTTGGTCTTACTGAAAATTAGTATGTCGTCCAGATATACGACTACAAACTTCCCGATGAATTCCTTTAGGACTTCATTCATCAGTCTCATGAATGTGCTCGGCGTGTTTGTCAAACCAAACGGCATGACCAGCCATTCGTACAAACCTTTGTTTGTCTTGAACGTTGTCTTCCATTCATCAACTTCTCTCATGCGAATCTGATGATATCTGCTCTTGAGATCAATCTTTGAAAAGTAATTTGCCCCACTTAGGCAATCTATCAGATCATCCATCTTCGGCAGTGGGAATCTATACCTGATGGTGATTTTGTTTATCACTCTGGAGTCTGTACACATCCTCCAGCCTCCATCCTTCTTCGGACTTAGTACTGTTGGAACAGCACACGAACTTAAACTTTCTCTGACCAGTCCTTTGTCCAACAAATCCTGGACCTGTTTCTTGACCTCCTCATTTTCCTGCGGCATCAATCTGTATGCAGCTTTGTTCGGCAAACTTTCTCCTGGTATGAGGTCTATGTGGTGACTCACACTTCTCATCGGTGGCAACGAACGAGGTAGTTCGGCCACGATGATATCATCGAACTCTCCCAGCAGTTCCTGAATCTCATCTGGTAAATCATCCACTCTTGTGCTAGTCAGGACAATTCTCGGTTTCCTGACCACAAAGAATTGTGGATCTTTTTTCTTCTCCATCTCATTGAGAAGTTCCTTCCCACTCATGAGAAGTATCGTGTTGCTCACTTCCGTCTTCACCTCCTTATCTTTTATTGGAAGCAATCTGTGTGTCCTCCAATCCTTTTCCAAGGTGTATGTGTTCATCCTCCCATCATGAACCACATTTCTGTCATATTGCCATGGTCTACCCAACAATAAATGACATACATCCATGGGAATAACATCACACAGAATCTTATCATTATACCCACCTATTTTGAATTCAACCAAGCATTGTTTAGTGACACTCACTTGATGTCCCTTCTGTATCCAAGATACTTTATATGGACTCAGGTGATCTATTGTCTCCAGCTCCAGCTTTTCTACCATCTCAGTCGAAACGAGATTATCGGTGCTTCCGTTGTCCACGATGACCTTGCATTTCTAGTCTTTGGCTTTGCAAGCTGTCCTGAACAGTCTGCTCCTCTGAGCTGTGTTCTCCACCTCCTTCTCAGGTGTTAAGAGAACTTTATGCATTCCAAGCGATCTTCTTCTTTCTGCATCTTCATTCTCATCATCACGCTTCTGCGCTTCTGTGATGTGAGCTTCTCCTCCGGCTTGCTTTTTCTCTGGACACTCAAATGACTTGTGCCCATTCTTTCCACATGTAAAACATGTGATCACTCCACCTCTTCCTCTGCCTTGACCTCTAGTACGAGGAAGAGTGTTTGCATCAGCATAACCACCACTCTGCTCGGTATGTTGCGCCCTTTGTTCAGCATGTGGTCCTCGCTATGAGGTTCCACCTCTCTCAACCTTACCCTGAGGTTTCTTCCACTCCTCCTTGGGCTTTTGGTATTTGTCCTGGGCAACTACCTTGCCTCTGGGCTGACTTCTGCCTCGCCCTCGCTGACCTTGCTTACGGCTCAGCTTTTCTTCGGCTTTCAGAGCCATCTGATAAGAATCCTCAACTGTTCGGATGGTTACCATGCTTAACTCATATTGAATGTCGTATATTAACCCATTCAGGTATCTCACTACCTTCTCTTCATCGCTCTCCCTATGATCTACTCGAATATTGAGTCTGTAAAATTCTTCGGTGTACTCCTTCACCGTCATCAGCTTCTACCTCAGGTTCTGCATTCACCTGAACAGAGTGATTTGATAGTCCCTTGGGATGAACTTCTCCTTCATATTTGCGATCATCCGATCCCAACTCTTAATTTTCTGTTTGCCTTTGGAACGTTTATCTGCCTGTAGCTCATCCCACCACAATGCTGCATGTCCCTTCAACCGAGTGACAGCATGTCTGACTTTCTTGTCCTCTTCGGTCTCCTCATAATCGAAGTAGGTGTCAAGAGCTCGGATCCAATCCAGCAACTCTTCTGCATCCATGCTTCCCTCATAGACTGGAATGTCCATCTTCGCCTTCGCACCCATTCTGGCAATGGCTTTGATCAACCGCTCGGTCGATGCATCTTCTGCTGCGACTTCTTCTGCATGTCCAGCTTCCTCTTCTACTTCGGAATCGCTAAGATCCCCTGCGCCAACTCCGCGTCTCTGCGCTATCTCCATCTCCTCGAGTCTTGCTCAGAGATCTCTCATCTGGCGTTCCATTTCTGGATTCCCTGCCAGCCTACCTCTTCTTCTTGCATCCCTGTCCTCCGAACCAGGTGACTGCCTTTCTCTCCTGGGCGGCATGGTGTAATCCTCTTCTCTGCTTCAGAAAGAAAAGATGTTCTAGCTCTGATACCACTTGACGCAACCTTCCCCACTCCTCGAAGGAACGATCACTCTCACCAGGACCTTCTCTTATCTCGGCTCGAAGAACTCAATGGTTCTTCTGATCCTCTATCCGGAATCATGCGTACCCACAGTAACTTTTCGGCACGATCCTCCCCTCTTCTCAACTTATCGGAGGATTGGAACTCACGATCTCGTAAGTTCAATAGTCATGCGTTACCCCTTCAGATCCCTGAGACCCGAGATATACCAGTCAACGCTGACTTTCTTCCCCTGCTATCGAAACTTCACACTATCGCCTTTCGCCGATCATGACACTAAGCACTTGGGATTCAAACTCTCGAGATCCGATGTGCCGAGATGCTAACAACTCGTGATCTTTCTCCCTCGGAACCTCGCTCCTCGCGCGGCTAAGGGACTCCTGTCTCGGCTTCTGATGCCCAAGACGCCGAAGTGCCGATAACTCGCATCACCTGTCACATCACCTCGCTGTGGCCCACACTGTCCACGCGATTATCGAAATGTCGCTTATCGCCCTCTCGCGACTTCCGTGGCCCAAGCCTTCCACTCCTTTCTTGCGAACTCTCGATATGTAGATTTACGAGTCGAGCTATACTCCTCGTGATCCCGATCAACATTCCTTCCCTCCTGAGCCTTGACCTCTCTCCACACTTGCGCGGTGACTTCCTTGCACTTCTGCAAGAGCCTATGCCTTGGATTCTCGCGACTTCTCCTCAGATAATTCCGACGGTCCGTTCAATTTGCAAATTGAAACAAGCGCTTATTCCACGAAGCCCTATCCGTCTGCACACAAGTTTCTCGCACTTGCTCGAACACTTCCAACGCAACCTATCGGTTCAGTCCTTCGACGAATTCAAAGGCTTATCTCTCCTGAGCTTCGCGGCTTCAAATCCTTCAGGAAGAACTCCTTGCACGCACTCCTTGCGGAAATTCTTCAATCACGACTAAGTGATGAAGCCTTTGATCCTGCACACGTCTGCAGCATAAATCCTTCAACTCTTTGCTCAGAATCGCAACTTTGAGTCTTCGTCTAGCCTGCGCATCCCTTGCACGGCTTCGGTGCCAAATCTGCACTTCTAAGAACTTATAACAAAATTTATCTCTACTTGAACCCTTCTGTCACGAACTCCTTGCGGACAATTCAACTACACTCATTGCAGGAATCCTCTGGTTCAATATAGAGAAACAATTGAAACTAAATCTCTCAACCTCTCAGACATCAATCCGACCATGAAATCACATACACAGCATATAAAAGCAAATGCATGACAGGACGCAAAGAACCATGAACATATCATCAACACACAGAGAAACAACACATAACCATGGAATTGAATCAAAGCTTTCTCCTATTAATTCAATCTCTGTACATGGGTGTTCTTCATACACTTTTTTACTGCTCTTCTGAATGCTCTTGAATGAATCATACAACAATACAAGGAGGGTGCCTATATCCGTTTTCCCTCTCGAACTCCTAAACTATCAGATCTACAATTAAATTCCTATCTAACAACATTAAATCTATTAAATGCCTCAACTACCTACGGATGAGAGCTTATCCACTCAAGGTCCATTTACAATTTACAAAGTGCGCTTCATTAAATTCACATATTAATGTTTGGCGCAACAAGTCCAAAGTATTTCCAAAATTTGGATAGGCGCTGTCTAGCTGTCTCTTTCTTGATGTGCTGGCTCGCTTGATGAGTAATCGATGCTCCTGTATCACATAACAACAACTACTTTATATTAGTTAGTATGTATTAATAGAAAGCTACTTTATTTGGCTGATGTTTCAATTAATGTTAATAGCTAGTAGACGAGAACATGGTTAAATTAGAACTGCCCAATTTGAAGGTGTAATGATTACAATGGAGTGGTGAATATTGACTATTGCAATTTCCAGACTTGATGATTGATCTATGATTGAGAATGCATTATTAATTGCTTGCGATAAGGGTCTTGTGATCGCTTAATTGTACATTTAATGGCATCATTCTAGTTGATATAGATGCTATGGTCATCAAGAGTAATGACTAGTTGGAAGGAATGTTGGATTAAGGCTGGGTTGCATTTAACCTTGCTAAAACTGGTTGCATTTAGTGTCCAATTTCTAATGGCTCTCCTTTTTTTTAATTTTAGCCAAGCTAGTTAGCCTACAGTTGATGTTACTTACATGTTAACCTTGGCTAAGTTCCAACTGGCTTATTGATGTATATTTAGTGTTGTTTTAAATGGCACCTTATGGCCTTATGGATGCAATATCGATGGTTTTAATTATCGCTACTTGAGCAATGGTTAGTATGTAGTGAATGATTGACATAGATTTAGTTTTTACGCATTGAGGATTTATGTAGTATATGGTGGATCTAGATATTTAGTTTTTATATAGTTATTTCTAATGATGGCT
>JZKD02S0081999.1:144082-159422 GCA_000966675.3 Picea glauca
AATTGGAATTGTCCAAATTCACAGTTGTATGATATCAGACTCTTCGATTTGATAAAGCTAGTCGCTCTGTATATAAGTCTGTGTGTGTGATTATTTTTGTGTAAAGAATCCAGTGCCGAATCAAGAGTCTCGGGCCCTTTAAAGGCAGGGTTTCCACTCTTGCGACACACCTCTAAGGTCGTATCAGTAGTCTCAGTCTCTTTTAAGGCAGAGTTCCCACCACTGCGACCTCCTGACAGAGATTACTAGTTTCTACCTGAGCAGTCGGCCAGGAGCCTATCTGATATTCTCTCTCTCCGGAGCAGAGAACTAAGATTAAATGCCCTGCTTTCCTATGCAGAAATAGTAAAATCTACTACTATGGATTCTTCCATCTGTGTTCGTACTGTACATAACACAGTATGTCGTTTAATGCTTGCAGTTACTTGTTGTGCGCCTTATGTCTATGGTCGTTTAATGCTTGCAGTTACTTGTTGTGCGCCTTATGTCTATGGTCGTTTAATGCTTGCAGTTACTTGTTGTGCGCCTTATGTCTATGGTCGTTTAATGCTTGCAGTTACTTGTTGTGCGCCTTATGTCTATGGTCGTTTAATGCTTGCAGTTACTTGTTGTGCGCCTTATGTCTATGGTCATTTAATTCTTGCAGTTACTTGTTGTGCGCCTTATGTCTATGGTCGTTTAATGCTTGCAGTTACTTGTTGTGCGCCTTATGTCTATGGTCATTTAATGCTTGCAGTTACTTGTTGTGCGCCTTATGTCTTCTTGTTGTGATCCTCGTGGTTGCGTCTTGTTAGTCGTCGGGTGGCGACATAGAGTCAAGCGTGTCTGTTCCTTTTTACACACGCGCACACACCTTAAACAAAAAAAAAAAATTGCACCTGTTAAAGAGTTGTTGTCGTAACGAGGAGGATATCACAGAAGGTGAAGTATGTGGACACTATCAAACGAGAAGGAGAAGATAAGAATCTTGACAGGTCCACATAGAAAATTCCACTTGTTTCTCTATCCAAATACGTTTAGAGGAAATAGACTACAAGACATTAATCAAATTCTGTACATCATTGATCATGAAAAGGACCAAAATCCTATAATTTCATTAATTGCAGCAAAGGCATGATATCAAATACTCCGATAATTTCCCCCCAAAACTAGTTTATGTTTAAGGAATAATGGAATGAATAAACCATTGAATGTTTTTCAAAATTAGTTACTAGCATTTAGATTTTTTTTAATTTGTTATTATTTAATTTATTATTTTTTTTTAATAAATTAGAGTTTTGGATTGATAATTTTTTTTTATGTAAAAATAAATTTAATATCTTAAAATGTCTTATTACAATCAAATTGTATAATGTTAATATCTAATATTTGTACTTCCATTAATTAAAAAAGATTTTTTTTTGGATTTTATGCCAAAAAAAAAAAAATTTATTGGTTTCTTTGTTATTTTGAGTTGTGAAAATGATAAAATTCAAATAACATTTACACTGTGACTTTCAAAAATTACATTAAAATAAAATGTAAAGTTAGTATATAAGATGTAGTTTGGTGATCTAACTTAGTGGTTAAGTGGTATAAAGTACAAACAAGAGGTTTGTGGTTAAGTTTCTAGATTAAATGTCTCTATGATATTTGAGGATGCCACTTAATCTTTAATAAAAACCCAAAACTATATTATTAATATTAAATATAAGTTTATGAAATGTAAGAAAAAAATATACATTTGATTAATTTAATTATTTGTCAAAGTATGTTTAAATTAGTAATAAATGTTTGGAATTGAATATATATTCTCTACTAATTAAAAAAATTATAATTTGTTTATTTAAAAAAAATGTTATATAATATTAAAATCTAAATTATATATATACATATATATGATTAGTTAATAAAAAAATGTTCAAATGGAAAAAATCAATTCTTAATTCACACACTCTCTATTGCAAAGAAATTTCATATGATTAGTTAATAATAAAATGTTCAAATGGAACCAATCAATTTCTATTTCACACTCTCTATTGCAAAGAAATTATGTATTCTAATGTTAAAGTTAAAATTTATTAATAATAAAATGTATGAAAATACATATATTTGAAATATATGTAAATTTAATATAAAAAGTTGTATATTTTTTATAAATTGAAAATTAGTTATATATTTAAAATATCATTACTTTAGATGTAAGTAAGAATTCAATAATGAAGTACAATGGAGCTTGTGCAACCGAGAGAGGCGGGGATGGTTAGGGTTCGACCTTAGTTGCTCATGCAAGCTGACCCCAACCTCGATCCAACCATCATGCTTAAATTCTAGGGAATCTCCCTTGGTGGCAATGACTGTGATCAATTATCCCTCCCCCGACGATTATGATATTTTCATGGTTACAACTCATTCAATTTTTTTTGTGTTTTCCTCCCCTAGTGCATCTAGAACTTGTGTGGAAGTTAATCTTGGGCAATCTCCAAGAGTCAACATGGACAATGGATGTTGATCCAACCCTCTTCCTTCAAAGGTAATCCAAATAAGGATTCTTTCAGTGATATTGTGAAGAATGTCTCATGTTCTATTTGTCTTTTGATTTAAGAGGCTACAACCATGACTACACCCATAATGAAAGATGTTATAGTCTACGTAGCCGTTTTACAATATCAATGATCTTGTGTGTTGCTTCAATGGTCTATGGCTTTTAGACCCTTGAAAACCTAAGTTAAAAGATGAAGCTTTTATTTATCCCCATACAAAGGGGTTCTTCATTGTTGAGTTTGATTTTGTAGAAGACATGGATTTTATTTTAAACTCGAAACCTTGATTCTTGGGAAATTTGGGATTATATATGAAACAATGGATCTCATCCTTCAACCCATTGATATATACCCTTTCCTTCGATCGTTTTTTGGTTAGACTTCCAAATCTACATTTGCATTTTTGAGGTTTAGACTCTTTTTGAGCCATTCGCAAAACCCTTGGAAAATTCCTTTACCAAAGTACTAAAACAAAGAAGCGAAGGGGAACAAAATACGCTTGAATATGTGTGGAAATGGAATTCAACAAAGGGTTTCATGCATAAATAATTTTGATAGGTGAAAGCTACTCTTGGACAGAAAAGTTTGATTATGAACATGCTTCTTTATAGTATGTAGCTTGTTTTTAAATAGGGCACTTAGCAACAAACTACCCAAAAGGGCCAAGGCAGGTTAGGAAGCACCAGTGAAAACCAACTTGGTGGGTTGGAGCCAAGGAAGAACATGAATTGATTAGCAAGGAAAATCCACCTGAATTGAACCCTCTCGTGGAAGAGCCAAAAGTGGATCCAGAGGAAATTAGGGACACACCTGTGGATCCAAATAAAATTAGGGACACTCCATGAAAAGAGGACTCTTCACTTCAATAAGGATTGGAACAACATGGTGGAAGAGGAACATGATTTTCCTTTAGATCCTAATTAGGATGCATAGCCTCCACTTAGCCCTCGAACAAAGGCGAGTTGGGTGGATCAAGCTGAAGAAGATGAGACACAAGAACATTTAGAAACTCTAAATCAAGACAAATCGAGATTGGAATGAATAACAAGGTTTTCATAAAAGACAAAGGAAGCTCAGATAATAGTACTAAAGAACAAAAAACATCTTTCAATAATCAAGGATGATTTTAGGGGCTAAATTTCTCTCATGGGCTAATTTTCCATGGTTTTTCCAAAAATGAAATTCGCTTTTTAAAAATGATTCGCCCAACTTCTATAGGATAAAATTATTTTACGTTAAAAATTGCCAAAATTTTATAAAAACTATATAAAATCCTTAAAAATTTGAATATTTTTACAAAAATATCGCCAAACATTTATAGTTGGCATATGAAGGATTAGTAAGATTTGCCAAGGTTTCTACATTTTAAAATAAATTTCCATCCTTAAAGTCATCCCTGTCAATAATACAACAAATAGTGACAAGAAGTCGAGCTCTTAATCTAGTTTAGTCTGGAATTACTCTTGTCCTTTATTAAGTTTATCACTTTGTCAGAATTTACTCATGTAAGAAGTATGAGGATATGATTTTTGTGGACATAAGTTTTTTGTATTCGACAAACAAAAAATTGACAGTTTTGCTTGAAATCTAAAACTAACAATTTTTATAATCTTATTGTGAGATTCCACAACAACTTTTATATAACATAAATATCTCCAAATTACATTAAAAAAAAGATGAGAAAATTCAATAACCATACCCATACCCAAAAATAAAAATTCAATAACCATATGTAAAAGGTGGGAGTAAAAATTCAATAAATATGTAAAAGGTGTAAGTTAAAATTCAATAACTATGTCAAAATATAGTTGAAGATTTTAAATAGATAAAGTAAGCATAAAGTTAGCCATAAACTAATGGAAATTTATATAAAATTAAAAGATTTATAATTTTTATAAATTTAAAATTAACTATCAATTTAAAATACCATTATTTGTGTAAGTAGAAATTTAATAATCACGTTCAAAAGGTGTGAATAGGAATTCGATAACCGTGTTTAAATGTGATTGAAATGCTTGAATTGGTCATGTAATCTTAAAATTAACTATGATTTAAAATACCATTACTTAGAATGTGAGGGAACATACTAAACAGGTTTAAAAGGTGTGAGTCGGAATTAAATTACCGTGTCAAAGTAGAGTTGAAAAGCTTTTAAATTGGTAAAATACTTCCTTAAACCATAGATCAATATTTTAATATGATTTTTAAAATCAATAATATGTATATTGTTCTTTACCTCTAATTAGATTGAGATAAAACAATGTTAAATTGAAAACGAAACAAAATAAAGTAAGTTCCGTTATGGTTCCGTAAGGATAATGAACTATGAAATTTGATTTGTAATTTAGGTATATAATAATTTTTAAAATAAAATAAAATATTATTTTAAAATCATGAAAATGTTATTATAAGAATAGATCTTTATTAAAGTTTGATATATCAATTTTATTTTAAGTGAACTTTAATCACTATCATCATAAATTTTACTCATTCACTAATTATTTACAAAATCTACATAGTCCATAAATGGTTATGATTTTTTTATTATTTACTAAATAAATACAATCCAGTGATTTTTTAAAAACCAATATCTAATACCTTGATTTATCTAATGCCGGAATATAAACAAACCAATCTCTCCCAAATCCCATTCCGATTCCCAACCCCAATGTTAACAATGTCATTTTCTCATTCACACGACTCAACCTTCCACTTTAATATTACTATTTTAATTAATATTTAAAAAGATATGGCTACAATTACTATTTTGATTACTATTAACTAGGATATTGCTGCAATTTCTTATTTCAAAAGGGATGAAACCTGAAATATTACCCAAATTATCATAAAGGTCATTCCAAGGTCATTCCCAAAAATAAGAACAAGAGGGAAGAGCGATTTCCAAGAGACGGAGGAATAGTGTTTTCCAATTGATTAGATTCTAGATTGAGGCACTTGAGTTTATGTAACAAACCCAATTCCGTAAGACATCTAGGTGATGAAAAAGGTAACGAAACTAAAAAGTAATAACAGAGAGAAATGAGAAATAGTCGTGTTGACTGGGACATCTACGTGAAAAAAATTAAAAGGCAATAACTGAGAAAGAGAAATGGTCATGTTGATAGGGACATCTAGGTAATGAAAAAGGCAAAGAAAATTAAAAACCATGAGAGAGATGAGAAATAACCGGCTTTGACTAGGACATTTAGGAGATAAAAATTAAAAGGCCGTGTTGACCGGGAGATCTAGGTGATGAAAATGGCCGTGTTGACCGGGACATCTAGGACATGAGAATGAGAAATGGCCGTGTTGACCGGGACATTTAGGTGATGACAAAGAGAAATGGCCGTGTTGACCGGGACATCTAGGTGATGAAAATGACCGTGTTGACCGGGACATCTAGGACATGACAAAGAGAAATGGCCGTGTTGACCGGGACATCTAGGTGATGAAAATGGCCGTGTTGACCGGGACTTCTAGGACATGAGAATGAGAAATGGCCGTGTTGACCGGGACATCTAGGTGATGAAAATGGGGAGTCGGGACAATTTCATCATAATTGTATTGGAAGTCGGTTCCGTCACATCAAGTCAAGGAATAATAAGCATAGAGATAGAGTGAGAAAAGGACGCATGTAGCTGTGGTATAGACAGGAAACAACTTCATTGAAAATTGGTTGTTTGTTTGCGATCAAACCAAAATCTTCAAATCCGTGTGAAAGTGGAAAAGYCTWTCCAYCAATAAAACAAGAGACCGATACAATACTAYCATCAAAGTCTTTGCGAGAAAACAGACACGACGAGCGGTAGAATTCCACAATGTCGGATTTCATATATTATATTCTTTACCTTACATTGTATATAATGCAATCACAGAAAAAGAGGCCTGAGAAATGGTCTTGTTAACGTGGACATTTAAGTGAGGAAAATTAATAAACAATAACTGAAAAAGAGAAATGGCCGTGTTGACCGGGACATCTAGGTGACGAGAAAGAGAAATGGCCGTGTTGACCGGGACATCTAGGCGATGACTATGAAAGTCGGTCCCGTCACTTCAATTCAAGGAATAATAAGCATGAGATAGAGTGAGAAATGGACGCATGAAGCTGTGTGGAACAGAGGGGAAACAACTTCATTGAGAATTCGTTGTTTGTTTGCGATCAATTCCATGTGGAAGTGGAAGAGCGTTCCACCAATAAAACAAGAGACTGATACAATACTACCATCAAAGTCTTTGCCAGAAAACAAAAAGGCACGGCGAGCCGTAGAATTGGTTGTTTGTTTGCGATCAACAAAAAGGCACGGCGAGCCGTAGAATAAATACTTTTAAGTACAGGACCTCCGGTTTATAACAAGAAAACCTCTTAAGATTATATTAACTAGCACAGCCGCTAACTCGCGGCTGGTGAACGCCGAAAGGCGGCTGTGCGAATACCTGTGAGAATAAAATAACGTGAGTGCCATAAATCAATTAATTAACAGTGAATCGTTCGCACTAACGTGAGTGCTTCGAACTTATATGGGGCCTGCGAGAAGGCAGTGGTGAGTGCTTCGAACTTATATGGGGCCTGCGAGAAGGCAGTGGTGTATGGGATGTCTCCTTCCAGAAGGCAGTGGCACGCGCATGGGTTGTCTCCAGCAATGTGGCAATTCTTCTTATCATTATTTTTCTAATAAATTAAACTTTTAATAAACGCAGGTGGGAAATTGAAACAGGAAGGGAATCCACGCGGTCATAAGCGTCAAGGGAGGTGGGAAGTTGAAAGGCTGAGGGGAGGTTTAATCTACGCGGTCATAAGCATCCGCCCTGGTAAAAAAATGACGGCGCTCATCCAATTTCACTGTTAATTGAAACGCCCACGTGCCATATTCATCTGTCCAGTAATAATAATTTCTGTTGTTATTTCTTAATCACTAAACGTGGCAATCTGGTAGTGAGCAAGTAAATTTTTAATTTTATTTAGTAAATGTGAAAAAGTAATCACATAAATGTACTTCTTTATAAATGAGCGGAAGATAATTTATCAAATTCTCATCCATTGATTAGAGAGGACGACGAAGAATATGCCAGCATCTTCAATTGCCAACCCTAAGATTGAAATTTATAATTAAAAAGTGATTAATTCTGCCCATTGTCAATAGGTATACGCCTTTCGTAATTAAGTGATTATAAGCCTCAAATTTCTAATAGTGTACCATCAACATCATGCCTTTGTCCTCTAAACATTCATCATACGCATCCACTATTTACCAAAAAATATCAACATAATTTTAAGAGCATTCATACTCTAAAGATACATCAACACACACATAACACAAGACTCAAATTGAGGCATTGTTATAGCATGATATAAAAGTTATAGAAATCCATAGTATAAAGTGGTTCCTATATGCAATAGAAGGATTCCTCATGATAACTCAACCCAAATAAATAATTCATTCTAGACTATCATAATAGTTTTGTTTGCACAATTATTCTTTCATGCAATTCCAAAACTAATAAAACAACATATACAATACAAGCACACATTCAGAATTCCATATGACTGTATATAAGATTTCAATGCATAAAGAAAAACTTATCTGAATATAAGCTACCCAACAAACTAATTGAGGGTAAGCAATTTTCCACCCGAGTGTAGGCAAATATGTACTTTATCTTTCTACATATGGCCTCCCCCTAGCTATACCATTATACCACAAGGGTGAATTCTATAAATACTAAGAGGATATAGGGAAATTTATAGTCTCTCACAGGTAGGATTTCAGTAGGGGTCCTTTCTTTCCTAAGTGTGGGGCTACCACAACTTCCAGGTGCTCTTCTATTAGCTTGCATAATATATGAGTGAGACCCTTTATAACACCTCGTTTTCCCCAACATGAAAATATAAGTCTAAAATGTCGCCATGAGCCATGGCTAATATGTTTAATGTTTGGGCCATGATGAACAATCAAAATGATAAAATGCATTTTCATGATAATGAAAAGAAATTGTTGATGGGTGGAGCACTTACATAGAGATGATGTCATGAGAGGGAAATAGTGAAGAAATTTCCTTTCCATTTTAATATTCAAGAAAAGCCAAATTTCCCATTCTTTCAGAATTTCAGTTAATGAAGGAAGTTGGTAGTTGAGCTACCAACTTCCCATAATTATGGGAAATAATGGAAAGTTGTACCATAACTACCTTGTTGTTGGATAGACATTTTGGATAAGTTTTGGGATTGTGCCATAACAATATTAAAAAATAAAAGACAGTTAGAAGATGGACCAAAGTGCACAACAAGAGCAGAGTTTAAGGAGCAAAGCGCGCAAGAAAAGGAAATGCAATAGAGCGACACATAAAAGGAGGAAAACGGTTATAAACTGTTGGGATTTTTGGGACATTTTCTCCACTTTGTAACTATGATGTAACATGCTTATCCCTACTTCTATGTATAAATATGTAAAGGGCGGGATAGATAGGGGTTGTTGAATAAGTTGTTGATTTGTTCATGAATAGAGAATTCAGTCTATGCCAGGTTATTTGGCTAAGTATGCGCATGTATAACGGAGGTTTTTCTAGAGGTAGGATTGCATTGTAGAAGAATGGTTAGGAAGGTTTAGGTAATTTTATTGTTGCATTTTTATGATGAGTATAGTGCACAACTGTAATGAAGATTATAAATGAATAATAAGAAGCAAGTTGTTTTGGATGTAGACCAGATTGGGGTGAACCATGTTAAAACTAGTGTCTTGATGTTATGTTATGTGTGTTCTGTTATGATGAATATGATAAATGAATAACATAGATCTGTTCAATGGTTTACATGTTACCAATATTACACATTGATGATGAAGGCTTAGTATCCTGAATATGATTATGTTGTTATAATGTCGCACACTGAAGTAATTGGTGAATGAGTGAATATTAAGTAAAGTAATGTCGCGTACATGGTATGTTGCATGATAAGTAATAGGTAACTAATGCAAATTGCGCAAATGGTTAGCAAGAACATCTTGAAAGGCTCACTTCCCCTCATCACTGCAGAAACTTGGTTCTTGCAGCCCCTCCAGATGCATTAGGTGATGCCAAAAGGGCCAGTGTCTAAGGGTTTTGTTGGCTATTTACTCTTATGAACCTAGGGTCTTCTCTATGCACCAATGTGGAACCCGCTAGAAAAGAAATAGATAACCTGTATAATATGACTGCATGCATGGATGATTATGTCAATCCTACCGCTAACGATGCGTTTAGCTGGAGAAGCATTAATTCTTGTGCATCATATTTAGAGGAAGGAATTGAACATTGGCAACACATGTTACATGAAGTATCAACCAAAAGATGTGTTCGCATTACTCACTCTTTGTGTTGGATCAAAACAAAGGTACGTGATGCACCTAGGCTTGATGGACTAACCGATGTCAGTTCGTTTGTCAAGGAATTTGAGTTGCAGATAATCGAAAAACAAATATTTTTAGCATTAGATGATGCATTAAGAGCAACCTCGATGAGATGGTGGGCGACACACAAGGAAGGAATTAGAAATTGACAATGTTGTAAAAGATTGCTATAGGTCATATTTGAAACAAAAGATGAAGAAATGATACGAAAGTATACAGGGTTGAGTATTCTAGCGAATCATATTGTGTAGCGCGTTACAACTTGGAGTCAGGTTCCCAAGAAGGAATAGACACATAGGTTTTTACATACACTTTAGACGGTTCCCAAGAACTAGTATCTAGAGCTAGAAGTGCATAGAGGGACAACAGATTGGGAAGAGATTGCCTGAAACTTTAAGGTAACATTTAGTTTTGAAGCATAATCAACTTTAGTAGATGCAACCTTGCAAGTCATTAGAAGTAATATTTTTATGGAAGAAGAACATATAAAAATAGCACCAATGTGTAGTACGCATAGAGTATCTTCGACAGTAAGGGAATTGCTGACATGTTACAATGTTACTGAAGAATACCAAGACAAAGAAGATCCAAGAAATGTGCAAGTCCTAGAGACTGAAGGGAAGCGCACAATAGAAGGTTGAGAACTTGAATCTAATGTATATGTGAAGCCATTAAGGGTGTGCAAGTTGAAAATTGGCATGATAGAGAACCCTAAGTTCATGAATATTGGTGACTACTAGAATGATGAGATTGTTGAAAAGATTGCAGATTTGCTATGTCAATATTAGGATATATTCCCATCTACTTTCTTAGAGATGAAGGGGATTGTTAGAGAATTAGGTCAAATGAAGATCCTGTTAAAACCAAATGCTAAGCCAGTAAGAAAAAGACCTTACAGATTGAATCCAAGGAACAAGGAACAAGTGAAATAAGAGCTTGACCGAATTTTAGAGGATGGTGTTATTGAGCCCGTCACGAAGTCCAAATGGATAATACTGATGGTTGTTCAAGATAATAAAACATGAGGGATTAGAATTTGTTTAGACTTAAGAAATTTGAATGATGTATGTTTACATGACCATTTTTCGACCCCCTTTACAAACGAAGTGTTAGAAAATGTAGGAGGGAAAGAGGCCTACTCTTTCACTGATGGATTTTCACATTATCATCACATCAAGATTGCACTAGAAGATAGACACAAGATGAAATTTGCATCAGAATGGGGGAGCTACTAGTATACAGTGATGCCATTTGGGTTAAAGAATGCACTTGTTGTGTTTTCTAGAGTAGTTGTTGCAACCTTTAAGGAATTTATTCATAAGTTTCTTGAAGTGTATTTGGATGACTGGACTATCTTTCGATTATTGAAAGATCATATAGAAACCCTAATATTGGTGCTTGATAGATGTAGGCAATACTAGATCTCATTAAATTTGAAGAAGTGTATTTTCTGCGCACCTTTCGGGATTTTGTTAGGTCATGTGGTATGCAAGAAAGGTTTGTTGGTTGATCATGCAAAGATAACCATGATTGTCATTTTTCTACCATTTGAATCAATAATACAATTGAGAACCATGTTGGGTCATACCAGATATTTCAGGAAGTTTATTAAAGGTTATGCACAGATCACAGCCCTGATGGAGGAATTGTTAAAGAAAGAAGGTAAGTTCCTGTGGAATGAAGAATTCTATCAAAGTTTGGATGTGTTAAAGCAGAAGTTAGTGTTTGCTCCCATTCTAGTGTTCTTGGATTGGAAGAAAGAGTTCCATGTTCATGTCGACGCATCCTCCATTGCGCTCAGCACAATGTTAGCTCAACTAGGAGAGGGAGAATTAGACCACCCAATTTCCTTTGCTAGTAGGAAGTTATCCACTGTTGAGAAGAATTGCATGACAACATAAAGGGAAGGCTTGGAAATGGTTTATTCTTTATATAAGTTCAGACACTACTTGTTAGGGTCCCATTTTAAGATGTATATAGACCACTATGCATTAAGATACCTAGTGAACAAGTCAGTGTTTGGGGGGAGAATCTGCAGATGTTTGTTGTTGTTCCAAGAGTATGACTTTGAAGTCATTGTGATGCTAGGAAAAATGAATTTAGGACCAGATCATATGTCATGAATATTGACAGGGGAAGATGTAGGGAATCTGGATGATAGTTTACCAGATGCACACCTATCTTCAATTCAAATGGTAAATGACTACTTTGCATAAATTGTTCAATTCTTGAGTACGATAATGGTTCCATTAGACATGAAAGTAGCCTGGAAGAAACAATTAGTGGTTAAAGAAGTATATTATCAATTGATAGCAGGAAATATATATAAGTTAGGCATATATGGGATACTGCGACACTGTGTAGTGGAACACGAAATACCATTGATCTTGGCATAGGTGCATGAGTGAATTGCATAAGGACATTACGCAAGAAATGTGATCGCTCAGAAGATTTTGCACGCTGGGATATGGTCGCTCACCCTCCATAAAGATGCTAAGGAATATTGCTAGAGTTGCAATGTTTTTCAAAGAGTAGGAAGGTCGTCATGAAGGGATGAGATGCCTTTGAATTCGTAGGTTACATTGCAGGCATTCGACAAATGGGCGGTAGATTTTGTTGGATCAATTAACCCGCCAATGAGAATATCATGAGACAAACACATAATTACTGTGATAGACTATTTGATGAGATGGGTAGAAGCATAATCAGTTATAGATTGCGGTGAAAAGACAACTGCACAATTCTTATTTGAGAACGTAGCTACCAGGTTTGGGTGTCCTAAAGTACTTATGAGTGATCAAGGGACTCACTTTTTGAACAACATGATTGTAACCTTGACAAAATAGTTCCATATTCAACATCAACAGAGCACTCCATATCACCCTCAAGAAAATAGAACTGTGGAAGCCTTCAATAAGATAATGGAGAAAGCATTGACAAAGATATGTAATGTAGGACATGACAACTAGGACTTAAGGATTCCTACATTGCTATGGGCTTATAGAAATACATGCAAGAAGTTGACAGGTCAAATACCCTTTAGGTTAGTATATGGTCATGAAGCATTCATGCATATGGTTTTTATTGTACCCATCCTGCACATTACTAGATTGACAGAACTTACAAATACTGGCATAGTAGAAGAAATATTGTCTTAGTTACTGGCACTTGAGGAAGATCGATTCGTAGTAGGGTTCCATCAACAGGTGCAAAAGAAAAGTGACAAATCTTGGCATGACAGACACATCAAGCAAAAGAAATTATAGACATGAGACTTAGTACTTCTCTATGACAGTAAATGTTTACAACACCCTGGGAAGTTCAGGACGCATTGGCTAGGGCCATATGTAATCAGGTATGTGATAGAAGTAGGTGTGGTTCAATTGGAATAGTTGGATGGAAAAGTGGTGGAAGGCTTGGTGAATGGTAGTTGACTAAAACTGTATAGGGAAATTCATATTTCTGTGCACTATTCTGAACTATGCAGGATATGTACGATAGAACTTTTATCATAGTGTACTATAGCAAGAAAAGACAGAAAAATGTTGTAGAAGAGAATGAAGTTGATATAAGGGTGCATAGATGGAAGAAGCGAGTTTCACAGAGAGAAGAGATCACACAGAAGTAAGAGATTGTGTAGAAAGAAAGAAGATCACATAGATATTAGTGAAGAGCATTAGAGAAAAAATATGATGGTTACGGGGTATTAAAGAGGAAACATGATGGGAAAAAAAAGTTATGAGTAAACATCATGTCAAAACAATAGAGAAGTGTAGTAATAAATGGAAAGTACTACAGAGATCATAATGGACCGACATATCTAAAAGAAGATATGACGAAGGATTTGATATTAATGTAGGATTAGGGAAAGTATTGATTGCAGAGCACTAATGGATTAGACGAAAAGATTCAACACGAATACAGAGTAACAACTGTTGAAGGGCTATAAAATAATGTGAGGGTTCGATGAAGAAAGGTTATTGCTAGTTGCAGTTTGTATCAAGAGTCGAGAGTGAAAGAGCTACAGAGCTGAGTCACATAAAGAGTTGCAGAGCCGAGCTACAGAAGTAAGTTATAGATCTGAGTCGTAGAAAGAGTTGCAGAGCTGAGTGATATGTATCAGTCACGACGAAATTATCACAGAAGAGCAATGGCACCACCAAAGGTAGAAACATCGATGTTAGTACCGAAGAAGCATAAGCGTCAACCAACAATGACACTAGTAGTGGAAGAGACCCCCAACACATCTTCCTCAGAGATGAGATTTCCTAGAGATTACATCCCACCATGAAATCCATCAGCCAAACCAATAAATCTACATAAAGACGTTAAGTACCCATTAGTGGAGAAAGATATTCTAGGAGTAATTGTGGATGGAGACATGTTAGTCATCATACCACATTTGAAGTATGTCGACCATGACATTACATACGACAAAAAATTTATAGAGCTAGGGATGAGAAAATACTTGTAGAGATACATTAGTACACAGAAAAACTTGGTTGTAGTAGATCCAAAGGTATGGGTGATGTTGTCGCAAGAGTTGGTTCTAGGATATAATAGAGCGAAGCCTTAGCACATTCTAAATGAAATAAAAAATTTCTCTCGGACTTGACTTGGGTTGCGTGCAAGTAAATTTTGAGATAACCTCGAACCACTTTTGATTGGAAACTACCCCTTCCAACCCGAGAGGGATCTCTCGAAAATATGTCACAATAGGATATTCAATAAGATTAACAGTGTGTAGATCTGTGGGTAACATAAACTTTTGGGTTTTTAGGGTTGATGGGTTGGATCGGAAAGTAGTCCATTGGGAATGGAGTCAAATGATCAAGAACGTAATAAGAGTGTTTCGGCAATGGAAATCCATGGAGAAGAGGTGAGATAGAATTTGATTATAGAGGGAAGGATTTATAAAAAGTATGGCAGTAGAATAAAGAGAAAACATATCAAAATGTAAGGAGCACTTAGCAATGAGTGAATTCCAAGCATAAATCAGTGGAAAGAGATAGTTGGGATAGAGCATCTAGCAAGGATGAATTCTGAACCTTCATATCTCTGCAAGAAACAACCTATAACCTGTCCAGCAATAGAGCATCTAACAAACAGATGAATTCCATTACAAACACAGTTACAAATTGGGAAGAAAATGGAAATAAAACCAAGTGAAATGATTATTTTGCTAGGTTTTTTTTTTTGTTTATTTTGTTGTTTATTACTAAAATTTTTGAGTGCGCGTGCATTATTGAGACGCGTACTGCACTTTGACACATTCCCTATGGATGCTAGACTCGTTGTGCATGAAGACGTAGGTTTGTGGACTTCTTTGAGACAACCTCTCGACTCGTGGTTTAGTTCGTTGGTGCTCCATGTGAGTTTGATCTCCGATGTTGTGGTGGAGATTGGGGATCAAAAGCAAATTTGCCAATTTTAGTT